>SJYO01020080.1:133888208-134004015 GCA_006410555.1 Capra ibex
TTACTCAGTTGAGAAACGTACTCCACCGGTTTCATGACCTCAAGGTCGAAATCGTAGTAAGGAAGGTTTCTTTAGGGTCCCGACTAAAGGAAGTCTTACCTGACCAACCTAGAGGAACGTCAGGTTCCCTGGGAGTTCTCAGAAGAGGTTGTGGTGTCAAGTTTTCGTAGTTAAGAAGCCACGAGTCGGAAGAAGTGTCAGGTTGAGAGTGTAGGTATGTGCTGGTGTCCTTTTTGGTATCGGAACTGATCTGATACCATTTTTCGAAATCCGACACTCTCAACTGAGTGTCGAAATCCGACAACCTCTTCTGAGAACTCTCAGAGAACCTGACGTCCCTCTAGGTTGGTCAGGTAACACTTCCTCTAGTCGGGACCCTAAAGAAACCTTCCTTACTACGATTTCGACTTTGAGGTCATGAAACCGGTGGAGTACGTTTCTCAACTGAGTAAGCTTTTCTGAGACTACGACCCTCCCTAACACCCGTCCTCCTCTCCCCTGCTGTCTCCTACTCTACCGACCTACCGTAGTGCCTGAGCTACCTACACTCAGACTCACTTGAGGCCTTCAACTACTGCCTGTCCCTCCGGACCGCACGACGCTAAGTACCCCAACGTTTCTCAACATGTGCTGACTCACTGACTTGACTTGACTTTGGACTTAATAGGAACGGAGGTAGAAGAGTTAAGGGAAACAATGTAGAATTGATCAGAAGACCCCAGATTACGTATTTCAGAGTTGTAAATTACGGTAAAATTTCAATTATAACTATTACTGACGTCGAAGATTTTTATACATCTATAATTTATTAATCGTGAATAGTGTAGAGATTCATATTCTTTTTATTCTAATCGTAAGGTAAAAATATTCTGTCCCCATCAGTCCGTTGAGCTCATCTAAAAGTATCGGAGTTACAAAGATACTTAAGAAGTTTCAAGAATAGATGGTCGGAAGGTTTATCCTTATACAAGTGTATACTTGTATAAAGATACAAGTCAATGTATCTTTTAATGTAGAGATGTAATCTTTTATAAAAAAGATTAATAAAAGTATATACTCTCTTAACAGTTTACGGAAAACGGTTTACGGAAATAAGATATTTTTATCTATGAATTCATTTTTGTTGACAAAGTAAATCGGTTTCATAGGAGATCAAGTCACGTTACAAAGTAGTGAAGGTGAACCTGACCTTAACTGCTTAGTCTCATTCACGAACACGCAAACACATGTCTCCCATCTAACCAGACCGTAAAGGTTAGGAGTTGCATTGACGTCGTTTCGGAAGTCTCTTGTAGTCATTACGGAACATTTTCACGGAACCACACTGTTTATTGTGGTCTATTGTAAAATTTATGTGACGTAAGGCTCTTTTTCTTTATGTTTTGGGAAAGTAAACAAAATTAAAAATAAAATGTCACCTTGTGCCAAGTAGTTGTTACAGTAGAATCAGAGTTGGGTCTCCCTACCCTGCCCCTCCCTCGTCCCTCCCCCCAAGTCCTACCCCTTGTGCACATATGGACACCGCCTAAGTACAACTACATACCGTCTTGGTTATGTTATAACATTTCATTAATTGGAAGTTAATTTTATTTATTTAAATATATTTTTTCGACACGACAGGATCAGGATCCACACGACATTCACTAGGTCAATATGTGTGTGTCCGGAAGTAAGAAAAAGTTCAAGAAAAGAGTCTAATAATGTTTTGTAATTCGTCGTAAAGGATACGATATGTCATCCGGGAACAGCCAATGGACAAAATTTACATCGTGGCACATGTTCAGGTAGGGTTTGAAAGTTAGATAGGGAGTGGGGACGTGAAGAGGTTTCCATTGGTAATCAAGAAGAGACTCAGACACCCAGACAAAGACAAAACATTTATTCGAGCAAACATTATGGTAAAAATCTAGGGTGTATAGTATACTATAAACAGAAGGAGACAGACTGTGAAGTGAGTCATACTACGAGAGGTCCAGATAGGTGTCACGACGTTTGCCGTAATCAAATGAGGAAGAAGAAGGAGAAGAAAAAAAAAAAAAAACCGACTCTTTATAAGTCGCTCACATCTGTGGTGTAGAAATGGGTAAGCAGACGGCTACCTGTGATCGAACGAGGGTACAGAGCCGATAGTAATTGTCTTGAAGTGATTCGTAGTCCCACACACATGGGAAAACCTGGTACGAAAAGAGGTCTGTATACGGGTCCTTACCTTAACGACCTAGTATACCATCGAGACAAAAATCAAAGAACGTACACACGATCAGTGTAGACTGAGAAACGTTACGGTACTTGACATCGGACGGTCGGAGGAGACAGGTTCCTTAAAAGGTCCGTTCTTATGACCTCATCCAACAGTAAAGGTCCTAAGAAGGACTGGGTCCCTAGTATGGGTGTAGAGAACACGGAACACGTAGTCGTTCGTCTAAGGAATGGCGACACGGTGGACCCTTCGGAAATCAAAGGATTCAGAATGTAAATCTAAACATTAGGTAAAACTCAAATAAAAACACACACCGTGTTTTCTTACCAGAGCAAAGTGAAAAATGTTCATTGACTGACAGGTCAAAGGGTCGGGCAAATGACTTCTCTCACAGAGAGGAGGTAGCATATCAAACGGAAGGAAACAATGTCTAATCGACTGGTATCCACGCACGCAAAAAGGACCCGAAAGACAAGGTAAGACTGCTAGATATAAAGACAAAAGACGGTCGTGGTATAACAAAACCAATGACATCGAAACATCATATCAGCCTTCGGTCCCTAGGACTAAGGAGATCGAGACGAAAAGAAAGGGTTCTAACGAAAGTGAGAAACCCCAGAAGACACAGAGGTATGTTTAAAATTCCAAAAAAATAAGATTAAGACACTTCTTACGGTAACGATTAAACTATACCTAACGTAACTAAGACAGCTAACGGAACTCTTCATATCAGTAAACTGTCACAATTAAGAAGGTTAGGTTCTTGTACCATATAGAAAGGTAGACAAACACAGTAGAAACTGAAGAAAGAAAGAAAGTTTATATATAATTCGAAACTATTGTCGTTCACCCAGTCTTCTTGAAAGGTTGAGTTCATATTCTATCAACATCTCTGAAACTTTGGAAATTTTGAAGACGAAACTGGTATCCATTTAGAGTCGTGCCGGTGTCCGTAGGTCAAAATAAGGTCGAGTGAAAAATCGTACTTCGGGTAAACCCTTTACTTTCCGAGGTAGGTGTCATACGAGAAGATTACCTCTTCGTGGACGCGAAAGACCGGAGTCCAAAGGGCTCAGTGACGCGTGCGTTCACAGCCGAACAACGTTAAGGACCTCGAAGAGACACAGAGTCAAAAGGGTAAAATATGACGTCGCTGAACCCCGGTGGAGGGGTCGAGACAGGGACCAAGACCGAGTCTATAGGGTACCAGAAATACAGATGGGTGTAGAAGTTACCCAGTCTAGGTACCCTTCTCCTTCTCGATGACCGTGAGATACAAAGTTTCTACGACCCCCTCTACTTCCGTGGAGACCTGGAAATTCTAGGGTGACTCATTAACGAACTGTGAACCGAGTCTCAATGGCTTTCCCTTTAAGGCCTGCATCCTGTGGTTTATGTCAGTGTGTAACAAGTCGTCAAGACACGATCCTAATTTAAATGGACACCAGTTTTAATGGGGGACGACAGGGGACGCTTCATTTAGAGTACGTCTGTATCCAAAAGGAAGCGTAACTTGTCCAGTGACTGAGAATCGAACACGGAGACTACTTTATCAACGGAATACACACGTCGGTGTTATGAAAAAAATTTTCATCGAATAGAACTTTGGTAGGGTCAACTTACCAATTCAATGGAAAAAGGAGATAAAATTCAACAAATGAATAAACAAATGAAAGAGATACAAGTACGACTGAAAGAAATGATTCAAACATATTCAATTTACTCGAAGAAACCCAGACCTACGGTGACATAATGAAACGTAAACTTCAGAGTGTCAGCTGACGATTCTCGTCCACAAACGCGATGGGCAAGTCACGATTGAGTGTGGCGAGATCACTCGGTGAAATATCGACCGGCAGACACGGAGCGTGGAAATGAACTGGTGAATCCCGACACTTTGGAGTTTGAAGAACGGGTCAAAAAATTCTCAAGTGTTAAATGAACAGTAAAAGAAGATAAACCCCCCCCCCTTAATTTTATTTATTACAGAAGGAAAAATTTCCAACATGACGATGCAGCGAGAGATTAAACTAGAGTTAATAAGATTGGAAATTACGGAAAGACTCAATTTTTCCACGCGTCTCGATCCTACCCCCTCTACACGCCTACAGGAAACTTCGGTGTATTCAGTACGAACCACTACGCGTCTCGTGAAGGATTTCCGTCCAATCCCGGTGTCACTACGTCGAGAACAACTGACCGCGAGGAGACAACCTTTTACACATGTGCAGAATTTTTTGTCTCGGTTCTAAAGACAATTCTGATTGACCGTACCTCGCCTATAAGAGAGCCACTAGAGTTTCATTTCGGGAAAAAATTTTTACCCTTTATTTCAGTGATTTGTCCTCTGGTTAAAAAGAACTGGTAACTTATTTTCGTTTAAGACTGTATCAAGTTACCTCTCATGTAATATACAAGGTGGAATCTTTGATAAAAAATAAGGTCAGTAATCTTAAAAATTCAGTGAACTGTTACATTAAGTAATTTTCGACGACGTATCAGACACTTATTAATCAGACCATTGTAAATAAAATAAATGGACTCTGTACAAACGAAACTTTTAATACTTAGGGCCGATTAGATACAAATTTCTATTTGGTAAATATTACTAGACTTTACAGTAAATTAAGAGTAAGGAAAAGTTTCCGTAAGTAAAATTGTTCCCTCTCTCCTTAACTCAAAGGGGTCCGAGTGAGTGTAAAACTAAAAATTGTTTTATATAGTCAGCAATTTCAATTTGGTCTGGGAAACAACAAAATGGTTCTAATCCTAGTGCTCAGTAAGAGTTCTTAGATGAAACCCCATTTCACCACCGACCGATGACGTGTCTGGGACACATTCCGGGTCGGAGACTGGAGTCCCCCGAATGTCGAATATTACTCCTGTCTATGTGTCTTACGATTGGGTCTCCACCGAAACCTTTTACTATCTTACCTTATTTCGCGTCGACTTCAACACCCTTCTTTTGGTCTTCTCCCTCTCTTTTTCTCCTAGACTTCCCCCATAACTACACTAAAGTCCCTATCTTATACCTCTTAAATTGCGGTTGGACTCCAACTGGAAATAAGAGTCAAGGACTTTAGTTCATGATTATTCTTCCTTCTAAACTCCTCTCTCTACTCTCAATATCCTACATTCTCGTCTTTCCCATGTACTTTTAGATTAGGTAGAGAGATATCTGTTCCTTTGACTCCGTGTCTTCAAATCCACTGGGTGGTCTCCAGCGTACCGTATAGTCACAATTATCGTGTAAGTCCGGTTTTCGAACGGGCGACTGAGGGCCGGACTTTCAGAAAAATAGGGTAGAGCAGTCTGATAAGTTCCAGTTTCCGCAGTCATCCACGACGAAGGACTCATGCACCGTCTGACCGGACCAGCAGTAACAAACTACAGACAGAAAGAGGAATTTCTTACTACCGAAAGAAGGACTAAGGACTTACACCACACACATAAGTGGTATGCATTTTCGAATGAGGAGTACACATTCTAAGAAGAATCTTTAAGTAGTGGACTGAGACACCGAAGACCTTCCCTCACACAAAATGACTACGTCTGAACCTTAAGGAACAGTAGGAGCGGGAGGTCTTGTCCGTAACGGTAGACAAGACCTTCAGAAAAGCAAAGAACACGAGGGTGTGCGTATCTGCTAGTCAAACCTGTTACAAATACAGGTGTTGTACTTTGATTTCAGTCACGTTTTCATACACAAATTCTATGTATAATATAAAAGAGGGTATTTTATAAACACGACAACACCATCAAGCCCGTCTCCATGTCCGGTCACTAAAGTTCACTCCGAATCACAAATAAATGAGTGTCCACAAATCATACTTAAGTCACGGATACTTTTCACTATGAAACTCATTTAGTGTAACAGTCCTTACCGTATATACATGGAACCTCATTGGGAAAACTAAACTTTAAGAAGAACTGGCGTACTGAGGGACGTCAGAGTCTACAAGGTTACCATATTTATAATTTCTGAATAGAACATTCCGTATTGAACTTTTTACGAGTGTCGGAAGTATAACCCGTATGTCTAATCTGACTCGTCACGCAGTTGTAGTCGTGCAACCGGTCCACTGAGCCTCTTTCCGTCACGGATGACACAAATAAAATATTTTACGGACACACACAAACTATAATAATATATCGAGAGACACACACACAACTAGTCAGTATCGACATTATGGGTCTCTGGAAAGCGGAGGCGACAATGTCACCACACGAACCATAAAACACCTCTGTTTCACACCCCTCATAGTGACTGGGGGAGGTCTCGGTTGTACTGAGAAGCCCACGGAGCTGGGCCAAAAGGGCGAGTAGACTTTTGGTCTGTTTCGCAGAAGGGAGACACAAAGACGGAATCTGAGAGGACATGAACTGAGAAGGAAAATGAGGAAAGAAGGGTTGGGTCCGTTTCGAACACAAGGGACATCGTAGTCGTTAGACGTG
Organism: Capra ibex; assembly: GCA_006410555.1. NCBI lineage: Eukaryota > Metazoa > Chordata > Mammalia > Artiodactyla > Bovidae > Capra > Capra ibex. The sequence goes on from SJYO01020080.1 coordinate 133,894,864, forward strand.
GGTGCGACTGCGGTACTCTTCTTCGCCAGGTAGCAGATCTCCTCCTCGGTGTACGCGCACACTTGCGTCCTCAAGGGTCAGATCTCCTCCTGGGTGTACGCGCACACTTGTGTCGTCAAGGGTCAGATCTCCTCCTGGGTGTACGCGCACACTTGCGTCGTCAAGGGTCAGATCTCCTCCTGGGTGTACGCGCACACTTGCGTCCTCAGGGGTCAGATCTCCTCCTGGGTGTACGCGCACACTTGCGTCGTCAAGGGTCAGATCTCCTCCTGGGTGTACGCGCACACTTGCGTCGTCAAGGGTCAGATCTCCTCCTCGGTGTACGCGCACACTTACGTCCTCAAGGGTCGGATCTCCTCCTGGGTGTACGCGCACACTTGCGACGTCAAGGGTCAGATCTACTCCTCGGTGTACGTGCACACTTGCGTCCTCAGGGGTCAGATCTACTCCTCGGTGTACACGCACACTTGCGTCCTCAGGGGTCAGATCTACTCCTCGGTGTACGCACACACTTGTGACGTCAGGGGTCACATCTACTCCTCGGTGTATACCCACACTTGCGTCGTCAAGGGTCGGATCTCCTCCTGGGTGTACGCGCACACTTGCGTCCTCAAGGGTCGGATCTCCTCCTGGGTGTACGCGCACACTTGCGTCCTCAAGGGTCAGATCTCCTCCTGGGTGTACGCGCACACTTGCGTCGTCAAGGGTCGGATCTCCTCCTGGGTGTACGCGCACACTTGCGTCCTCAAGGGTCGGATCTCCTCCTGGGTGTACGCGCACACTTGCGTCCTCAAGGGTCGGATCTCCTCCTGGGTGTACGCGCACACTTACGTCGTCAAGGGTCGGATCTCCTCCTGGGTGTACGCGCACACTTGCGTCCTCAAGGGTCGGATCTCCTCCTGGGTGTACGCGCACACTTGCGTCCTCAAGGGTCAGATCTCCTCCTGGGTGTACGCGCACACTTGCGTCGTCAAGGGTCAGATCTCCTCCTGGGTGTACGCGCACACTTGCGTCCTCAAGGGTCATACCTACTCCTCGGTGTACACGCACACTTGCGACGTCAGGGGTCAGATCTACTCCTCGGTGTACGCACACACTTGTGACGTCAGGGGTCACATCTACTCCTCGGTGTATACCCACACTTGCGTCGTCAAGGGTCGGATCTCCTCCTGGGTGTACGCGCACACTTGCGTCCTCAAGGGTCGGATCTCCTCCTGGGTGTACGCGCACACTTGCGTCCTCAAGGGTCACATCTACTCCTGGGTGTACGCACGCACTTACGTCGTCAGGGGTCGGATCTCCTCCTGGGTGTACGCGCACACTTGCGTCCTCAAGGGTCAGATCTCCTCCTGGGTGTACACGCACATTTGCGTCCTCAAGGGTCACATCTACTCCTCGGTGTACACCCACACTTACGTCGTCAGGGGTCGTCAGTGGGCCCAAGACACACCTGCACACACGAAACGACAGTCCTGTCTCGAACCGTCCTCCACGTGTGTCTCCGTGTACGTCCGATATTCACTATGTCTGTGTCTTTCATATAGGTGAGGATAGGGGCTACCTCTAATCCTTTTTCTGAAATCGGATTTTATCTTTGTTGGTTTTGAAAAATTTGGAGAACAAATACGGTCTCTGAGTCACTTTGTAAGTCATGGCTCAGGACTTCATGTCCATTGAACGTCCGAGGGACACTCGACTTTGTGTCAATTTTCAGACGTCGACTCTGAACCCACGTAGACTAGCCTAAGTTCCTCGGACACAAAGGCGTTGTGGACTACGGATACTTTTACTTCTACGACTGCCCCTCCCTCGACGACACACCCCGTCGGGGGGTGCGGACTACGACACGCAGACGTACACGACTTTCAGTGTGCCTCGACCGTCTCCAGTGGGAAGGTTGAGTCTGAGGACTCACCTCTTTCCTCTGAGCAAACGAGTCCAATCGTCTTTCCTTTTCGGTCTTAAACTCAAGTTTGTCATACTGAGACCTAGTCCCCAGACCTTTGAAGGGAACGCCCGAGACAGACCGAGTAGAAGACAGAAATTTGTCGACCACTGATTCTTGTCACCAGTGTGACAACCTACCGAGTCTTCTTACTTTTGTTACGACATACTGTTATGAACAGAGATATAAAAGATACTGAAGAAAACATGACAGAATCTCAACTCCCAATCACTCTGATCTACTACGAGTTTCGGATTTTGTGAATTTGAGTTCAAAAATGTCTAGAGATGAGACTTTAGACAGAAGATTGGAAATCCGATATGAAATGAGTTAGCACAATCCGAGTATACCAGATGCTAATCTTAAAGATCTAATAAAAGGTGATACACTCTCAACTTTTATTTTCACTAGCAGTAGACCTTGTGAACATACTCTTTCCGTGTCTACACTTTAAAAGTCTCACAGAAATACTTTAGTGTTTTATCTAAGATATAACATAACATCCTTTTGTTCCATTTATAAAAGGAGTTTAGTAACAATCGAGACACTGAGTAATCTTTTTTGAGTAGGGGTAACTGTTTATTTTGACTTCAAATTGTTACAAGGTGTTGTGGTTATATAAATCGATTAAACATAAGTAAATATCAGTAATGTAATAAAAGGTTTTATCTACTTTTCATCTTACAATCGACCTTTCAACACTTATTTCGGGGTGTACTCGACTAAACCGATTATTCCGGATACTCTTTCCTATGTTCTTACTCGATTGGTTACTTTTTCTGACTGTAAGTTTTTGTGGTGGACACACAATACGGGGAAATACCCGTTACTGACTAAAATAAGGACGTAGTAGAGTACCGATTCCCGTGGTTCCGAATCTCCACTTTATCGTCAAGATTCAGTACGTCAATCATTCGTTGTTTCGGTTTGGTCGAGCAAGCTGAGATTTGAACCAGAGGAGAATATTTCGTTTAAGGTTCCGGAAATAGTGAAGTTCAACATTTGATGAGATCTTGGTGGAATAGGTCATCCTGTTACCTAAGAAAGAGTCACAACGAGGGGAACAAACTAAGATAAAGAACACAGACAATAATCGACAACCTTTCATCAACTCCGTCATTTATTATCACGGTAGTCAAACATAGAATGTGTATATTTTTTTATCAACTTTTATAACGAAGTTTTCTTACACAAAATTATCAAACTCTCGAAGTCACTTAAAATAAGGGTCAAAAGACATCTTAAACCTCTCACTTAAACCAAAGACATATATACTGATTAAAAATGAACACTAACCACCAAAAGTGTCACAATACCAACGTTTCCCATTTTTGTCTTCTAATTACTTCAGAAATATTCGTCACGAGATAAAGTACAGGGATTTGGTTCATCGTCTCTATGGTCTGAGCTGCTACTCCCGTCTGTCCAGTCGAGGCACCAAAATCTACTAGCACTATTTTCCACTGTCGTTCTACGCATTTACAGCAGCCAATATACTGTGGTCTTTAGCATGGAAGAAAACGAAATTTTTTTTCAAAATTCAAACTCTATCGTTTTGTCTATTTTGGTTATTAGTAGAGTCCCAGAAATACATTATATTTGTATATAAGTGAAAACGGGTCCTTACTCCTCTCACAAACGCACACTTTTTTGAAGTTTGAAACTACTTTAGTTCCAGTCTTACTTTTAGATGCTCACGCATGAACACATACATAGAAAATTCTCCGAGTGGAGAGTACCCGTACATTAAACCGTGTTACGAAGACAAGAAACCTTTCGTTAAAACGTTTTACACGGTCCTCAAAATCTTTACAGGAATTGGAAACTTGGTTTTGAAGACTGAATATCCTTAAACGGAATCCTGGTTACACTTTCTACAGGTAATGATATAATCCATACCTCACTTTTAAAAATTTATTGGACTTGTATGTTCATATTTTTTTACAAATCCTTTTGACTTCATATAGGTTTCCTACTTGATCGAACGTTCGTTGTGTACTACAAATTTTGTATATAGAAGATAGTACCCCTACATAGATGATAGTATAACGGATGTCTACTCCCCAGATTTAAAAAAAAATTAACCAATACAGAGTTATCTTCCATTCGTATAAATGAAAATACTACTATGACTAGTTTGACATAAAAGAAAAGATGACTACATACAAGGGGTAATCTACTCCTGTCCCTAATACAAAATAACTCGTAAAAAGAGAATGTGTATTACGAACCCTATAACACGATTCAACGAAATCAACACAGGGTGAGAAACGCTAGGGTACCTGACATCGGGTGGTTCGAGGAGACAGGTAACCTAAAAGGTCCGTTCTTATGACCTCACCCAAAGGTAAAGGGAGAGGTCCCCCAGAAGGGCCGGGTCCCTGGTTTTGAGGGAGGGGACACGGAGGACGTGACCCGTCCGTCTGCGAAATGGTGACTCGGTGGACCCTTGTATTGAAGACACCTCACTTACTCGTTTTCTTGTAGCAGAACAACAGAAATACGCTTAGTATTAAAAACGTACAGTACAAAATAAACCAATAAATCAACGAACATACCAGTCTTGTCTGGTAAAATTTTCATTGTCGTTTAAATATAGAATCTTTCCTCTCTACCGTAAAGAAAGAGGTCTTGAAGACCTTCGATCCTACAACACTTTACCAAGAAACATTAAACCGAGATTAAATTTATTGGGAGAGAATTTCCCGGTCGTCTAGATGACGAACCGAAGGAAAGATGGGGTCCCATAAGAAAATTGTCTTACCTTCATGGGTTGTTATGTTACGACTTAGTGACAATCGAGATTAAACCCTCTGACTCGGAACTCTATTATCCACAAACCCCAGACTCAGACACTTACGGTGAATAAGATCCGAAGACAAAGTAGTTTCCCAGAGGAGAAATAGGCGTTTGTAAGGAAAAGAGGATCATAGTAGAAGGTGTCCCGGGAACAGTCCGTTTGTGTAGAGACGGGTTCTATAATTGAGTCAAGTAGTTTAATTGACGCCACTCAACTCTGAACTGGTGGTTTCATTTATGGATCGAGTTCAGGTTCCAGTGCCAGTGAGACGACTTGACGAAAATTTCAGAGCCTCAATATGCAAACTCTATAAACGACGAAATAGAGTCCACCTTAAACAAAAAGAGTTCTCTTAGCAACTCTTCTTAGTCACGATACTTTAAAAAACAAAAAACTTCTTTTTATGTCCTGTTTGCCCTCGGAGAACGTGCTAGTCGTTCGTTTTGCGTAGGGTGTCCAAATAGTAAGTCGGTTAGATAAGTTGGTTATCTAACGTCTAGAGGATTACATTGACCTTATGCAGTAAAGACAAACCAACGGTTCTTCTATTAGACTGAGGACCAAAATGAAGGAGTTGACATAAGAGATAAATCTGAGATCTCGACTTTTAGTTGTTAAAGTCACTCCCTAAAAACTATATCTTTCCAAACTCGATGCTCTTTTGGTTTACAGGGTAGATTCTCTCGTCGTGGTGGTAGACGAACACGATGCTTCCGGGTCGAGTGGCAGCTGGAGGTCACGTGCAATGCGAAGTGAGACGTCCCAACGTACTCACAGCTCTACTGGAGGTCATCGAAGACACTTCGTGAAAACACTTTTAAACTTTTTCCGTGCGGACAACCCGCACACGTCAGTCAAACTTATTCCTCGAAGGACCCCCCCTGAGACATCAGAGACCCCCGGGTCCCAACCAGTGGCCGGGGGAAAGAGGAGAAGTCAACCATAGGGGCACCTCCTACACTTGCGTGTCGAGACCTACCTCAGAAGTAGGTACTCACACTCCTGACATATTTCGTAAACTCTCTACGCCAAACTACTTCCTTGTGTAGGTTTAGAGTCAACGGTGTCCAGTGTCCACAAATGCTTAGACATCCAGAACATCTTTGTCAAAGATTTTATAAAGTCTTTTGTAGTCAGGATGAGCAAAGTTTAGGCCTTCCGTACTCCTTGTCGGATAAAGCTACATCACGGTCATAAAGTTGACGCTTTACCGTCAAAAGACACCAAGTCGGATTTATCAAGTAGTATAGTCATCGTAGACCGATAAAAGACTACAAGACTGACGTTCACGATAAACGGAGAAAAGGTATGGAATACTGAACTAGAAGAAAGAGGTTTATATTTGGTTCAACGACAGAAATCACCGACGGTACAGGTAGACCGAGACAATTGAGAACTATCATGGCTTTTGTCAAAACTAAATTATAATAGTAATGACAGTCGGACTCACCCACGGTTAGTCCTTTGGTATCATTCACTTACCAAAAGACATTCGTCTGTCCTCTCAAGGTCGACATAAACGATTAATATGGATCTTTTATTTTTAATACATTAATTAATGACCCATTTATAAAACGTTTTACATATATCACGAAAACATCCAGGATTACAGGTAAATATTAAATCGACAGTATATTTTATTTACTTTAGAACGGAGGATTACCCTTTTTAAAAGGCTTCTGAACACCTACCGGATGTTTGTACTTTTCTACGAGTCATAGCGATTAATCATCTCTTTACGTTTTCTTTTGATGTTACTCCATAATAGAGTGTAGTCAGTCTTACCGGCAGTAATTTTTCAGATGTTTATTATTCACGACCTCTCCCACACCTCTTTCCCTTGGTGGGTGTGACAACCACCCTTACAGTTAACCACGTCGGCGACATCTCTCGTCGTACCCACAAGGAATTTTTTGACTTTTATCTTGATGGTACACTGGGTCTTTAGGGTGAGAACCCACATATAGACTTCCTTTAAGAATAAAGTTTTCCTATCTATGTGGGGTCACGAGTAATTCGCGATTATTCGTCCCGTACCTTCGTCGTTCACAGATAGCTGTCTCTGACCTTCTTCTACGCCATTGTGTTGCCTTAAAAAAGTAAGTATCTTTTCTTACTTTATTACGGCAGACGTCACTGTACCCACCTCGACCACCGATAGTTTAGTCATAATTCACTTCAGTCTGTCTCGTGTTCTATGCGAATATATTCCCAAGATTCTTTTTCTCTATGTTTATTTGTGAAAAAACGTTTTATCTGAAGTCTGTATCGTTTGTCTGAATACCAATGACTTCCCCTATCACCACCCCCATCCTATTTAATCCTCAAACCCTAATTGTCTACGTGTCATGATATATATTTTACCATTTGTTGTCTTGGGCGACAGATCGTATCCCTTGATCTCAGTTATAGAACATTATTCGATATTACCTTTTTTTTCGGTTTATATATATATATATATATACCTCTTCCGTTACTGTGGGGTAAGGTCATGAGAACGGACCTTTCAGGGTACCTGCCTCCTCGGACCACCCGACGTCAGATACCCCAGAGCTTCTCAGCCTGTGCTGACTCACTGAAGGGAAAGTGAAAAGTGAAAGTATGTAACCTCTTCCTTTACCGTTGGGTGAGGTCACAAGAACGGACCTCTTAGGGTCCCTACCCCCTCGGACCACCCGACGGTAGATACCCCAGTGTGTCTCAGCCTGTGTTGACTTCACTGAATCGTCGTCGTCGTATATATATATATATATATGTATATATATATATATATAGGTATATAGGCTTAGTTAAACAACATGTGGATTTTGATTGTGTTGTAACATTTGTTTGATATGAAGTTAAATATTTCAAAAAAATTCAAATAACTTAAATGATAATTTTTACATTTTATTATCCCCTTCTGAGTTCGGCTGTCCTCTCCTTCTAGGACTGTGTAGAGGAGGGTTCCTATTCACACTTCAGTGAGTTAGTACAGACTGAGAAACACTGGGGTACCTGACGTCGGGTGGTCCGAGGAGACAGGTACCCCGAAAGGTCCGTTCTTGTGACCTCACCCACGATAAAGGAAGAGGTTACGTACTTTCACTTTTCACTTTCCCTTCAGTGAGTTAGTACAGACTGAGAAACACTGGGGTACCTGACGTCGGGTGGTCCGAGGAGGTAGGTACCCCGAAAGGTCCGTTCTCCTGACCTCACCCACGGTAAAGGAGGAGGTCCCCTAGAAGGGCTGGGTTCCTGACTCGGACCCAGAGGACGTAACACCCGTCTACGAAATGGCAGAATCGGTGGTCTCTTCGGGGTTCCCATTTTCTTTAGATATCGGTGTATCCCTTATTGAGGAAACTTTTCCCTGGACTTTTGTTGGAGGTGTTATTTTCCGTTCTCCTGTCGTGCCCCCGTCCATTCTCTCCGTTTCTCTTCTAGAGTGGATCCCCCCAGAGTGGGGTCGACGGTCCTAGGTGTCACTCTCCCTGGAGTTTCCTGGAGTCTGGAAACGGGACTCCGTACTGCTTACGTTTAAGGTTTGGACCGTGGCTTTGAGAACCTAGGACGTCTCCTCTTTGCTCGGGGGTTTTGTTGACCGAAACTCTTGGTTACTCTGGTGTAGGTCCTTTTCACATTTTGACGTTCCTTGTCTTATGGATAAGAATGGTTCGAACACGTGTCTGTATAACGACAACAACGACTTAGTGGCTCAGTATAGGATGAGAAACACTGGGGTACCTACCTCCGGGCGGACCACGGGTCTGTACGAACCAGGTTTTTGGTCCCGCTTTTGTGGTCCGACCTTTCGTGTTCCTATTTTCACTGCCCTCGGGTGAATGATTAAAACTTCGTAAACTGCCTCTCCGTCCTTGGTCCACCCTTGAAGAGGCCCTTGACTCTGTGACGACCTTTGGTCAAAACGTTGGAGTCCACGGGACGATCACGGTCGTCACCACCCGTAGTAAACCTTAAGAGGGAGATTAGACAATCACGGTTACCCACACGGGACGATTCTCGGGACGTATCGGACCACGGAAACGGTCCGGGGTGTCATCCAGACCCCCGGTTGGGACGGGTCGGAATACGACATCGGGACCGGGGTGGAGATACCCTGCTGTGCGTGGAGTCCCCTGTCGGGGTCTCCCGGACCAAGACCACCGGACCACCCTAACGTAAGACTTCGGGATGAATAGAGGATTTATCCGGTTTAGGAAGTTCTTACCCACGAAGACTCATCGACTAAATGGATTATTCATCTTTGTTTGTGTCTCCTAATCCGTTTTATTCCTCTATCTCCTTATATAAAATTAGCTTTCTTATTCTGTGTTGAAGTCTTTTTCTTGATTTACTTTGTCTCTATTTGGTAGTTGGACTATGAGTTTTATTACCACTATTTTACGAGTCACTTGGACCCTCTTCTGACATACCTGTGTCATCTTTCAAGTTTTTCCTCTTGTATACTCTTTCATGGTTCATCTTCAATATTGACAGGACTTTCTACGTGAGTTCCCCAAGTTTTGGCTGACCCACTCCTTGTACCCTTGAGTGGACCTACCGTCCTTTTACTTTTTCTTTATTTTCACTTTTGTGAAATACCCTTGAAAACCTGTTGTAGTTCCTCTTATTGTAAGTGTAATATCCACAGAGTAATCTGCCTCTCTCTCTTTCCTGGTCTTTACTAAAAATATTTTTTACCGACATTTTAAAGGATTACACCACTCGTTCTATCTGTTGGTCCAGGTCCTTCGGGTATACAAGGTATATTCTACTTAGGTTTCAGTGTGTGTGGCTCTGTGTAATATTAATTTTGTTATTTTCAATCTCTTAAGATTTCCGTCGTTCCCTTTTTACTGAAGAATGTATCTTCCTTTTAGAATATTTCGATAGTTGTCTATAAAGTCGTCTTTGAAATGTTCCATCTTCTCTCACCGTTCGGTATAAGTTACACGACTTCGTTTTCGACTCATCTTAAGAGATGAATCGTTCTAATAGTAAGTCTTAACTTCCTCTCTATTTCCCAAAAGGTCTGTTCGTTTCGATCTCTTTAAATAATGGTGATTTTATTGAAATACTCTTTACGATTTCCCTGAAGATTCCCATGATTAATCATTTTTTTTTTTTTTTTTTTTTTTTTTTGTATTTTTCTTTCTTTCTTTTTTGTGGGACTTTCATTTTTAGAGTAACCATTTCCATGTACATATCGTTTCCATTTCTAAAGAGTGAGTGTCTCGACCACACACTTCAAATTTTCCACTTTCATCATTCTCATTGGTGTTGGTGTTACCAATTCGATGTAATCAAGTCGTCGAGTCAAAACAGGCTGAGACGCTGGGATGCCCGACGTCGTGCGGTCCGGAGGGACAAGTAGTGGTCGAGGGCCTCAAATAAGTTTGAGTGCAAGTAACGCATCCACTACCGTAGGTTGGTAGAGTAGGAGACAGTTGGGGAAGAGGAGGGTGGAAGTTAGAAAGGGTCGTAGTCCCAGAAAAGTTTACTCAGTAGAGAAGTGTAGTCCACCGGTTTCATAACCTCAAAGTCGAAGTCATAGTCAGGAAGGTTACGTATAAGTCCTGACTAGAGGAAATCCTACTTAACCAACCTAGAGGAACGTCAGGTTCCCTGAGAGTTCTCAGAAGAGGTTGTGGTGTGAAGTTTTCGTAGTTAAGAAACCACGAGTCTAAAGAAATACCAGGTTGAGAGTGTCGGTATGCACTGATGACCTGTTTGATATCCAAACTGATCTACCTTGAAACAACCGTTTCATTACAGAGACGAAAACTTATATGATAGATCCAACTAGTATTGAAAAGAAGGTTCCTCGTTCGCAGAAAGTTAAAGTACCCACGTCAGTGGTAGACGTCACTAAAACCTCGGGTTTTATATTTCAGACTGTGACAAAGGTGACAAAGGGGCAGATAAACGGTACTTCACTACCCTGGCCTACGGTACTAGAAGTAAAAGACTTACAACTCGAAATTCGGTTGAAAAAGTGAGAGGTGAAAGTGAAAGTAGTTCTCCGAAAAATCAAGGAGAAGTGAAAGACGGTATTCCCACCACAGTAGACGTACAGACTCTAATAACTATAAAGAGGGTCGTTATAACTAAGTACATACCTACCCTCTCAACCTCATATTCCTTTCGACTCATGGTTTCTTAACTACAAAAACTTGATACCACAACCTCTTCTGAGAACTCTTAGGGAACCTGACGTTCCTCTAGGTTGGTCAGGTAAGATTTCCTTTAGTCAGGACTTATAAGTAACCTTCCTAACTACGACTTCGACTTCGAAGGTATGAAACCAGCGGATTACACTTCTTGACCTTTTCAAGAAATACAACCCTTTCTAACTTCCGCCCTCCTCTTCCCCTGTTGTCTCCTACTCTACCAAACTACCGTGGCGGTTGAGGGACTTGTACTCAAACTCATTCGAGAACCTCAACCACGACCTGTCCCTTTGGACCACACGACGTCAGGTACGCCAGTGTTTCTCAGCCTGTGCTGACTCACTTACCTTGACTTGACTGTAGATGTACATGCAATTTATTCGTCCCACTGTTAAAAGTCGGAACTGCACGGGGAAATGACTAAACCTTTGTCAGACAACAAGGTACAGGTCAAGATTGACAACGAAGGACTGGACGTATGTCTAAAGAGTCCTCCGTCTAGTCCACCAGACCATAAGGGTAGAGAACTTCTGAAAAGGTGTCAAACAACACTAGGTGTGTCAGTTTCCGAAACCGCATCAGTTATTTCGTCTTCATCTACAAAAAGATCTTGAGAGAATGAAAAGTTACTAGGTCACTTACAACCGTTAAACTACAGACCAAGGAGACAGAAAAGATTTAGGTCGAACTTGTAGACCTTCAAGAGTCAACTTCGGACCGAACCTCTTGAAACTTGTAATGAAACGATCGTACACTCTACTTACGATAACACGGTGTCAAACTTGTAAGAAACCGTAACGGAAAGAAATCCTAACCTTACTTTTGTCTGGAAAAGGTCAGGACACCGGTGACGACTTAAAAGATTTACACAACCCTATAACTCACGTCGTGAAGTTCGTGCAGTAGAAAATCCTAGACTTTATCGAGTTATTAATGAATTGGTTAAGTGTTTTACGTTTCTAGGTGTGACACTGTAGTTTTGTATCTGGTAACATCCGTCCTCCATTATTTTAAAAACTCAAAACTTACGAGAGTTGAACTTTATCTGACAATTTATACGTCAGACAATATACACTTTTACTACCATTGGTGTTTCGTCTTTTTATGGGACATGTGCTTTTTATTGTTCTTACCGTGTATTGACATTTGGATTTCCTTTGGTCGTTTTGAGTTCCCTTCTCTTGGTCTCTTCTTCTGTCTCGTCTCTCCCCGATATATATTTGTCGATTCTTCGTTAACTGTGTTACCGCATCTCGTGCATAGATAGTTATTAATAAGTTTTACGTTCACGCGATTTAAGTCACTACCTTCCGTATGTCTCCGACTTACCTAAAAGAAAGTTTTCCGTGTATGTATACGACGCATTGTCTCTAAATGAATTTTTTTCCTTTCTGACGTCCACTTCCGTACCTTTTTGTATGAGGTAATTTTATCTTTGCTTTTCCTTCTATCTCATCGATAAGAGTGTCGTCTGTTTTACATGATATTTATGTGTCCCGGTCGTGCTTTTGTCGCAAATAGTAGAGTCATTAATGACAACGACAAGTCAACGATACAGCACAGACTGAGAGACACTGGGGTGCCTGACGTCGTGCGGTCCGGAGGGACGGGTAGTGGTTGAGGGTCTCAAAGGAGTTTGAGTACACGTAAGTCAGCCACTACGGTAGGTCGGTAGAGTAGGAGACAACAGGGGAAGAGGAGGGCGGAAGTTAGAAAGGGTCGTAGTCCCAGAAAAGTTTACTCAGTCGAGAAGTGTAGTCCACCGGTTTCATAACCTCAAAGTCGAAGTTGTAGTCAGGAAGGTTACTTATAAGTTCTGATCAAAGGAAATCCTACCTGACCAACCTAGAGGAACGTCAGGTTCCCTTAGAGTTCTCAGAAGAGGTTGTGGTGTGAAGTTTTCGTAGTTAAGAAGCCACGAGTCGAAAGAAATATCAGGTTGAGAGTGTAGGTATGCACTGACGACCTCTTTGGTATCGGAACTGATCTACCTGGAAAAGACCTCTTCGTTACAGAGACGAAAAATTGTACGACAGATCCAACCAGTATCGAAAAGAAGATTCCTCGTCCGTATAAAATTAAAGTACCGACGTCAGTGGTAGACATCACTAAAACCTCGGGGGGTTTTATTTCAGACTGTGACAAAGGTGACAAAGGGGTAGATAAACGGCATTTACTACCCTGACTTACGGTACTAGAATCAAAAGACTTACAACTCGAAATTCGGTTGAAAAAGCGAGAGGAGAAAGTGAAAGTAGTTCTCCGAGAAATCAGGAGAAGCGAAAGACGGTATTCCCACCACAGTAGACGTATACACTCCAATAACTATAAAGAGGGCCGTTAGAACTAAGGTCGAACACGAAGTAGGTCGGGTTGTGAAACGTACTACATGAGACGTATCTTCAATTCATTCGTCCTGCTGCCATACGTCGGAACAACAAGTACTGTAACTTCTATCATACGATACACTCTATTTGACACACGTCGCTCAGTATGTGACGTACCAAAGTAAGGATGCACCCGAAGTTTTTTGTTTTCTTTACTAACTTTTTACTTTGATTCGTTCGATGTCTATGTCTCAAATCTAAGCACTGATGGTCTTCTATTCCCCTAACTCTTTTCGTCCACCCCCCCCCCAGTCGAGACACCACTACTTAGCATTGATCTGAACATCTCTAGTCGAAAATCTCACCTATCTACAACTTAATGCCACGACATATGGACTTCGTATGCATTCTATTGTTACCTGAAACTCTCTGACCGTGTGTCCGAATGCACAAAAGGAAGAAACAAATAACATTCTTTTCTGTCTTTCCTTCCTTCCTTTGATCAATTTATAGGTAGGAATCTCGTTACCTATGTGTTTGACACTACATATGGATGTCATCAATTTTACTCCGTTAATCTATGTGAAAAGAGTTACACCTATCTAGAGTTTGTGTTTTAAATGACCCACAATACCTTGTCTGAAGTTTCACTAGGTGTAATTCTTACTATGTTAGAAACCATTTAAAATCTTTGCACATTTTGGAAAGATGTGTGACACGAGAAATTCGTGTGTGTTTTTATACTACCTTTCGACTCAACCTCTGTACAGGTGAGGTCTTAATCCACGCGAAGACCCCTTCCTACTCTCCCTGGTCGTAGTTCCTTCCGTGTGGTGAACGTAGACATTACAACAATTTGCTTTTTAGTCATATACCTTTCTAAAATGGTAAGTAGTCGACACCTCTTATACATGGAACCACAATAAGTCCAATGACAGAAATCGAAAATACAAACTTATGAATCGTTATTTTCGGTACCATGTTTCTAGTAGACACATTCAGACAATATTGTGTCCGAGTGTGAAACGTCATATTGTTTGTGCTCTTAGAGAATTATCACACTATTACCGAGGTGCCTAAGAAATCTCTCTGAAAATGAAGGAAGCGAGAGGTCCTACCTTACGGTTCCGACGTCTCCGAAGTGTCTTTGACGACCAGAGAGAGAGACTTAGTGACCTCTTCAGAAGGAGACACACTCCAACCCACACAGGTTGAGACACCGATTGTTGTTCTCTCCACACCTACCTGTCTCGAGCCATTTGGTGTGCGACGGACACGAAGGGAGAGTCGGAGATCGGCGAGTGGGGACGCCGTGCAAATTACGTGCACACTACTCGACGAGACCACGGACAAAACGACTCCTCAGTCCTCTTGTCCCTTTGTGGCCACCCACGACGCACAAACGCAGACAACTTCCACCTCACCCCCTGGACCCATTTCGGACCACACACTCTCTACCTTTTGGACTTGGACCTCTTGCGCCAGACTAAACACTCAGAGGGTCACAAAACCTCTTTGTCAGAACGCTAAAGAAGAAAGGAGAATCTGTGGAGTGACACTATGGTCTCCACACCCAAAAAGATGTGTAGTTCGTTAAGACGGCGAGGGCGACCCGTGGGACGTTAGATTACAGTCTAGGGTCTCCGACTCCCGTACCAGGTGTTCCGACGCGGACGAAGGGGTGAGGTCTACGGTGGGGTTTCGACAGCGGACAAAGAGACTGAGCGAGCGGAGCATGTCCTTCACGGACAGACTTGGGCGGGACCACCGCCACGAAATGAGAGCTCAGAACCGGCTGAGACGGTGAGGAACCTGACACTAGGTGGTCCGAGGAGACGGGCACCCGACAGGGTTTGTTCTTAGGACCTCACCTAGTGGTAAAGGAAGAGGTCCCCCAGAGGGGCGGGGACCAGAGGACGTGATGTCCACCTGAGAAATCGCGGACTCGGAGGTCCTTTCAAGTTCCGAAGTTCATTAAGCGATCTCGATCACTGTCTCGAGTCCTCTTGAAAGTCGTAGGATCTAATAGGTAGGTCATCTACCATGTTGAGTCCTTGACGGACTACCTTCTCCGCGCCTCCCGCGCCTCGGAGGTGTGGAACGACCCCTCGAGAGGGTCGAGGAGGTTCCGGGTGGTTTGGGTTTGACGAAGGTCAGGTCAGAAAGTCCAAAATACCTCCGTAGTTATACATCCGTCCCAACGATGAGTTAGCAATCGTTACCCACTCGCGGCTTCTTAACTACGCAAACTTGACACCACAACCTCTTCTGAAAACTCTCAGGGAACCTGACGTTCCTCTAGGTTGGTCAGGTAAGACTTCCTCTAGTCGGGACCCTAAAGAAACCTTCCTTACTACGATTTCGATTTTGAGGTCATGAAACCGGTGGAGTACGTTTCTCAACTGAGTGATCTTTTCTGAGACTACGACCCTCCCTAACCCGTGTCCTCCTCTTCCCCTGCTGGTTCCTACTCTACGGACCTACCGTAGTCACTGAGCTACCTGCACTCAGACTCACTTGAGGTCCTCTACCACTACTTGTCCCTCCGGACCGCACGACGCTAAGTACCCCAGCGTTTCTCAACCTGTGCTGACTCGGTGACTAGACTTGACTTTACTTGACTTGACTTACCCACTAACCGAGTTAGAGTCGAGGAGAAAAGAGTCACCGCCACCCCCACTCCGACTTGCGCGGTCGGAGGATTGGTGTGCCAACCGAGATGGTCGTCGGGCGGGCATAGGAGTCCGCGAAAGACTTTCAGTGGAGTACTTGTTTGCGTCACACAACCTTTCCCCGAGCAACTCTTATTGCTCCGTGAGGAGGGTGAAACAGTGAGGCAAATGGGACAGTGAGACCTCGATAAAGGGAAACCACGACATTCTGGTTTACCGACGAAGGGACCACCGTGATCACTATTGAGTGGTCAATCACGTCCTCTGTATTCCCTGTACCCAAGGTAGGGACCCAGCTCTTCTAAGGGGACCTCCTCCCGTAGCGTTGGGTAGGGTCATAAGAACGGATCTCGTAGGGTACCTGTCTCACAGACCGTCCGGTGTTAGGTGTCCAAACATTTCTCGACCTGTGTCGACTTCGTTGATCGTCCGTACGTACCTGTCGTTTATCATCTTCTTTCTAATAGGGTAACGAAACCTTTAACGTTCTTAAAATCCTCGAGACAAGGTCCTTCTGGATTATACATAAACAATAATATTTAGTGTTATAGCGTATACCTCAATCCAATTTGATAATGTGAAGTCGGTAACGTGTCCGGTAAAGAATCTTAGGTGTTTACTTTTAATACCTCGTTGAAACTCTACTCTTTTAAGTATTTTAATAAGTGGTTTTGACGTATCAGAGGTAATTGTCTAAAAGTGTGTCTTGTACTGAGTCACCTCTATACGTTCTGTTCTACTCTTTTTTTCCATTTCACAATTTGTATCTTTAATAAACGTAACAAAACATTACATTATTTCGAATTATAGGACACACGATATGTATATAGTACGTTTTTTATAAAATCATTCTAACTAATTTTCTCAGACAACCTGAATTTCGAGTCAACTTCAAATAGTAAGGGGACCATGATTGACATTAAGGAAACCTTCAGTCATATAAAGTCATAAAAATAGACAGGATATCTTACCATACTCCGTTATCTTATATCTACATAGTGCCAGTTCAAGTTTATTATGTACAATTACCTCTCGTTCCTCGACAAATCCAAAAAAGTAAACAAAGTCATTAATAATAAGTACTTAGAATACCTTTGAGTAAACAACCCTCCAGTCTGAGGTCACGAGTACCGGGTCGTGGTCCCGAGCACCGAACGACTCGACTCCCGTTCGACCTGAAACCAGGTGTCTGTCGGGCGTCAGTCTGTTTGAATAAGTCCTGGACTGGACGGGTCACCGAACACAGTTGGAATCGAGAAGAGGGGTTTTCAGTTCTATCGAGTATTTTGGGACTGGAACCGTAATCGTGTCTCGGGTGTGAACTTGTAACCTCGCACCGATGTCGTCTGTGCACGCAATATATCGGCACGTCAGGAACTAAAGCCACTAAACGTACTTAAATACGTCTTCGTTTATTGTCGTTTACTAATCCCCACATATTTACGTCCGTTACTTCTAGGACGTGAAGTGTCTGGCTCGACTCACCTGCACGTTCGTCGTTGTGTCTCTTTAGACGTGTCACTTGTGCAGTCGAGACGATCTAGCTTCGCGTGCCTGGTCGCCTCCTATCTCGTCCTCGTTCTATATTACGTGTCGGTCCCCCACACACACACACACACACAAAGAGAAAACGAAGTTTTGCTAAATTTGGGTTTATTATAGAGATAATGAATTCTTTTTACACTAATCTCAGACAAAAGTCTAATGACCAATTCCCTATTAATGTATCAATATAAATGTTATTAAATATATATATATACTTTTAAAATATTACTCTTCAAATCGTATATAAATTTATAAAATAGAAGTACAAAACTTTATTTCTAGAGGTCTTAAATCCGGAACTAACCTCTTTAGGGAAGTTGTTTTGTACAGTTCTAATAAAGAATCTAAAAACAATTACCCAGAATATTCAGTAGACCCGGTTCAAAAACGACGAGTGACACCAGGGGAAAGACATCGCAAACGCAGGTAGTGGGTAGAGTCACATTCATAAGGACCATTGTCCTTTGTGTGACATAAACTCCATCGAACAATAGAAACTCCGTCGGAATCGATAATCTATGTTAATATAAGTACGACTCTACTTTAGAAAACAGAAAGTTACAACTAGGTGTTTGGAACGAAGACGAGGAACCTGTCTGGATCTCGTTCCGACGAGAGAGTAGACACACCGTCACGACGTTCACATACTTGACCATAGTACAAGAGTAACAATCCGACTCTTTCGTTACTGACCTTTTGGTCTTTCGCTTGACTTCTGCCTTTCCTTTTTCGTTCTTCGTCTCTAATAATAATAATAATAATAATAATAATACAAAGACGTCTGTGTATGTGGGAAGAGACTCCTAAAGAATAAACATTTCTTGTTTGGAAAAACACTAATATATTAGTGTACGACTCGTTTACAGAAAACAAAAGGTTAACGGCTACTTATTGTGTCTACTTCTTCTCGGAGATATTCCCCTCTCCTTGGTTAATGGACCGGAAGGACGGAGATTTTAACATCAATTATGATTTTGTCGTTTTTATTTCTCACAAACCCCACTACGAAATATTGTATGAAATATCGTATGTAAATATCGTACTTTATTTGTAGAGTCGAAAAGGAAGTAACCTAAAAACAACCTTTAATGTCTTAAACCATTTCATAAAAGCCAGTAATCCATAGTCGTTCACAGATTCGTCAACTACCCTTTTACCACAATATCAGAAAAAGTGAGGTCCTCTACATAAGGTCTTACGATTGAAATTAAAAATGAGTACGGCTTTCGAACATTCCTCGACTGGATCTTTCAAAGGGGGGTTTATTATACTAAGAGTCTTACCTCCTAATCGATTCATTCAAAACTATGTTACTAATAACGTAGAGGTAATTCAATACCATTATTTTTGTCCTTGTTTACCCCTTTATAAGTACTATCACATACAACCGGTTTGAGGTCCTCTATTACCTCCCGTCCCTTCGGACCGTACAACGTCAAATACCCCAGAGTTTATCAGTCTATACTGAATCGTTGATTCGTTGTTGTAAAGTCCTCACAACATTCATAAAATCCTTATGAAAATTGAAGTTTATGGTCTTTTAGGTTTATAGCACCAAACTTGTGTGACCTCAAATAAAAAGAAAGAACCATTTTCCAGAACTATCCGAAAACGACCTGATTTAAGAGGTCAGTTTTCTGACTCTCACCACCCTACTTAAAATTTTCTCTCTCTGGTCAGACGTATGACGACTGTTCTCTCAGGGAAATCTGCATTTCTGTGTGTGTCTGCCTTTCACTTCTCCGCCTCTTCTACGAGGTGTGTGTACCTCAGGTCTTCCTTCGGTCTCATCGATACGAATATAGAGTCTTTTAGCTGAAATTTTGTTTCTGAGATTATTTTCTGTTTCTGTCCGAAATGTATTGCTATTTCCCCAGTGAGGTTGGTGTCGTATATTGTAAACAACACGTTTATGGTTTACGAACTTTGGGGAGTCTTAACGTCCCAAGAAACGAAAAAGTAGAATATTTTACAGGGAGATGGACAGACTAAAGATTGTATTTCCCAACCGTAGTAAGAGACTGGGGAAAAGGAGAGACGACGTCGACTTAGGTGACCGTTTGGAAAAGTCGGAAAGGAAGATTTCTGCGGAGGTTAGACTGGTAAGCGGTAGTGGAGGCAATGACGGTGGTCTCTTCCGTTCACTGCACCTGAGTCAGTGGGTCGAATAAGGGCTCCCTCAGTTTCGGGGTAAGACTCTATAGAGTATACGTCGGCCACAAGTAGGATTCATATGTTACAGGTGGTCTATACAAAGTAAAGTAGGACTATGGAGGAGTACTGCAGTCAGACCTTCTTTGCACTCTTACCTCCAGTCAGACAGCACAGGTCGAGAAACGCTAGGGTCTGAGATGTCAGGTACCCTAAGAGGTCCGGACTTTCTACAAGTCGGACTTTAGAGTAGAATAGTAGTTTGTCTTTACTCGAAAGAGTACTTTCTGTCCAACAAATACAACGTCTAATCCACTGATGGTACCACAGACCAGTTGTATTGAGTCTGCATGGTTCTCGAAAGTGAGTCCTTTTACACACAAAGACACACACTTACACACACTCTCTATGGTAAATTAATCTTTTTTACGGGGGTATTACACGAACTACCACCTTATAGGTCCCTTTCTGGTAAAGGAATATCTCAAATCGTAAATAAATATCAAAACACAGAAGTGTTTTGATATCCGCACCCGAACTGACCGATTCTTTATTATTTACTTATTTGTACAACTTTAACGTAATTTTCAACATTACGAGTATGAATTCCCTTTTTGTCCGATAATACTATCTTTTATTATCCTATACTAGATAAATCTCTCGTGTCAGTCCTTTACTGAGAGACTTTTCACCTGTAAACCAGACTCTGGACTTTGTCTCCCTCTGCTACTTTAGGTCCTCGTTTTCGGAACACCCACCTCTCTCGGTCCTTCTCGTAAGAATTTACAGTCTTTGGTCACTTCCTCGTTCACTTTGGAATCTGCTCCAAAATGTCCAGTACCGTCTCTGTAAACTCAAGGTAAGGTCAAACGTATCTTTCAGAAATTTCTTAAATTTTGTGCTCTCACTAGAAAAAGAAACGTTTCTAATAAAATCCACTATTCTACTTTCGTCCCCGATTTACATACGCCCCTTACAACTGCGAGAAGTGGAAGTGTTGTGACCCCAGTGACACTTTCTTCCTCCAGGGGCACTGATGTATGAACACATTGGTGTTCTACTTATAACGGCTCCCCCGGACACCCTAATATCCGACCCGTACTCCAACATATAGCTGGGAATAATAGTAGGGGTTTGAAACTCGAAGACCCACGTCGTTCAAGGGACGTATACTTACTCAAGAGAAGCATCTCACGCAAGTAATTCGAGTTGAATAAGTATTCGGGTCGTTTCAATGGGATCCATGGGTCGATTGTGTTAGCCGATGTATCGTGACATGACATTATCCAAATATTATGAAAAGTGTGTTTATTATGTAATTTTTGTTTGTGTCTTTATTTCGTCCGTGAGAATTAGACTGTCACGCCATGGAACTTTCGTGTCACCCCACCATGTCGTCGACCGTGTGTCCGACCGTAGCTCACCTGTCCGTTCCTCTCGACGACCGACCTCCCCTCCCCTCCCTAGCCTCCGTCGTCTCGACTTCCCGGGAGTCGTGGTCCGCTGTTTCTCGCGTGTCGTCCCAGCGGGTGGGGACTGCGACGGCCGTGTCCGAGACCCGGGAACGACCTTGTCTGCGTGCAAACGTAGAGACTTTTAATCGTTGAACTTGCACGCTACATCCCCTGAATGGCACGATAATTGGCTCGACTCACAATTTTCAGAGAAATCCTTACTATCTGTTAGTATTTCCCCAATGAAAATCTTGTCTGAAAAGGGAAGAGGTCCCCTACCGTTAGTTGAGGTCACAAGAACGAACCTCTTAAGGTACTTGTCTCCCCGGACCGCCCGACATCGGGTACCCCAGCGTTTCCCAACGAGTATGACTTATGTATGAGTCGATGTTTCACCCGTAGGGGACGGGTTCGACCCCGTATATTAGACTTGGAGAAAGACAATCCGACCACCAAATCAAAGATTCAGCACAGAGTGAGAACGTTGGGGTACCTGATATCGGGTGGTCCGAGGACACAGGTATCCTAAGAGGTCCGTTCTTATGATCTCACCCAACGGTAAAGGAAGAGGTCCCCTAGAAAGACTGAGTCCTTAGTTTGAACCCAGAGGACGTAACGTCCGTCTAAGAAATGACTGACTCGATACTCCCTTCGGGAGATAATCCGACGACGATTCAGTGAAGTCAGCACAGGCTGAGACACGCTGGGGTATCTGCCGTCGGGTGGTCCGAGGGGGTAGGGACCCTAAGAGGTCCGTTCTTGTGACCTCACCCAACGGTAACGGAAGAGGTTACGTACTTTCACCTTTCACTTTTACTTCAGCGAGTCAGCACAGGCTGACAATCACTGGGGCACCTGACGTCGGGTNGACGTAACGTCCGTCTAAGAAATGACTGACTCGATACTCCCTTCGGGAGATAATCCGACGACGATTCAGTGAAGTCAGCACAGGCTGAGACACGCTGGGGTATCTGCCGTCGGGTGGTCCGAGGGGGTAGGGACCCTAAGAGGTCCGTTCTTATGACCTCACCAACGGTAACGGAAGAGGTTACGTACTTTCACCTTTCACTTTTACTTCAGCGAGTCAGCACAGGCTGAGAATCACTGGGGCACCTGACGTCGGGTGGTCCGAGGAGGCAGGTACTCTAAAAGGTCCGTTCTCATGACCTCACCCCACGGTAACGGAAGAGACAGATGATCCGATCTGTCAAAATTGACAAAACCTTTATGTATAGATTACTGAAACAAATTTTACTTTTAGATCCCAAGGGTGGGGAACCTCTAAGATTAGACTATCTGAACTCAACTCCGGACTCTTTGACGCTGAAATTATTCGGGGGCTCCTCTGATGTCACCCACGAGTCCCGTCGTCCCTCTGCCGCTACGGGGGCACGCCCAAGATCGGGAGGAAGCGGAGGACAGCGGGTGGTGCTAGTCCGACGACATCGAGAGTCCTCTAGACTCGAACGGGACGGTGCAATAACCCGGAAGGACTCAGGGAAGTAGATGTGAGTGCCGCATTCTACGACAACACTCCTTCCCTTTACGCTCTCCGACTGGACTCGCGGACCGGATAGTATCGACGAATCGTTTGTCGTAGGTGAGAAACGGAACAAGGACGAAAAGAAACTGGCTGAACCGACGGAGGAGCGATCAGTGGAACCAAAGGATGACGGCTCAGTCGTGACTGGGTACAACCAAACACAGAAAAAATGACAGAAGAAGGAGAACGCAGGTGGAAAGGGTGTCTAAGGGTCTCTGGACGTCTATAGTAAAAGTCATTTCAAAACGTGAGAGAGACGTAGCAATATTTCTGTGGTCTTATCTTTACGATTATGGTGGAACACGTCGGCACCTTATGGACATTGAGGTTATATGAATGAGGACAAAGGACAAGGGATCGAGTGTTAAAAGAGAACATTTTGGGGAGTAGAAAGGACAAATTAGACTCGTGACACTTCGTCTCTTCTGACACGTCACCTATTCACTCTAAGGCGTTTTACGATTTTTTTTAATACTCTTTATAAACTTAACGCAATCGAAGGTTTCTTATATCTGTTACGAACTTGTCTCTCTCTTTTCAGTCAGGGAAGGCCCCGGGACCCGTGTGATTAAACATATGTAACAGAAGTTTTTAAGTTTAGACCTTCCGAGAATTCACATGTCTCTTATTATTCCACTGATTTTATACCAACTTAATTAGGGAAAACCCCTAAGGGACCACCGATTCTACCATTTCTCAGACGGGAGTTACTTCCTCTGGGCCCAAACTAGGGACCTAGTCCTTCTAGGGGACTTCTTCCTTTACCGTTGGGTGAGGTCTAAGAACGGACCTTTTAAGGTACCTGTTTCCTCGGACCGTCCGATGTCAGGTACCCCAGGATTTCTCAGTCTGTACTGACTTGCTGAAGTGAAAGTGGAAGTTAGGGAAAAAGAACTTAGAAGTACACACAAACTTCATTTCTTACGAAATTAAACTTTAATTTTCTTTTATAAGAATCTTAATTTATACTAACGTACGTTTGAGATCCAACATGACCTCCTCTTAGTCCCCCTTTGATTTACTATATAAACCCTTTAGACCTCTCTGTTTAAACGATCTAATGTAAATTAGATGGAAAGTCGTCCAGGTTATTGTACAGTTTCTTTATTCATACAGAAAGTCTGGTTTTTATGATAGTACACCAAAACAACAAGTTAGTGATTAAATACAGGTCGAGAAACACTGAGGTACCTGAAGACGTGACGTCCGAAGGGACAGGAAGTGGTAGAGGATCTCGAACGAGTTTGAGTACAGGTAACTCAGCCACTACGGTAGGTTGGTAGAGTCGGAGACAGAAGGGAGAGAGGAGGGCGGAAGTTAGAAAGGGTCGTAGTCCAGAAAGGATTACTTAGTCGAGAAGCGTAGTCCACCGGTTTCCTAACCTCGAAGTCGTAGTCAGGAAAGTCACTTATAAGTCCCAACTAGAGGAAATCCTACCTGACCAATCTAGAGGAACGTCAGGTTCCCCGAGAGTTCTCACAAGAAGTCGGGGTGTCAGGTGTCTTGGAGGAGACGAATTAGAGAAGACGGAGACAATCCAGGAATGAGAAAGACAGGAAATAGTACGGGTAGGAACGTATTTTACGGGAACTAGAGCGATTAAAAGAATTCCTCTAGAGTCCAGAAAGTATCAGATAACAAAAGGAGAAAAAGAAAGTAACAAGAGAATTCTTGTCTATACGCATATATGTGTGTGGGGTCTAGAAGATTGAAGAGGAACGACCAGACACATTGAGACGTAAGTCAACCCACATAGCGAGGGCAACAGAAGAGGGCATGTGAAGAGAAGAAAGGAGTCGACACACATTCCGGAGAAGTATGTCGGTGCAACGGAGGAACGTAAAGAGAAAGAAACCCTTCTAAAACCAGTGACGGAGGACATACTACAATGTTTGAAGGTAGGTATCAAGAAGACCGTCAGAGATGGTCTAGATTAGGGAATTTAGATGAGTAGTGGAGGTGACATATTCGTATTCCCTAAACTAAGTCCAGCATGGACCTACCGGATCGCCAAAAGAGATGAAAGAAGTTAATTTCGAACTTAAAACGTTATTTCTCGACTACTAGACTCGGTGTCAGTCGAGGTTCAGAACAAAAACGACTGGGATATCTCAAAGAAGTAGAAACCGATGTTTATTATATTAGTCAGACTAAAACCACAACTGGTAGGCCACTACAGGTACATATCTCAGTAAGTACTCCAGAATGAAACGGAAATTTATTTAATTCTTTTCAAAATGTTTCCATACTCTAAATTTGGTGTTAATCGATGGATAAACAAATAAATTCTCTTATTTTACCGAACGAGGAGGGGATAACAAACGTTTCCGTCCTTTTTTTCGAACTGGAAGGGTTCGTCGAGTGGATATCGAGTATAAATTAAACTTCCTTCTATCCAACCCACCCGGTCCTTAGTACTTACACTTTTACATCCTTATTCTCTATACGTTTATGTCCCTATAAACGTAGTAACGATGAGAAAAAGACATGCGGGACGACCCTCGTTCAGTCGGAGAGGAGTGATCCCACCACCGACTTGATCGTAGGACCCGATCTTTTAATGTGTCACCGGTCTCTCAGGAATCACTGAGGGTTTACGACCTGGGTACACGTGTCCAAAGAAATGACTCACTTCCACGGATTACTGAAGTAAAATATAAAACCCCTTTCCCGAAATAAATCGTAACAAACTGAAAGAAAGAAAAAAAAAAAAAATCGAATTAACCAAAGGATCACCTTTTATTTTTGAACACAAAGACGAAACGATTTGCCTAGTGCAGTCCTACTTTTGATACCCATACTCTAACTAAAAGTCCCGTTAGACTAAAGTAAAAAATAAAAAGTAAATAAACCGACGCAACCCAAAGTGAACGTGGTACGCCCCAGAGTCAAGGACGTGCTTCCGAGAGTCAAGGACGTACTTCTGAGAGTCAACACCGGACACTCCGAGTGAAGGGGTTGGTCCCTGCCTCGAGTACCGGGGACGTAACCCTCGTGTCACAGAATCGGTGATCTGGTGGTCCCTTCAGGGATTAAAATCAAAGTTTTATTTCCACGACCAACAATTCACTAAGGGCGACTCGTTATTTTGTCACCTAGATCGATTTTAGTCAAAGAGAGTAAACCACACGAAATGATTTCTCATTACCTCTTCCTGTACCGTCGGGTGAGGTCATAAGAACGGACCTTTTGGGGTACCTGGCACTTCGGACCATCCGATGGCAGGTACCCCAGCGTTTCTCAACCTATTTCTCATTATCCAAAGTTCAAATGAAGTGAATAAATTGTTTATAAACGACTTGTGGATAAGACATGGTTTATGATAAGGTCTCCAACACTGATGTAATTAGTTCTTCTGTTTGGTTGGAGGCAGTATAGGGACCCTCACATGTAAGGTTACAGTCTCGCTCTATTATTAGGATTAAAAGTTCTTTCCTTCGTCTAACACCCTTTCTGGTAAAACAGGTTTTCAATGAAGATAAGGCGTTCTTGGCGTCTCTTGACCCCTCATAAAGTTACAACAAAGTCTACACGAACATCTCTTAGTCAACACCCACTTTACGGTGTGTGTAAAAATGATAACGGAAACTCTAAAAGATTAGAGAGTAAGGGAGGAAGTAAAATGAAAACTACTCAAGACAGGAGGACAGAATTAATTTTTAGTGGGAAAAGGTTTTAACTTGAATGAATGATTTAAAACTCTCTGTCATGTCAACTTTTTGTAATGGTGAGTAATGACTTCAAGTGTGTCGACTTGCTACCTTAAACGTGACAAATTGTTATCGACCCTCTACCTTCGTTGGATCTACAGGTAACTGTCTACTTACATATTTCTACACCATGTACACTTGTGTCACCTTATAATGAGTCGGCAATCTTCCTTGTGCAGACTGAGTCAAGATTATCCACCTACTTGGGTCTCGGATGATACGTCACTACACACAGCCCGCCTAGGTCTTTTTGAGTCGTATAGTCGTGCATGTACCCCTAAGACCTTTCCCCCGTGACTACTGGGAGGACGTCCCGCCGACACCCGTACGTCTGAGTCTCTCGTCTGACACCTGCGTCCCACCCCACTCCTCTCCCACCCTCTCGACTCCCCCAGCACCACTCTGTGTACGTCGGGGTGCACGTTTTCATCTGTCGGTCGTCTTTGGACGACGTACTGCGTCCCTCGAGTCTGGGCCACCTTTGGACGACGTACTGCGTCCCTCGAGTCTGGGCCACCTTTGGACGACGTACTGCGTCCCTCGAGTCTGGGCCACCTTTAGACGACATACTACGTCCCTCGAGTCTGGACCACGGGACCCTGTTGGATCTCCCCACCCCACTCCACCCTCCACCCTCGCTCCAAGTTCTCCCTCCCCTGCATATATAAGTCCGTGGGTGCCGAATAAGTACAACTATATACCGTCTTTGGTTGTGTTATAATATTTGTTAATAGGAGGTTAATTTTTATTTATTTTAAAATTTTCTTAATATTTTACCTTAAACGTTTCGAATGACTACTAAAAAGATTATGGTCTAATACTATCAAATGGTTTAAACGAATCTTAAATAAATAGAAGTAATCGAAAATAGAAACGAATAATCTTTTAAATTTTAAAGAACTAGAACCAATAAAATGTAGTAGTCCTATTGGTAAAAAAATAGTTCAATAAAAATAAATCAGTAAACGTACTTACCAATTTATATAAAAGTCTACAAAAATTTGTCCATAAGGACGTATATCATGTTTTAAGTTTGTTATCTTTCCCTTATACCCTGAAGAGACTGTCGGGTCAACAATTCTGAGACGAGTGGGTTACGGTCTCTTCCGCCACCGTGGGGTGAGGTCATGAGAACGGACCTTTTAGGGTACCTGCCTCCTCGGACCACCCCCAAGGGTTCACGTCCGGGACCAACCCCTCAATTGTAGGACGTACAGCACCGGTTTTTCCTTTTCTTTTCCACCCCTCTCGCATACTACGTGAGTGGGAGGAAGGGTTGCAAGTCAGGAGTCAGTGAGTCGACGGGAGGAGGTCGGTAAACGACGGCGATCCAAGAGGGCCTAGTGAGGTCACTGTAAGATTTCGTCGAAGAGTTCGCGATTTTACACGTATACTTAGAACAATTTTATATCTAAGAATAGTCCCCCAAACGTGACTCCGCACTCTAAGAGGTAAAGAGTCTTCGAGGGCTCCCTCCGACGATCGAAGTCACCGTCGTTCAAAGAGAGATAGACGGAGACACAAATAAACAAATAACCAGAATTCTCTCGTTCTACAGGAGTGTGTGTTTGTCTTGAGAGACGAAGGATGGTCGTGAAGTCGGGATCCCCAGGTCGAAACTCGAAACGTAACAATGTCTCAAGAAAGGATTAGAAACAGACTTCGTTAGTAAATGTGTCATAAAATTTTTAGGTTAACGTTTAACTTCCTACCTTCCATCGTTATATTGGTAAACTTCGTGCGATGATACACTACACTTTTACCATTACTGATACTCTTAGGGAGAAACGTTTAGAAAGTAGACAAAAAAAAAAAAAAAATTTATTCCAATCTTTTTCAAGAGTCAAGGTTCGTTGGAAGATGTAAAACCGTCTCCTGAGTGACTCTCGAAATCGAACGTCGGTCATGGTAAGTAGATTACTCCTACAGTAGTACGAACCTTCACTATGTCAATTCGAGGGACGTTCGTTATGCTTCACGCTTCTAGGAAATTTATAAGATTTCAGCATCAGCGAGTATAAGAGACACGGACCTACCAGAGATCGCTGTAGGACTAGTTATAGTGTTCCCTATTCTACAACAAAACCAACCCAGACATACATTTACGTTAAGCCTTTCGAACCCCCCTTGAGCATTTTCTTTTAACTTTAAAGTACGCTCAAAGAAGGGAAGACGTTCTTTTACTTCCGAATATCCTAAGTGTAAACGGACAGATACAACAGACGTCTCATACAAGTATACTATGAACAATTGTATTGCGTTCTAAACAAAAATTCTCTCTTGGCTATAGTCTCCATGAAAAGTCTTTATTTCTAAACCTGACAGTTTCAGAGTTAAAGACACAAAAGCCGTCCTTGTCGGTGACCCCTGCTTAAAGAGAAACTAGTCTGTCATAGATAGTCACAAAGGACACCACACTGACCGAGGTCCCAGACGCACACCTCACAAGAATCTGAACCACGACTCGACGAACAGAACTTCCTGGACCCCGACACTCCCCTCTGACTAAACCTAAGAGAACTCGTACATGGTACGATGGAGGTCAACACTAAGGTCTGGATCCGGTACATCTCCACATGATTTACCATGTGTGTCTCAATCGCGTTTTTTCGTCGTAGAGGAGGACTTCAAAGGTAACTTAATTTCTAAACCGTCCAGTTTAATAATTTTCAAAATAATACAACTTTGTATTTTTGTGAGTTTGTTCGTATTTATGTGTTGTGTCGTCTTACGTTTTAAGACTACCTAAAATTCAATTTGTACTCTAAAGTCATCTATTTCCAGACAGATCCGTTCCGACACCAAAAAGGTCACCAGTACATACCTACAATCTCAACCTGATCTTTCTTTCGACTCGTGGCTTCTTAACTACGAAAACTTGACACCACAACCTCTTCTGAGAACTCTCAGGGAACCTGACGTTCCTCTAGGTCAGTCAGGTAGGATTTCCTTTAGTCAGGACTCACAAGTAACCTTCCTGACTATAACTTCGACTTCGAGGTTTTGAAACCGGTGAACTACGCTTCTCAACTGAGAAACCCTTCCTGGGACTACGACCCTTTCTAACTTCCGCCCTCCTCTTTCCCTACTGTCTCCTACTCTACCAACGTACCGTAGTGACTGAGTTACCTGTACTCAAACCCACTTGAGGCCCTCAACCACTACCTGTCCCTCCAGACCACACAACGTCAGGTACCCCAGTGTTTCTCAGCCTGTGCTGACTCGTTGACTCGACTTGACTCTAAAGTTTTGTTATAGCTCTAATCCAGTCACTGAGGTCCGGGGACCCTTATGTACGAATCACCGAAACCGGTCATCTTCGGATAAAGTTACCCTTTTAAAATCTTCATGACACTACATGCGCTTCTCCAGTCTTTGGTCTCGTAAACTTACCACTGTTGTAAGGAAACAGAGGATTCCCGAGACCTCACTCTGACGCGCCTTATGATCCCTCGGTCCTTTCAACAACGGGACAAAAACTTCACGGCCGAAAGACTTCCTCTGCTCCTTCACTGTATTTCCAACGACTCTCTAGGTCTGACCAAATCCTCTACAGTGGTTACTTGAAAATTATTTACTAGAGACATCTCTTTTTAGACACTGAGACTCGAGAAACGTCTGATCTCTCCGTTTTTACAAAAAGATCTTAATTGGGTAGAGATGACCTTCATCTCTTATTCAGTGAAGAAATATCTTCCATAGGAACCATCATTTATAGTGTCTCTGACCCGAAATCAGGGACGGAGTTTGGAACCTTACCTGTGGTTTCAATAGATCCAGAGGCACAAGAGTAGATCTTTTACCCGGTGCATACTCCTACTTTCCGCAATCGTCACCTAATCACAAACGGAAGAAGAGAGGGTAAAGGAAGATATAAGAAGGAAAGTTTGGGGCAAGGGACACCTGGACCCTCAGATGTTACTTATCGTACGGAGGTAAATTTACCCTTCGACCACGGGATGTGATCCCTGAGCCCCTTACTGGACCCAGAGGTGGTCGGGACTCTCGGGGAGACTACTGTGTACTTTCGAAAACCGATTCCTCCGTAAGTCCCTTTATCAGTCGATGGACGTTGCATCTGTGAATCTAGGATGACACATGACCGTGAGATGACTTAAATGTGTCTTCCTACTGGATCTTTTTTTGGGTCCTTTCGACACACGGTAAATCTACGGATAGTGTGCACGTATTGACTAAGAAGTTTTCCAATTTGTGGGAACCGTATACATACGAATCACTATACGGGCACTATCCAACTATCAGTAGGACCGTCGCCGAAACAAAATACATTAAGATTCCATTTACAGTGTGAAGAAACCTCTAAGGTCCTGACCATAAGTCTTCTCGTAGACAAAGAGTCGTCTAGTGACCCATTCTCGATGAGAAAGGGTTTGTCCTGATGAGTACGGCGTTCATGTGACCCGACATACTCCGCGGCTGACGGTGACTTAAGAGAATCCTCAACTTTACGTTAATGTATAACTCTTGTTCGTGATTTATATTGTCTTTTCCGGTTTATGAAAAAAAAAACGGAACATAAACTCCCCATAAACGTTCCTCTTAATTGATAGGACTTGTGTGGTATTAGGAAGTGACTTTACGTGTCTAGTCCGTTAACCAACTTAGGAAATCACCGAAAAAAAGTCTGCGAATAACATCGAGACTTTGTACCTAAAAAAAGAACACAAGTATTCGTTAACATTTCTACGATTCCTCTAATTATTTTCTTCGTTGAGTGATTTTAATATATCTTACTTTATGGTATTATGTACGGGATTCTCATGTCTTACTTTATGGCATTACGTACGGGATTCTTGACCTTTGTTGTCCGGTATACGACGCACTCCGTTAGTACATTGACCCTCACGACGTCAAGTACCCCAGCGTTTCTCAGTCTGTGTAGACTGGCTGACTTGACTTGACCCTTACTAATAATGGTTCAAGTTCGACATCAGAAGAAGACCTTCCTACCTTTATGTCAAACTAACCACGAGTGGTCCCAAAAGTGATCTACTTACTAGGTGCCCACAAATCACAACAAATTTAGAAAAAAATCTACACAAAATAAAGGGTTGAAAATTTTTACCTTTTCTGTTTTGTTGTTTTGCGTCACTTCGCTTTCGTTTTTACTTCAGAAAAATCTGCTCGCTATATTGTGTCACTAGTGTCATTTTCGACCACCCAGAGTCCAACCGTCTGCATAGAAGAATGACACGAAGATGTTTTAACTGTATGTACGACAGACGTTCTGTGTTGATATTTCATGTTCAGGGATGTTACTGGTTTTCATCTTTCTACTCTTTTCCAAATGGACTATTTATGGTTGTTTTCGTTCGACAACACCGACAAATCTAGTGCTCTCCCCGAAGGGTCTCCCAAGTCACGTTTCTTAGGCGGACGGTGTGTCCTCTGCGACCAAACTAGGTTTTTCGGACCACCCGATGTCAGGTGCCCCAGCGTTTCTCAGTCTGTACTGAATTACTCATTTTTCGTTGTCGTCGTCTTTGGCACCCTCGGGCCACGAGTCCTGTCCTCCCTTGCAACCAATAGAGACAGAGGTCGAGGAAAGCGGCAAGGAGGAAACTCGACGAGTAGGTCCGTAGACGCGACTGGAGGGTCCTGAAGACTATTAATAGGGGTGGATGAAAACAGAATAAGGATCGATTAGTAAAAATTTCGGGTCCTAGAAGCGAAAGAGTTGGGAGTATCACGAATAGGCACATGACGACTACACCATGAATAGTGTGACAACATTACAATAACTATAAGTACGTAAAGAAATTAATTCGACATTGTAGGACTTCGATCTCTGACATTGAACTTCACTGCACTTCAGCGAGTCAGCACAGGTTGAGAAACTCTGGGGCACCTGACATATCGGATGATGTGAGGAGACAGGTACCCTAAAAGGTCCGTTCTCATGACGTCACCCAACGGTAAAGGAAGAGGTCTCCGAGAAGGACTGGGTCCCTAGCTTGGGTCCAGAGGGCGTGACATCCGTCTACGAAACGGTAGACTCGGTGTCCCCTTCAGGTATTTCCGACATTGAAAGGTAGAAGATTGGAGGCAGTCGAGTGGGATCCTGGACGGTACACCATCTTCGAACAGTGGACCACACATCATCTTTCAGTTATGAAAGAATCTCATCTTTCAGTCGTACAGTGACCAGGTGACTTTTTACTGAAGACTTTTCGTGCAATTTTCGAGAAAGTCCTGCAAACTCATGAAACGGTTACGTTACTTAAACGTAAAAGATTCGTTCAAGAGTCGGTCTCAACATCTTACCTCCCTCTTTCTCTACGGTTACGAATCTCAATGGCTCTTGACACGTCTGAACGACTCTGGTTCCGGCAGTGGAGTCGTTTTCCCGTGGGGGCCCTGGGTCGACCCTCGAGGGCACCCGCGTACCGACTAGAAGTTCCCGTCCCTGCCGTAGACAGTCATTTTATCAAAAAACGGAGACGTGGAGCTTGTTTCGGGTCGTGCATCCTGTGGTAGTTGTCTACGAAGACGTTTCACACTCTCTGAATTTATCATCAGAACCTATTAAATTAAGTGACGAGACCCGAGTTTCGTACATCGGGACTTCCCAAGGGTCACATTACATTCGAGGGCAGGAGACGTGTCTCTCCCACCGACCCGTCCACCTCCCCAGTCGTACACCTAAACGTGAGACCCGACTCCCGACTAACCTCCTGCCGACTCCTCGTACCCAAGCCATGACGGCCGATAGCCCCCAGATACATTCGTACGTTGTCCACAAAATTGTTCTACCCTTTCGGGCACCTCGTCTAGAAGTCACGAGTACGACGACCGGTGGGTCTTCATCGACCTTAAGGAGAAAAGAGCACCGTATCTTGTACACGACAGGCGACGTTTGGAGAAAATTTGTAGGATCAAAACTTATTCGTTATGTATTTCGTATGCCATATTTAAGTTTCCTTATACTGTTTCTAGTCACAAGAATAGTGGAAACGGTGTCAATGGGAGGGATTTCTGCAGATGTCAATGGCAAATAGGGCGAATCAAAATCTATTTGTGTTTGTGAAGGATAAACCCCTATGTCCATTTGTAAATACCCGAAGGGTCCACCGAGTCACCATTTCTTAGGTCGACGGTCACGTCCTCTGCGACCTCTGTGCCCAAACTAACGACCCAGCCCTTCTAGGGAACCTCGTCCTTTACGTCGGAAGAGGTAATAAGTACGGACCCTTTTGGGGTACCTGTCTCCTCGGACCAACCGGTGTCAGGTGCCCTAACGTTTCTCGGTCTGTGTTGATTAGTGTGTACGCACGTATCTATCCGTACTAAGACACCCGAATGTATAAAAGACAGTTTATTGCATAGTATGGCTTAGTGCTAAAAAAGTAAATTGTTGCATACGACATCAAGAAAGGTAAAAAGAAAAAGAATAGAAATTTTAGGGTCGGAGACTATAACAGACTCTGTGGCTGTTACAAGCCGATATCAAAGTACTTGGTTTCTTACTCACTAAAGTATTATCAGAGATTAAGTAAGGCTTGGACTTTAAGTGGGTGGTCGTGTAAAAGATGTACGGAATAGAATTTGTAGCAGAGGTTATACGTAGAAAAACAGACATTTGTAGGGAGACTAAATTAGAGTTTTTTAGACTCGGAAGGGACGTATAACGGAAAATCCGAGAGGAAGTCCTCAGTAGAGATTCATGAATTGCTGACACAGGACACAGAATAACGAAATGACAAGATTAACCAATTATATTGTCGATATTCGGCACTTACTATGAGAAATTTAATTAAAGACCACCTCATATTAACAAAATGTAACGACACAACCAAAGACGACAAGTCACTTTGGCCAGTCAACAGACATGTGTAGGCACGGGAGAAAAGACCTAAGGGAAGGACTACTCCAGTGGTGTCGGGGACACCTCCCGAGGGACGCGACGTGTCATCCCAGAGCAGTCGGTAGATAAAATAGGTGTCGTCACACATATACATCTCACTTGCTAGGAGAATTGTTACCAAAAATAACTCATGAATAAACGTGGTCTGTAATATGATTATAAAGAGTTTTTAGGGATCTTGTGTGGACATTTCATTCGTTGTCATAGTGAGAGTGTCGGGTGGTCAGTCACAGGGGTTGGGCGGGTGGGTCAGGTGTCTAGTCACGGGGGGTGGGAGGGCGGGTCAGGTGTCTAGTCACGGGGGGTGGGAAGGCGGGTTAGGAGACTAGTCACGGGGGGTGGGAGGGCGGGTTAGGGGACTAGTCACGGGGGGTGGGAGGGCGGGTTAGGGGACTAGTCACGGGTCAACGAGTCTCGACATTTGGAGAAAGACGGAGTGGGAAATAACGGAGGGAATAAAGAATGACGGGCCGGGTGAAGGAATGAAGGACATAAGTGGTTGTTACATTTTATGACTGTGAGGAATAGGAACAGGGTCTCAGACGAAAATCCCTTTAGTTTGGATTCCTGTGACTCCAAATCTTACACTTATTAGACAAATAGCTAACCGTTTGAGTTCGACAGTTGGTCTTAGGTACGAGTCTTTGTGGTCGGGAAGGACGAGGGACCCACCATTTACGGAGTTTCGTCCGATTCTTTATGAGACAAGAATTGTACCACCCAAAGTTTGCGTTCGTCTTCAACTGCGATCGCACACGAAGACGTCCAGTCACGGACAAATACAAGACCCCACAGAGGAAAGATGGGGTCGTGCAGTCCTGTGCGTGAAATCCGTGGCCAGCGATTCACAGACGCAGTGGGAGGGAACGACACCGCGAGAGTGCGCACGGAGGGACGACTGACACGAGAGGAACCACAGACGTCTATCGTTGAAGTAGGAGCGGTTGCGGGTCCACCGGTTCCCGAAGGGGTAGCAGATGACGAGCCTGCCGAAGACACTCGAGCGACCCAAACGGGCTTGTCTTCAGTACGTCTTCTCGACGTCGACGTTCAAGAATAAGCCTCAGCTCTGGTTGCTTGTTGACTACGAAGTCTATCTCTTCAGGAACCTCCTCTTTTGTCTTAAGTTTCCTCTTTAATACAAGATGTTCTTCTTACCACTCAGCTGGAGGAAACGACCCCCGAGGAACCTGTCACCACTTTCCAGTGGAAGAAAGTTGACGATAACCGTACTTACGAGGTATTGAGGGTAATTCCGAATTACTAGAATCGTCGTATTTGATGAACTTTTAAATCTTTCAAATATCAATATGTTTTAGTTGTATAATTGACTCAATTATATATAATTTTATCCCACATAATGATAATACAACACCAGTACGAATTCTATATATAGCCTACACTACTAACAATTATATCATTGTCCACTAGAAGATAGGTCTCGATCAAACGGTAGAATTTCTTGTGAATTTCTTATCTCAGTGATCCCTACCTCTAAGTTTACAGACGACCGTATTTTTAATCAAATTTCCTGTACTCACATCCATAAAAGAAAAGGTCAAAGGACTGGTGTTTCGGAAAGAGTGGTAAGAATTTAAGACCTCTGTTCCATTCTTTTTGTGTCCCAGAGTCCCACCCTCATTTGGACGGACCTAAGTTTTGACGGTGACCCCTTTACGTTTCATAAAAAGCACCCACACCGAAACACTGACAGAGGATTTACCTTTTCATAGGTCCCTACCCATACCGAAAATAAGGGAAGACGCACCTTGATCGATAGTGGTAGGACACCATCCCCCTCACTTGGGTCCTCCGCAGTATAACCTCTTTTCGGTTTAGTTTTGACTCTCGTTTGGTACAGAAGGGTCAAAGACTTTAAGAGAAAAAAATTATCAGAAGGAAACTCATTGTATCGGGGGACTCAAAATAAATCGACCCGTGTGCTGAAAGTCCGATTTCTTATACAAGGGGTCGAAAGAGACGTCAATCGAACCGTGTACTGTCCCAAGGACGGTTACTGTCCTTTCTTCTTACTGGAGGTGCGATAGACTCGTTTGAGGGACTTTTTACTTTAACAAAAGGGAGATCAAAGAGAAGAGGAAAGGATACCACAACAACCGACTTAATACAGAGAAATTGAAAGTATATAGTTTCGGGATTAGGACATTTCGTTAGTAGTTAGTCAATTTTTCTTTATTTTCAAAACTTTTTCGGGATTAGGGATTACCCGACATCTCCATCCCGGGAATTTCCATATTAATTCCAATTCACTCCAGCATTCCTCCCCCAGAATCAGGTCGTACTGACCACAGGAAGAAACTCCTCCTTCTCTGCGGTCCTTACACACATACATCTCCTCTTCAACACACCTTTGGGTCGACATTCCGTCGACAGATGTTCGGTTCCTCTCTCCGGAGTGGAACTAGACTCTTCAGGTCGGAGACAGACCTTGATACTCTTTTATTTCAAAGCAACAATTCAGTGGGGCAAGCAAACACCATAAAACAATACTGTTGGGGTCATCCGAGGATGCATCCCCAGCCCTACGAGTCCGTTCCGACCTTTCGGTCCAAACTAACCAGACAGTTCCTACCGTGGCATCTGTTTGCGTCTCGTCGTCGTCCATTCCGCCGACGCACACCGGTGTCCGGGTGGAAAGAGCGGGACCTGTTTCTGTCTAGCAAGATAGACCAAACTTAGTGAGAGAAGAATCCAGCAAAAAATGTTGTAAATTTAACATCAGATTAAGTTCCAAAGAGTCGGAACCGTGACAGTTGTAAACCCCGGTCATTAAGAAACAGGACCCCAAACAGGACCCGTAACACCTGTTAATCGGAGTAGAGTCCGGAGAAATAGTGAATCACAACCCCAGTAAAAATCCTCCTCTATGACCTTGGACTTGTACCTTGAAGTAGGGGAAAAGTTCCAATAGGAACCTCCTGCAAGGAGCTCACACACCTAAAACCTACGTGTCACCAGTACTTCGCAACCGCTCGAGAGGAGACCCTCCTCACCCTGTCGGCTAAGAGACCGTGGTCCTTCTTCCAACTCCGGTGACACACGCAGAGTCACAGTCATATATTCCGGACGTAACGTTTATACTATTTCGTCTTCGGAAGATCGAGGGAGATTGATATGGTGTTAGGAACCTCTCTCCCGGACTCTATTTTCTTTCGTCTCCGGTAGGGACTTTTACGTCTGACCATCCCTCACTATTTTTGACGGTAGGCCACTTGTTTACCTTTTTCTTTTCGAAGAAGACTCTATAGACGACTGACGTCTGAACGAAAAGAATTCTATCCACGGAACATGACCACAGACGTTTAGGTAAATACAAAGAAGGAAAAATACGGAAGAGTGTTATAGGTTTACCCCGTGGAGACTCTTTCCAAATCCGACTCCTCCTCTTCCACCGTTCCGGTTTTCTACCTCTGGAAACTCCGGTCTACCCACCCTTGTACCTCCAGTCCACCCTCATTCGGGGGTCGTCCCAAAGGACTTGGACGAAACAATATTTTTACGGGTGACGAGAACCTGGAGAAACCTACGTTGTCAAATTTCCTGGTTCTTTCTTATTTCCAAAATGTTTAATTCCTTATTAATTCTTCCTATCGATCAAAGTGTCTATTTGTATTATGTGTTTTAAAAGAAACCGATTGTATCTCGGTATAAAATATACAAATACACGTCCTCAATTGCAACGAGTAATGAACAGGAGGGAGATTTAAAGGATCCAAGATGGAGACATGGTCTTTATCACTGTGGTTCTGTAGAAGAGTATTTCGACAGGGGAAACCAAGACGACTATACGTTTTCCGTAGGTGGCACCGACTAGTGGACACACCCACACGATTGGGCCCCTCTGGTAAAACAGCTAAACTACCAATAGGAGAGGAACAAAGAAATTATAGTCTCTATGAATCTGGACACACCAAGGGAGGAAAAGTATGTGTGTCGTATGAAACGCGGGACAAGATAATGAACGTCTTCTTATAGGAAATGTTACCACCCATGGAACGTCTTGTGGCGTACGACTCACCGTCAGTGGGCAGGAAAAGATGTCGTAGTGTAGGACACCTGGGCAGTGTCCTAACACCTCATAAAGTCTCGTCCTGTAGTATGCGTAGACAGGACCAGTCGATGTCGTAGTGTAGGATACCTAGGTGGTATCCTGAAACATCATAATGTACCATACTGCCGTATGCGTAGGCAGGACCAGTCGATGTCGTAGTGTAGTAAACCCAGGTAGTAGTATCATGATGCACCGTACTGCCGTATGTGTAGGCAGGACCAGTCAGTGTCGTAGTGTAGGACACCTGGGTGGTGTCCTGACGGGTCACAATGCACCACACTGCCGTATGAGTAGGTAGGACCTTACGACAGTCAGTGTCGTGGTGTAGCAGACCCGGGTAGTGGCTCACAATGCACCGCACTGCCGTATGCGTAGGTAGGAGGAGAGTGTCAACAGGTAGTGCACCTAGGTACTGTTCCAGTGAACCAGTCAAGTCATTTAGGGGATGGCCTATAAACACAAGTGAGATCTTACACTAGAGAAAAGAAAGGAGAAAGAGAGAGAAACTTCATGCCGACAACAGTAAACCTTTCAAAACCCAAAAAAAGGTTCAATAAAAATATATTCTACAAACATAATATGTCAGGGCGAAAAATTTCACAAAAGAAGTAAAGGACAGTATTCTCGCTAGTATACTCGTAGAGGTCCTCGGCGAAGAGGGACGAGAAGAGGGCGACCGATTGACTTTCCCTACGTGGTAGTCTAGGTGAACTACGATTCGCGCGTCCTGCGCGTCGTGAGTGCCGGACGAATAGAACGACAGACGCTCGGGGCAGAGGAGAGAGGGCGTCAATATAAGTGTAACAGTCTCGCGAGTCACGTGGACGTGCGCGAAGGAGTGCGGGTAGAAAGAAGTAGGTCGGAATCACGACGTCACTTTACACGAGTGACTAGTGGCGTCGAAGACAGGGTGTCAAAGAGACTCGTACAGAACCAATAGCCTTCGAATAAGAGACTCGGCAGAGTCCTTCTCGAGCACCTTTGACAAAGGGACTTGAGAACGTGCAATTGTCATACCGACGCCAGCAATCCTGAACATCTGGTCAAACGACTTTTAGTTTAGTGAAGCGGTAGAGGTAACACAAATAAGGGTGCCTGAACGTATCTCATAGCAAAATGAGATTTTGCCGACGAATAATTCACTTAACCCCAAAACAGGACCCACAAGCTCCTTCGCAAAGTAATAAAGTAAAGTACAGGACGGTAAAGTAAAACAAAGAAGTAAAGTAAAGTAAAATTAGATTACTAACACGATCTTACATAGCACCGTATCCGATCCCAGTCGGATGAAGAAGACACTTCTTAGTCCCTCATCCATAATGCGTATAATACTTAAAATATCAGGTATGTCGGACACAACGTCATGGGTAGATACAGTAGTATCAGACTTTTGTTGGGGTCTTTTATGCATTTACTTATGCACAATGACAGAAGGTTATTTCTAAAATAAGTGTTTTTATACTTCACCCGACCCAAATCGGACGTAGGTCCAATGACTATGGACCATATCTTAAACCCCCCAGTCTAAGAAGGAAGAACTGCACACTATACGGGACATCACAAGTTCAGGGAAAATGAACCCTTTGACAAGACCCTGAAATCAGTGCTACCTAGACAGAAGAACGAAACTAAAAGGAGAGACGCTAGTGAATAACGTACACACGACCCAGGAACGGACGGGAGACATGCACAATAGAAGAAAGAGAAAAATAAAAAGGAGGAAGTACAAAAGTGAACAGGTCGTGTAAAAGAAAGGAGAGGAAAACACCATATGGATACGAGTGACGAAAAGAAGAGAAATTCAGAAGTCAATAAAAGGAAAGTAAATATAGGAGAGGACTCGAGTCAATCGAGTATGTCAAAGATATTAAAAAAACGGATGATAGAATCAATCCCGAAGGCAGTGTTTGGTGTTTGACCCAAAGAATTTGTTGTCTGTAAGTAAAAGAATGTTAAGATCTCCGATCTTCGGCGTTTAGTTCCAAAACCTACCCAACCAAAGAAGACTTCGGAGAGAGGAACCGAATCTCTACCGGCAAAGGAGGAGAGAGACAGAAGGGCGCCAGAAGGGAGACACCCAGAAACAAGGCTAGAGGAGAAGAATATTCCTGTGGTCAGTCTAACCTCGGTGGCATACTGAAGTTAAGTTCAATCGACACAGAAATGTCTGGAGTAGAGGTTTATGCCGGTACAAAACGTTATTACCCCTAGCCCCGAAGTTGTATACCTAAAACTTCCGTATCTTAAGTAGGAGATCATTAAAAAAGGACTCGAAAAGATTTAGTCACATACTATAAGTACGACAACAAAGTACGTATCGCATACGACTAAGTCAATAAAGGGAGTTTGGAAAATGAAAACTTTTAACGAGGAAATTTAAGGGAAAATGAAAATTTTATCAATGCGAGGCACACGGATACCTTATAAAACCCCACAGAACTGAAAGACACCGTCACTTACTTTACCGTAGGGTGAGGTCAGAACAACGGACCTCTTAAGGCACCTGTCTCCTCGGACCTCCCGATGCCAGGGACTCCAGTGTTTCTCAGTCTGTCCGGACTCGCTGAGAGCGAGTGAGTGAGACTAAAAGACGTAGACTCAAGTTTATTCGAAGAGAAGTGGAGAAGAAGGTAGGACAAGACGACAGTACGAACTTATTCTACGCAAGAAGAGTAGAAATTCTTATAATCTTTATCTCCACACGCCCCTTTTGTGAGGATTTAGGCGCCGAGGCAACGGGGAGGGGGTCTCAAGGGTACAGCTGTGGTAGGCGTAGACCGACGTTAAAAACGATGAAAGACTCGGTCGAGACGAAGGACCAGTCCGGAGCAAGTGTCACAATAAACTTGGCAAAGGAAAGAAGTGGAACGACAAGGACGAGACTGGTTCATTTCGAGCCCAAGGTTGTCAAGTAGGAGTCACATAATTATCAAGGTATGGAACCACTTAAGACATGTAGGTTGTTTTTGAAAGACGACTTAAAAGACTTTCGCGACTTACGGGTCTGTTGAGGTCGTGGTACGATAGAAAGACATTGGGTAAAAATGAGTAGAAGTCTGACCCCGGACCCTTCGAGAGACGACCAAAATTAACAGAAGTCTAGACACACACCTTGGGAGATGAAGGCTCCTAAAGACGAAACCCTTCATTTATGGACAACTGTCCAACACTCCAGGGTACGAGATCTCGATAATGCACGGAAGAAAAAAATGGAAGAAAAAAGGAAAGAGTATTTCGACGAGAAGGACGTTCCCAGTTCGAAGAACCGGCCACAACGGGTAGTAGGTCATAAGAGTCCAAATACCCCTGTGTGACAGTATATATATAAAACTCCTAAAGAGTTAAATGATAGAATCAGTGAAATTAAAACACTTTCCTAACCCCTATAAAGTTTTGGTTACAAAGGTAATGGTGACGACATAAAATTTTTCAAAGAAATCTATTGCATATTAACGAGGCCCATACACTCGAGTGAAAAATTTTTAGTAAAGGAAGAGGAAAGATAGAGAGATTTAAAGACAAAGGTACCAACCTTACACTCCTCGAATAGACTTAAGCTCCATATGATATCTTTCCCAGGGGGATTGAGGCACATTTAAGGGACAAAGTGCGGACCGGGTAGACAGACTACGAGCGGAAAATCACAAATGTCGACGTTTAATACTGACCACCACTCGGCTGTACTGAGGTGGGAGGGAAACGAGAACTTTGGTGCCATCTAGCGGGAGGCAAAAACGGAGGGCAAAGTAGTACGGCGTTTAGTTCCGGAAGTAATACCGAGAGATGTGAGTTATAACGATCCGAACCCTCCGAGTGTCTATGAAGTCCACTCGGGAGGGCAGGAAGTGTGCACCCTCGTTCACCACGGAGGCTCATGTGTAGGAACTTTGACAGAACAAAGGAGTTGTCATCGTAGTCTGTGAGAACACAACCCTCTGTCTATCGGACCGTTGGTCGAAGAGAGTTCTCAGGGTTTCTCTTTCGTTTACCGGAGAGACGGAAGTCACAAATGTTTTTGATAGTTTTGTGATAACCTGTATTCTAACGGGCGTTCCTGCATAACATGTTGTTCCCCTTAGATCGGTTATAAAACGTCATTGACATTTATCTTTCATCGGAAGTTTTACGTAAATTTTTTACTTTATCATTCTTTTGATGTGTCTGTGGTGAAGAGGGTCCGAGTTTGACACCTTTGAGTGTCTCTCCTCTAGTAGAGACGGAGAAGACGACGACTCAGCGAAGTCAGCACAGGCTGAGACACGCGGGGGTATCTGTCGTCGGGTGGTCCGAGGGGGCAGGGACCCTCAGAGGTCCGTTCCTGTGACCTCCCCCGACGGTAAAGGAAGAGGTTTCGTACTTTCACCTTTCACTTTCCCTTCAGCGAGTCAGTACAGGCTGGGACCCGCTGGGGTACCTGCCGTCGGGTGGTCCGAGGGGCAGGGACCCTAAGAGGTCCGTTCCTGTGACCTCACCCGACGGTAAAGGAAGAGGTTTCCTTCCTTCAAGACGGAGAAGATGAACGAGTGTTAGGGAAGTCGACTCCTACCTGGTCGACCCTACAGTACAAGAGAAGTGGAAGAAGGTCTGAGATGGAAGAACCGATTTACAATTACTACCTTTTAGTGCAGTAGAGACACAGTACCTCCTAGTAGTACAAACTTAGGTGTTTGGGGCCGGAATTCTACACACAGAATCGTCTAGAAGAGACGTCTTGCGAACAGAAAGTCCGGGAAAAATACAATTCATCTGAGTTGTCCTTCTCTTTACGACGTTCTCTTGTTTCTAAACTCTGCTTTTAGTTTTACTACGTCAATTAAAACATTTTTAAAGTAGGACTATATAATCAAAAGATCCCGACAGTATTGTTTCGTGGTGTTTTACTCACCGAATTTGTTGTCTTCAACAGGTCTTAAGACTCAGGTCCCCCAGTCAACCCCACGAAAGAGGACTCCTCCTTCTCCTTCTTGGACCGGGTGCGGAGGGGAATCGAGGACGACCAAAAGACCGCACGCAGCCACAAGAAGTGGGACATCTTCGTAGTGGGACCAGAGACGAGAGTAGAGGGGTGGGACGAGAGGGCCGCACCCACCGACACAGCTAAAGGGGTACAATTGTACTGTAGTCAGAATGACCTAGTCACGGGCAGGATTACTGAAGTAGAACAGTGGTATTATTACGACACAGGTTTATTCCAACGTAAAACTCTACACCCACTCCTAAGATTGAATAAGAAACCCCTCCCGTTTTCAGTCGGATATTGTACACCAATATAAATGTAATTCGTCTAATCTTAAATTCGGTGAACGGATTCTAACACTCATTTCTTTGGTCTTACATATTTTTAGGAGATTGAGTTTTAACCCCCACAAAGACCGTAAATTACCCGTCCTCAATGCCTACGATCCGTATAACATTACACAGTCTGCCGGAACGTCAACTTCTTAACGGTCACAAACCGAACCGAAAGAGGAAGAAAGGGAAGAAAGAACGAAGGACCGAACGAAGGAAGGGAGAAAGGAATAAAAGACGGGACGAGGGAAGAAGGGAGGGAGGGAGAGAAAGAAGAGTTGGAGGGAGGGAAGGAAGTAAAAGAGAGAAAAAGAAAGAAAGACTCAAAATAACTCCATATTGACCATCCGTCTGGTAAAGTCCACAAAACACACAGATAGAACTACTGAAACCTGTAAACGTATATGAATACTATAGTAGTGGTGTTAGTTCCATGATTTGTATAGGTAGTGGAGATTTTTAAAGGACACAAGAAAGGACTAAAAGAACAATAAACAAAACAAAAAACACACCGTTCTTGTGGATTGTACTCCAGATAGGAGAATTGTAATACGATTTACTTCATTCAGATAATTCCAGGGGAATATACTACGCAGAGTTCATCAGTCTGAATTTCTTCGTCTCTGATCTTACCGGTAGCCGTCCCCGACTCTTCTCTCCATTAACCTCTCAACAACGAGTTACCTCCATTTCAAAGTCAATACGTTTTTCTCATGTAACATTCCCAGACGACATGTCGTACGACGGACGTCTCATATTATGTCCCGGCACGTGACGCCCTGGGAGATCACGGGGCGGCCCGAAGGTCCTTCGGTTTGCTGGACTCGATCCTGAACTTGTGTGTCACACAGACACCTTCCGAAATTAAAAGATAACTTAGAGATTCTTATTTTGGTGTCACATTGCTCTCTTCTAACTCAAAGTAGAACAAGACTTAAGTGGCAAAGTCTTCTGACAGTGACTGAGTGTTACGAACAGTGTCTGCGTCGTGTGGCCCACACAAAACATGAACCTCGGCAACGAGGGTCGCTAGGGTGCATAACCGGGCTGAACTACTGTAGAAGACGACATC
This sequence comes from Capra ibex, assembly GCA_006410555.1. NCBI lineage: Eukaryota > Metazoa > Chordata > Mammalia > Artiodactyla > Bovidae > Capra > Capra ibex. Next base: position 133,939,481 of record SJYO01020080.1, read on the forward strand.
GGTCAGTGTGGTGCGTAAAGTACAACTCCACGGATGACAAAATAGTGTCTGTCAAAGTGAAAATAAAGACAATATAACGACAATTATTACGTCTGACAGTGAAAAGACTTTTATTACGCGTAACAGCCATCCGTCCCAAAAAAAAAAATTAAAATTAAAAAGTCAAGATTTATCTTTTCTCCCCTTACATTCGCAAACTATGCCTTCCCTCAGAACTCGGACTGTCTCGACACCTTTCGAGAGAAGTAAGTGTCTGAGTACCGTGGCAGTTCCAAACAGGAAGTAAAGGTATATGGATGACTTCATAACGAACGAATCGTAAAAAGAAATTCAACTGAGACAATAAAAATGAGTTCAACGTTCGTTTTCTTTTACTTTAGTGACAAGAGATACCTTTTGTCACTAGAGATCGAGTTTGTCTTCCATTAGTCTTTATTTATCTGAAATAAATATAAATTCAAGTTATATGGTAATAATTTGTAAATTGTAATTATTTTTACTATGTGTTTTGGATTCATTATTAATTAAGTAGTATAAAACGGTGTGTCATGTGTGCGATAAAATTAAAAAGATTACTCTGAAACTTCATTTGTACTTAATGTAGTGCAAATGTCTACCTCTCTGACACTCCGTCCCTTTACTGCACCTACGTCTTGGTATGCGACGTGCGAGTGGAACGGCGACGGGGTCGTCAAGGGACAACAGGTGACAGAAGTGAGTGACCACGTGAAGCGTAGAGAGATCAACTAAAAGTGTTTGGCATCATTTTACAGACCTTTCTAATTGCGACTCTTCTCTTCTCAGGGTCTGTCGTCGTATCCTTCTGTGACGGGAGTGGAGGAAGACACCTGTGTCGTCTAGCGACCGGTGTACCCCTAGTAAAGGGAGACTTTTTCTAGACTCTCGACGTACTTTGCAATTTTCCCGGTGTGACTCGACCCATCCTTACAGTCGTTCAGGGATGGGACTGTGTCACTGAGTCACCCCTCCCTGGAGCCCTTAGGTCGTGGAGAGGGTCTCCTTACTTCCCAATCCCGGGGTGTAGGCTGCGGGACCGGGGACCCTACGGTGGTCTCTCTGCTCTACGGGACCCGGGACCCTGCGGTGGTCTCTCTGCTCTACGGGACCCGGGACCCTGCGGTGGCCTCTCTACTCTGCGCGACCGGGGACCCCTACGGCGGTCTCTCTACTCGGGTTTTACGGACCGATTCTTTCGACTGTCTCCTTTACAGGTTCCCTGACTTTCACGACGTCGTTTGACTCCAAGGGAAAGATTTCTCAAGTGTAGGTCAGAGTGTGTGGGGTTCTGGGTCACTTTTTGGTCGTCAAACGTGTCGTAGATTCGATACACTACCCCTGAGTAGACGATTGCACTTTCGGAGACGACTTCCCGACCCCCGTCCACTCTGAGAAGGACCTCTGCCTCCGACTGGCTACGGTAGTAAAGTGAGAGGTGGACGGGGTCCTCGGGTGGAGAAAGGTGAAATGCTACGTGTCAGGACGACGGAACGACTTCAGTCTCTTGAACCCGTCAACGTTGTGGTCAGACGAAGGTCTACCCCAATCGCTCGTACTTGGTAGTCACGCAAGAGAGGGAGGGTAGGACTTCGGTCGTTCGGTAAGAGGACGACGTAGCGATTTTGGGTGCCCGCACACGTCAGGGCTGTAGGGGGGACGGAAAGACTCCGACCGTTCACACGGGGTGGGTACACGGGAGGTCGACGGGACGATTTCGGCGACACAGGTGTGCCCCTGCGGGGGATCAGGGGACCGGGACCGCCGGCCCCCCACCTCAACGACTGAAGGTGCCCTGACATCGTTGACCCTTCTGTCAAAAGCCGCCGGTGGTGGGGTCCCCTGACGTGTGTGCATTGGGTAGAAAGACACTTCTTTTGAGAATAAGTGAACAGGACCTCGAAATCGAACTCTCTGCCCGAAGTCCAAGGGGGTGTGGATGCTAGATTCCTTCACGAGGGTCCCTCAATTCGTCACTCTCCAGTCGCACAGTGTGAGGGCGTCGTAGCCACTCCGGAATGTCTCTTCGTGACGTGTGAGCAGACCCCGGGACTGCACATTGAAAGCGGGTACACTGCGGAGGTCCATACGAAACCTCCGGTATCTCTAGTGTCGACACCGGGACGTTCAGGACACGTGTGCACGTACGAAATTTTCGACGATGAACTCCGAAGTAAAAGATTAGTCGGATTTTGATCCACATTCACTCTAAGGAGGGAAACCCTGTGACTGTACAGAACCGTATTAGAGGTGTTTCCTCTGTATAGTTCCGATTTAATTTCCTCAGTCTGTTAGTGTCTCTGAGTTCTCTGTTTTCTAGATTCCGTTCAAATTTATTTCAGTAGAAGTGTTCGGGTGGGGAAATTCGGACCCTAAGCGGACTACGTATTTTGATTCTTCTCTCCCGGTCCCTCTTACTTCTTTGACTCTTCACACACAGTTCGTCTTAATAGTCGTTTTAGAGTCTTCTTCCTAAAGTTAAGATACTTCTCCTCATTAGATGAACTATTTCTTAAGTTTCACGACTAGTATTTCTGCGAGTGTTCGAGTCCTCTTCTTCCCCACTTGTGTCGTTCTAGAAGTTGTCTCTCCATCCTTTATATTCTTTCTCGGTTTGTCTTCAGTGTTTCGACTTCTCAGGTCGTTGACTTGACCCTTCGTGTGATCTTCCCAAGTCGTCGTCTGACACTACGCCTTCTCTCAGCGGGTCGTTTGGTCTTCTGCTTTACTGCTTTGAGTGGGTGTGTCTCGTCGTCTTTCCTTTGGTACCCTTTCGCCTCTACTCTCAGAATCTCTGTTGTAGTTCACTCGTTATGGGTGTGATACCCTCGGGGTCTCTTCTCTGCCTCTTTTTATAGGTAAACCTTTTTATTACGGACTTTTAAAGGGCTTGGATCTTTTCCTTTGTTTGAAGGTCCAGGACGTTCGGTGTAGGGTTCCTTCTACTTGGGTCTCTCTGGGTGTGACTTTGTATGACATTGATTTTACAGTCTTCTACGTCTATTTCTCTTTTAGAATGTTCGTCGTTCTTCGTTTAATTGACAATATTTATTGCCTGGGGTATACTGATAGTTGTTTGAAGTCGTCTTCAAAAAGTCCGGTTTTCCCTCCCACACTGTATAAGTTTCACACTTTCCTTTTTTGAGGGTTGAATCTTATAAGACAGGTAGTGCAAATAGTAAGTCCTGACTTCCTCTCTCTTTCTGAAAGGAGCAGTTCGTTTTCGATTTCCTCAAGTAGTGTTGATTCGGTCGGAATGTTCTTTGCAATCTCTTGTAAAAAATTCGACTTTTCTTTAACCGTAATCAATTATTGTTCTTCTGTGTTCTTTGGTTTTTAGAGTGTCCTCTTCCATTGATGTATCATTTCCACCCCTTCATTGGGGAATGTTTTGACGATGCTTCCAATTTTCTGTTTTCCTCATTTTAATTAATTTGGATATTATTAAACAATTCTCTTACTTATTTTATTAAGATTTTACACTATAACTTTCGTGTTTTACCCCTGCGTCACTTCTACTTCTTAAAACCTTACGGAACATTCAACGACAGTCGAATTTTACCTGACAATATATGCTTTCGATAAGATACATTGGAGTACCGCTAGTGTTTCGTTTGCGGACATCGTTTATGTGTTTTCCTTTAGTCTTTCCTTGGATTTGTATCGTGATTCCTCTCGGTGGTTTAGCGTGCCCTCCACTTTTACCCTTCTTCTTCACTTGTCTCCCCTCCATGTTAGTCGGTCCTCTATTAACTGTTTTACCGCGATTCACGTTTGGGATACTGACATTTACACTTGTTTGTTTTAGGAGGCCAGTTTTATGTATCTCGCCGACTTACCCATTCTCATTCCGGTCGATGTCCGACAGGTGGTCTCTGAGCGAAGTCTTCGTCACTTTGAGTGTGTGACTTTCACTTCCACACCCTCTTCTATAGGGCATCTTTGCCTTCGTTTTGCTTTCGAGCGCATCGAGACAAGTATTGTCTGCCTTTCCGACTTGGTTCACAGTCTTTCTATTTGTCCTCGTCGTGTGCTACTACCTCCGCTTCGGCCGCACTTCTACGCTGCAAATGTTTCTGTTTATGGGTGGCCCTTCGTGGTCTTCTGTACTCCGTCCGTACCTGTCTGGATCTCTCTCTCTCTTCATTTTATAGTCGTCCTTTGAAATTGTGAGAGACAGTCAACTCAAGTGAAGTCAGCGAGTCAGCACAGTCTGAGACGTTGGGGTACTAAACGTCGTGCGGTCCGGAGGGGCAGGTGGTGGTTGAGGGCCTCAGGTGAGTTTGGGTACAGGTAGCTCAGCCACTACGGTAGGTCAGTAGAGTAGGAGCCAGCAGGGGAAGAGGAGGACGGGGGTTAGGGAGGGTCGTAGTCTCAGAAAAGGTTACTCAGTTGAGAAGTGTAGTCCACCGGTTTCATAACCTCAAAGTCGAAATCGTAGTCAGGAAGGTTTCTTGTGGGTCCTGACTAGAGGAAATCCTACCTGACCAAACTAGAGGAACGTCAGGTTCCCTGAGAGTTCTCAGAAGTTGTTGTGGTGTCAAGTTTTCGTAGTTAAGAAGCCACGAGTCGAAAGAAGTGTCAGGTTGAGAGTGTAGGTATGTACTGGTGTCCTCTTTGGTATCGGAACTGGTCTGTCTCAACTGTTTCATTATAGAGACGAAAAATTATACGACAGATCCAACCAGTATTGAAAGGAAGGTTCCTCATTCGCAGAAAATTAAAGTACCGACGTCAGTGGTAGACGTCACTAAAACCTCGGGGGGTTTTATTTCAGACTGGGACAAAGGTGACAAAGGGACAGATAAAGGGTACTTCACTACCCTGGTCTACGGTTCCAGAATCAAAAGACTTACAACTCGAAATTCGGTTAAAAAAGTGAGAGGTGAAAGTGAGAGTAGTTCTCCGAAAAATCGAGGAGAAGTGAAAGACGGTATTCCCACCACAACAGACATATAGACTCCAATAACTATAAAGAGACCGTTAGAACTAAGGTCGAACACAAAGAAGGTCAGGTCGCAAAGAGTACTACATGAGACGTATATTCAATTTATTCGTCCCACTGTTATATGTCGGAACTGCATGAGGAAAAGGATAAACCTTGGTCAGACAACAAGGTACAGGTCAAGATTGACAACGAAGGACTGGACGTATGTCCAAAGAGTTCTCCGTCCAATCCACCAGAACATAAGGGAAGAGAAATTCTTAAAAGGTGTCAAAGAATACTAGGTGTGTCAGTTTCCGAAACCGTATCAGTTATTTCGTTTTAGGATGAATGTAGTTAAATATCTAGTGAGTCTTCTTTTAGTTATTCCTTCGTATCGGAAGTTGTTGTGTAATCTGATCTACGTAACTTATGTATATGTGTCTTGTAAGGTAGGTTTTCATCGGCTTGTGTATATTAAATGAAGAGTTCACGTGTGTACGGCCCTCGGTCGCACTCCTTAAGGTGGGCACTGTTCCAGTACGCTCGTCTCTAGGCTACCCGGTCCGCTCAGTCCAGAGTCCCGAAGGGGGACCATAAAGGACTCGTACAAGGGTTTTTTGGTTTCAGACAACCGGAAACATGAGACGAAAAGGTGAGAAGACTGTGTGAGACCTTTTTCAGTTTGAGTCCCGAAATCAGAAGACGTAAACTTTCCCACAAAGTTAGGTCTTTGGGGAGACTACCGAAAGATCGGACGGACGTCCTGAGCATGTCGACTCGTGCACTAACAAACTCCGGAGGACTGGCACCCTCCGTGTCCTTCGAATTTTGTAGGATAGTACATTCTTAACTTAGCGGTCAGATACAGACTACGTCCTATGTCGTACGAACCTCGACCACGTACCCCTACTGGGTCTCTCTACAATACCCCTCCCTCCACCCTCCCCCCAAGTACAAACCCTTGCGTACATTCTTAATTTCTAAAATTTTAATTTTTTTATTTTATTTTATTTTATTTTATTTATTTTATTTTTGTTACTTTTTTTTTATCATGGGAAATTTTTAGAAAGGAATATGGAATCAAAACAAGTGTTTTTATTTTTAGTCGTAGAACATTAACTACTCCTTTTTTTTTTTAGGATCCTTACATCCCCGAAGGTTCCTCAGTTTTAGTAATCTTATCCTGACTGATTTCCAAAGTAAACAATTCGGTTATGAACGACGGTCTAAAAGTATAGAAAATAAACATCTTTATCAACCATATATGTTTTTGTCCATCATCTGGACCATAATCGTTGTAATCTAGAAACTCAATTCATGAAAGAAACAATATTGGCTGACGTGGAAACAAGATGTCCTTACATTGAAATAAATCATGAAACTCCCACTACGTCTCATTTCTTTTTTGTGAAGATCCCTTTTCCTCAAAAGACCTGTTAATAGGTCCTTCTCTCGGTATTTTTACAATTGTCCGGAGAACCGGTCTTCTATTACATTTGGTGGACTCTGGAAAACATATGCCCTCCCGCACGTTTGTCTTTCGGACCAGAGTCACTCCCAGTCCTGACGACGGGGACGTATTTAGACGTATAAGGTGATAAAGAAATACATGCCGAACCCCATATATTCGACTAAAACTTTTATTTCAGAACTCAGAACGTGACTACGACCCGAAGGGGTACAACAAGAAAAGAGGGGAAAAAACCGACTTAAGGGTAGACCTCGTCCCTCCGAGTGGTGCAGATGAACGGGACCGACGATTCTAGGTGTGTATTCCCTCGGATTCCGCCCCGTGGGAAGCTATAAGTTCGTCTGCGACCACCGGATTGTATCTACCACGTTTGGAGAACAGAGCTCCAAAATAACCAAAAGGGGCATTTGGTTCAATAAGTCGGAGAAAAAGAGGTGGTTTTAAAGCATGATACGATAAAGAAGGATTAGATTAGAATATAGAGATTTATGTATTCAAAAGGAGCGGATAGGCAGAGGGGAAGCTTAGTGAGACCTAGGTGACCCCGCCCTGGGACCCTGTGTGTCTTATGAGAGTCCTATCTAGCGTCCAGTCACAGTGTTTCAGAGTTATTTGGGTTCTTCTAACTTTAATATAGTTAGCAGAGAAGACTGATGTCACGTACATTACTCCTTAGATAGTGTTCCTTTTTTCGACCTTTTCATATTTATGCACCTCCAACTCGTAGTACAATGACTTGTCGACGACTCTGTGTCTCCTTTAAAGTCCTCTTTCGTCTTACGGATCCCCTTTACTTTTGACCTTATACCGCATGGTTTTAGGTACCCTATGTCGTTTTCACCAAGATTCTCCCTTCGAGTGTCGGTATGTCCGGAGGGAGGCCTTTGTTCTTTTTAGAGTCTATTTGAATTATGTGGATTTCCTTGATCTTTCTCTTCTGTATTTCGGGTTTTAATCGTCTTCTTTCCTTTGTTATCTCACCTTTAATCACTTTATCCCTGATTTTTCTGTTTACCTTTCTAGTTACTTTTATTTATTCTTGACTAAGGAACTTTCTTATTTGCATTCAACTGTTTCAAAATCTATCTTAGTGGTTACTCCCCCCTTCCTTTCTCTCTCACCTAGGTCGGCATAAGAATGAGTGTCCGACCGCCTCAGGCCTTCAAGGGAAGCACAAGGGTACACGTCCACTCGTTGTCGACGGAACCTTGGGTCACCGATTTGTACCGTCGTTGGCATAGAACGTCGAGACATCCGGTCCTCGGGTTCGACCTGAACCGACTCGCGGAGGAGAGGGTGCCCCCGAATCGGCTCCGACCGACCATCGCACGTCTGGCCTCCCCGTGACGAGACGCGCTAGAACCTACCGCAGAACTTGCACACCGCAGTCGACCCTGTCTCCTACCGTCACGGACGGGCATCGAAGGAATTGGGCCGCCGGAGACCCATCAGATCCCAGGGTCCTTCGTCCGTCTTCGACTTCTGGAAAGTACTAGATAAAATCCTTTAGCGAATCGTGTTCCCGAAGGTAGGGTTTGACCACGAGACCCACCTCGTCTGGGTTCCTGTGGGTCTGAGTACTCCCCGGTGGATCTGGGGTTGAGAGTTATCCTTCACACGGGGTTTCCAAAAATGATAAAATTAAATTTTGGAAATAACCTTATATCAACTAAACACTATAATATAATCTTGTCATACCTCCAAAGAATTTTCTTTGATTTTAATGTGGATGGTATACTATGTCGTTAGGGTGGGGACCCGTGTATAGGTCTCTTTTTGCATTAAACTTCTTTACGTACTTAGGGTTACAAGTAACGTCGGTGTAAAATTTTTGCGGTGAAGATCTAAACATCTTTACGAAAATCCACACACACACACACACACACACACACACACACACACACACACACACACATCGTTCTTCTGTAAATTAAAGTAAAAATAAATAATAAAAATTTTAATTAAATAAATGAAATTAATCTCCTATTAATGAAGTGTTATAACGTCACCAAAACGGTATGTAGTTGTACTTAGTGGGTGCCCACGGGTACACAAGGGAGGTAGGACTTGTGGGAGGGTGGTGGGAGGGTGGGGTAGGGAGGGTGGGCGAAACCCACGGGACGAAGTACGTAGTTTGAACGGGACCAGTAGATAAAATATATGCCGTTATATATGTGCAAAGTTACGATACGAGAGTTTAGTAAGATGGGGGGGAAGTGTGTGTCTCAGGTTTTCAGACAAGAAGTGTAGACACAGAGAAAACGACGGAACGTATATCCTAACTACAATGACAGAAAGATTTAAGGTATATATACACAATTATAAGACATAACCATAAAGAGAAAGACTGAATGAAGTAAGACATATTATCAGAGGTCAAAACAGGTGGAGTAATCTTGACTGAGTTTACATAAGAAAAATTACCGACTCATTATGAGGTAACACATATACCTGGTGTCGAAAGAATAGGTAAGCAGACGACTACCTGTAGATCCAACGAAGGTACGGGACCGATAACATTTGTCACGACGCTACTTGTGACCCCATGTGCACAGAGAAAGTCAAGACCAAAGGAGCCACACATACGGGTCGGCACCCTAACGACCCAGTATACCGTCGAGATAAAGGTCAAAAAATTCCTTAGAGGAGTGACAAGAGGTATCACCGACATGATCAAACGTAAGGGTGGTTGTCACATTCTCCCAAGGGAAAAGAGGTGTGGGAGAGGTCACAAATAACAAATATGTGAAAAACTACGACCGGTAAGACTGACCACACTCCACTATGGAGTAACAAAACTAAAAGTAAAGAGACTATTACTCACTGTAACTCGTAGAAAAGTACACAAATAATTTGTAGACATACAGAAACCTCTTTACGTTCTGTAAATTAAAACCACGAACCTTTTAAACGTCAAAAGTATAATAGACTTCCCGACGGTTCATCCCTGACACGAGAGATGTTAATTCAATAACCTCTTGGTACTTTTCACTTCAACGAGTCCGTACAGGCTGAGAAACGTTGGGATACCTCATATCGGATGGTCCGAGGAGACAGGTACCCTAAAAGGTCCGTTATCATGACCTCACCTAACGGTAAAGGAAGGGGTCCCCTAGAAGGGTTTGGTCCCTTACTTGGACCTAGAGGGTGTAACATCTGTCTACGAAATGGGAGACTCGGTGGTCCCTCCAGGATTCTCTTGGTACCGAGGTCAATAAAAACGATACTAGTCGGTGAAAGAGGTCGGACTAAACTCTGGAGTGAAGTCTGAACCGGACGAGACTCTATCCTTCGTAAAATACTACGAAAATACTACAAGGTTACTAAGAGGTCCTTCAGGCAAGTGAGAGTGTCTTCTAATTGCAAAACACAAAAGGAAGGTGCAGAAGCGTGAGTTCTCACTACGAGTCTTTGCGTTTACGTCAGTTACTGAAGTTTCTCTGTGAGCGGTTTCCCTTCCCGGGCCCTTCTCGGACCGACTCCCATCGTGTGTGGTGAACTGTCTTCTCAGACGGGACGTCAAATAGGAAGGTTAACGGACCCAAGTGCGAAACAGGACCATTTACCTCTATTGGAAGGACCAGACGATCAGTATACAGACTTGTTCGACTCTTTCAGACAAGAAAAGATGTGGGTGCCGATTCGTACGTAACAAATTACTTACTCGTCAAAATGCAGTCTGCCAAATAACTCCCCCGGACACGAGTGGGGTCGAGAAGTCGGTCCTACTAGTCTCGTTTCGCTCCGTCTGTACCCCGAGTCCAGAGTAACGTAAGTAATCCTTCGTGAATCGATCCGGACAGGACGGTGTTGACTCGATAGTGCTAGGACGGATCGATCGATCTAAGGACCTCTGTAAGCGAAGGACCTCCAGTCGGAAGGGTTGAATTGTGTCTGTGACCGTATTTTATCATTGTCGGGGGTGACTGAGTCACGGGTGGTGGCCGGTTCGAGACACAAGACGAGAAACGGACACTACGGAGAGGACAAGAAAGAGTGTAGGTGGGAACCTCCGTCTAGGATCATTATGGGGGTGAAGTGTCAAGTTCTTTGGCTGAGTGTCTCTTCAACTCCCCCAGTCAGTCTTACATCCATGTTCGTACAGGTGGGGTCGAGGGGTAGGTCCTGTGGGACCGTGAGGTAGGGGATGGGACCGGAGGCTCGTCCCTCTCGACCTGAACGGTCGACGATATCCACGGAGGACCCCCTATTACCGTGTGACCCTTACGTCCCTAAGTGATTCAACCCCACCCCTATTTAATCTTCAAACCTTAATTTAATATATATGATGACACATGTTTATATCCATATATAAATATATACATCATTAAATAAAGTCAAGTCAAGTCTAGTCAGAGAGTCCGTACAGGCTGAGAAAGGTTGGGGTACCTGACGTCGTGTGGTCGGAGGGACAGGTAGTGGTAGAGGGCCTCAAGTGAGTCTGAGTACATGTAACTCAACCACTACGGTAGGTTGGTAGAGTAGGAGACAGTAGGGGTAGAAGAGGACGGGAGTCAGAAAGGTTCGTAGTCCCAGAATTGTTTACTCAGTCAAGAAACGTAGTCCACCGGTTTCATGACCTCAAAGTCGAAGTCGTAGTCAGGAAGGTTACTTATAAGTCCTGACTAAAGGAAATCCTACCTGACCAAACTAGAGGAATATCAGGTTTCCTGAGAGTTCTCAGAAGAGGTTGTGGTGTCAAGTTTTCGTAGTTAAGAAACCGTGAGTTGGAAGAAGTGTCAGGTTGAGAGTGTAGGTATGTACTGGTGACCTTTTTGGTATCGGAACTGATCTGCCTGGAATCAGCCGTTTCATTACAGAGACGAAAAGTTATACGATAGATCTAACCAGTATTGAAAGGAAGGTTCCTCATTTACAGAAAATTAAAGTACCGACGTCAGTGGTAGATGTCACTAAGACCTCGGGTTTTTTATTTCAGACTGTGACAAAGGTGACAGAGGGGTAGATAAACGGTACTTCACTACCCTGGTCTACGGTACTAGAAACAAAAGACTTACGACTCGAAATTCGGTTGAAAAAGTGAGAGGAGAAAGTGAAAGTAGTTCTCCGAAAAATCGAGGAGAAGTGAAAGACGGTATTCCCACCACAGTAGACGTATAGACTCCAATAACTATAAAGAGGGCCGTTAGAATTAGGGTCGAACACGAAGAAGGTCGGGTCGCAAAGAGTCCCACATGAGACGTATCTTCAATTTATTCGTCCTACTGTTATATGTCGGAACTGCATGAGGAAAAGGATAAACCTTGGTCAGACAACGAGGTACAGGTCAAGATTTACAACGAAGGACTGGACGTATGTCTAAAGAGTTCTCCGTCCAGTCCACCAGACCATCAGGGTAGAGAAATTTTTAACAGGTGTCAAACAACACCAGGTGTGTCAGTTTCCGAAACCGTATCAGTTATTTCACCTTCATCTATAAAAAGACCTTGAGTGAACGAAAAAACTACTAGGTTGCCTACAACCGTCAAACTAGAGACCAAGGAGACGGAAAAGATTAAGGTTGAACTTGTATATATACATAAATACATAATACACAAATATACATTGTGTAGTGAAGTACCGTCTATCTACCCCTTTGTTGCCTTTGTCACTGTCTGAAATAAAAGAACCCGAGGTCTTAGTAACGTCTACCACTGACGTCGGTACTTTAATTTACTACGCTACGAGTGAGGAACCTTCTTTTCGATACTGTTTGGATTTGTCGCATATTTTTCGTCTCCGTAATGAAACAGTCGTTTCCAGGTAGATCAGTTCCGATACCAAAAAGGTCACCAGTACCTACCTACACTCTCAACCTGACACTTCTTCCGACTCGTGACTTTTTAACTACGAAAACTTGACACCACAACCTCTTCTGAGAACTCTCAGTGAACCTGACGTTCTTCTAGTTTGGTCAAGTAGGATTTCCTTTAGTCAGAAGTCATAAGTGATCTTTCTGACTTCGACTTTGAGGTTATGAAACGGGTGGACTACACTTCTTGACTGAGTGACCTTTTCTGGGACTACGACCCTTTCTAACTTCCGTCCTCCTCTTCCCCTACTGTCTCCTACTCTACCAACCTATCGTAGTGACTGAGTTACTTGAACCCCGTCTTAGAAGGGAGAGAGGTGAGTGACATATAAGATCGAGTCACTGGAACGAACAGACTCGTAGTAGAACCTAAAGGGACTTTACCTAGATCGTCACGGTCGGAGTCTCTACTGATTATTTCCTGGTCGACTCTATTTATGAGAAGTCGTCCGGAACAGTTCTGTCCGATGCATCTTAAACGACAACGGTTCACTTTTACGTCTCGGGCAAACGGTTTTTTTCTTTTTAAGTTTTAGAGTTTTACCGTCGTCGTTCAGAACTTTGGTTTCGAGATCCCGAGAACACCCACATCCCGGAAACTTGATGTGTTCAACGTCTGCACACTCCGTTCAAAACTTCTAATATCGGTAAGTCATTTATAGGGAAAGGGGAGACGGTACAAGGGGATTCGTCTTGGGTAGAGGATCTTACGGTCCGGGAGTCTTAGAGGGTCAAGTCACGGACTTAGGTTTTGGACCGGGACCTCTTTGAGACTCGGGACGGGAAACCCGACCAGAGGACAGGGGGTGTGGGATGGTTTTTCGGTACCCGCAGCGTGGTCGACTTTCCTCTGGGAACTTCCTGAGATACTACAGAGTCGAATCTCCGAAGTAGAGAAGACTCACAACATACTTAATGTCTTGATTGTCGTTTAAACGTCGTGCGACCTGTACTATCCTCGGACAAAGGTTCTACTTATCAATATTTTACGCCTGACGGATGCTCACCCACTCTTCTCTCGACGCGAGACACACAATCACGGGGGTAGTTCAAGTGTGTCGTCAACAATGGTCTTCGAGTCTGGGGGTCTCGGGGGTGGCTCTGGGAAAACGGAAGAGAACGACGACTAAGACGAGTCTGACAGGACCAAGACCCGGGTCCGACGTTATTAAGGGAAAGTAGTCATGGCTAGTGGATCAGAGGTCACCTGGGGGAGTTTAGCAAAGAAGAGTAGTGAAGGTCTCTATGGAAGGATGCCCCGTTTGAGCTAGTACGTCGGAAGGATACTGTCTCCGAGGCCCCCGAGGAGCACCGAGAGTCCGTTTCACCTAGGAGTCCGACGTCTACTTCGAGGACCACTCGAGAGAGGCCCGACCACAGAGACAGAGGTTTGGGTCGGAAGAAAAGGTGGTGGGAGGGGCGGGGGGACGGGGGCCGTTTTAGTCGTAAAGGTGGTTCGTAGGGGATGGGGCAGAGTCAGACTAAATAATGAAATTCGAAAAAAGAAGGGGTGTTGAAGGTATAAGACTGAACGCAGTACGGAAACTTGAATTGCGAGAGGGACGGTCCTACCAAGAGGCGTGGAGGGGCGAGCGCCACGAGTCGACGGGTCAGGACAGGCTGGGAGACANGTCTACTTCGAGGACCACTCGAGAGAGGCCCGACCACAGAGACAGAGGTTTGGGTCGGAAGAAAAGGTGGTGGGAGGGGCGGGGGGGACGGGGGCCGTTTTAGTCGTAAAGGTGGTTCATAGGGGATGGGGCAGAGTCGGACTAAATAATGAAATTCGAAAAAAGAAGGGGTGTTGAAGGTATAAGACTGAACGCAGTACGGAAACTCGAATTGCGAGAGGGACGGTCCTACCAAGAGGCGTGGAGGGGCGAGCGCCACGAGTCGACGGGTCAGCACAGGCTGGGAGACACTGGGGTGCCTGACGCCCGACGGGCCGAGGAGTCCGGCGACACAATAGGTCTGTTCTTATGTCCTCACCCACGGGTACAGGAGGAGGTCCCCCAGAAGGACTGAGCCCCCATCTTAGTCGCAGAGGACGCAGAGGACGCAGAGGACGGAGCCGTCCGTGGAAGAAAGGGTGGCACGGTGGACCCTTCGGGCGAGTGCACCTCGATTATTTTACTGGCTCTGAGTCCAGTTCGCACAAAGTGGTCATTCCGGAAGTGGTCGACACTGGCAGACTAGGAAGAGAAAGTGTAGTGTGAAGGTAAGAAACACTTCCACACTTCACCTTCACTTTCAGTCAGTGAGTCAGCACAGACTGAGAAACGCTGGGGTTCCCGATATGTCAGGTACCTTAAGAGGTCCGGTCTTATGACCTCATCCATCGACAAGGGAAGAGGTCGCCTGGAAGGGTTGGGTCATTAACTTGGTCCCAGAAGACGTAACGTCCGTCTAAGAAATGGTCGACTCGACACTCCCTTCGGGCAAGAAACATCGACCATGGTTGACTCCCTTGACGTCACTCGACGTAAGTAGTACGTTACTTGGCTTACGAAAATAAAGGGGATCTTAGGCATAGCACTTCTGGACTAGGGGAAAACCACCGTAGACGTCTCCAGAGCCACTCAATGACCCAGTACTTCCACCTCGGAAGTGCTCATCCTGTTCACAGGAACATCTTTCCCCGGTCCTCGAGTGGGTAATAGACAGTTGGCAGACTCCTGTCCCACTCTTCAACCGTCAAATGTTGGACCTCCTCCCAAGAGTGGTCTCGGGTCACCGGGACCATGAGACTCGAGTCTACGGGTCGGGTAGGTTGGAGGTCTCGACACTCCTTTTTTTACATAACAAATATTTGGTTGAGAAACGTTGGCACACCTGACATCGGGTAGTCCAAGAAGACAAGTGCCCTAAAGGGTCCGTCCTTATGACCTCACCCAACGGTACGGAAGGAGGTCCTCTAGAGGGACTGGGTCCCTAACTCGGGTGCAGAGAGTGTAGAGGACGTTGCCGTCTCCCCGAGAAATGGTAATCGTCGGGGACTCTTTGGGTGACACCCAATAGCGAAAGGGAATACAATAGACAGAGGGGGGTACTCTGACCCGTGTCGGGAGGAAAGACCACGGTACAGCAGCACCATAGACATGCAGATCTTCTCAGGAGCTATGAAGTCTTTGTGAATTGTCTATTGAACGGGTCGCTTACATTTATAAAGAGAACGACAAAGGTCACTTCGGGCCAAGATGAGGGTGGTCCTTACCGGGACTCTAGGGCATGCTCAGATAGAGGCTCCTCGAGCAAAAGGGAAAACAACGTTCGAGTACCAGTAGAGAGGACGCTTCAGAAGGAGGTCGGAGACTGGGGTGGGAGGGGCGAAGAAAGACAAAGATCCGGCTTTAACCGAGGTAACGAACCTATATATGGAGGTTATAAAAAAAAAATTATTTATCGAACGTGTCTCTCTCCCGCACGATAGATGGTCCAGTGATTTAGTCGTACAAACGTGTCCTTACTGGTCCAACAGGAACGAAGCTCTTGCGCCCCGATCCCAGACGTCCAAATAAGTGGGTGCGGGGAGACTACAAGCAGAAAAGACAGTATCGACGGACCCCCCACCCGTCACGTCCGTCTCTCGCCCATTTGTCTTATTCCTTGGGCCCTCTCTACTCACGGAGGGATGGGTGGACGACTGACCTTTTCCGTTCCCCTCACCCAAGTAGCATGGTAGGAAAATCTCAGGTGTATTTTCTCTATAGTATCCTGTAAACAGAAACAGACTGAGCGAAGTGAGTCGTACTGTTAGAGATCCAGTGTCTTCATTTGTGCCATCTTTTGTTTAGTACCAATGATTCCCCCTCGTCGTCAATCTTGACCTTTACCTCGTTTCCTGACCAGGGTTTATCCTTTTCCTCATGCAGTTCCGACCTATAACAGTGGGACGAATAAATTGAAGATACGTCTCATGTAGTACTCTTTGCGACCTGACCTTCTTTGTGTTCGACCTTAGTTCTAACGGTCCTCTTTATAGTTATTGGAGTCTATACGTCTACTGTGGTGGGAATACCGTCTTTCACTTCTCCTCGATTTTTCGGAGAACTACTTTCACTTTCTCCTCTCGCTTTTTCAACTGGATTTCGAGGTGTAAGTCTTTTGTTTCTAGTACCGTAGACCAGGGTAGTGAAGTACCCTTTATCTACCCCTTTGTCATCTTTCACAATCTGAAATAAAAAATCCCGAGGTTTTAGTGACGTCTACCACTAACGTCGGTACTTTAATTTTCTACGGATGAGGAACCTTCTTTTCAATACTGGCTGGATCTATTATATAAGTTTCGTCTCTGTAATGAAACGGCTGATTCCAGGTAGATCAGTTCCGATACCAAAAAGGTCACCAGTACATACCTACACTCTCAACCTGACACTTCTTCCGACTCGTGGCTTCTTAACTACGAAAACTTGACACCACAACCTCTTCTGAGAACTCTCAGGGAACCTGAGGTCCCTCTAGGTTGGTCAGGTAAGATTTCCTCTAGTCGGGACCCTAAAGAAACCTTCCTTACTACGATTTCGACTTTGAGGTCATGAAACCGGTGGAGTACGCTTCTCAACTGAGTAACCTTTTCTGAGACTACGACCCTCCCTAACCCCCGTCCTCTTCCCCTGCTGACTCCTACTCTACCGACCTACCGTAGTGCCTGAGCTACCTACACTCAAACTCACTTGAGGCCCTCCACCACTCCCTGTCCCTCCGAACCGACGACGTTAAGTACCCCAGCGTTTCTCAGCCTGTGCTGACTCGTTGACTTGACTTGACTTCCGTCCCTATTTGACCCTCTGACCCTGACTGTGTAAGTGTACTCGTGTATATTTCATCCACTGATTATTCCTCGACGACAACTCGTATCTCTTGAGGTCAGGTATAGGACATTATTGGATATACCTTTTCTTAGATTTTACTCACCTATATATGCATGCATTTTAACCAAGGGAAACGGCATGTCGTCTTCGCTTAGTAATATTTAGCGTCGGTAAGATTTGACTGGCAATGTGGTGACGTTTAGTGACGTGCGGTTAACAAAAACAAAAAACAAAAAATTATTTCATTTCCGTTTCCCCACCGTCGACCTCTCCGCCGGTGACTCGTACCTCTCTTTCACCCGTCGGACGTCTGTCGCCGCCGTAGTGGCACGAACCACGTCCTCTGTTACTCCGGGGAGACTTACACCTTCCTTCTTCCCAAAAACGAGAGGGATCTTCGGACCACACCTCTATGGAGAGTTTCGACTTTCGCGAAAGATTCTTTGTTAGGTTAACAGTCAGAAATCATTGAACCGTCCTCCAAGTTTACTTAAGTGTAAAAGTCTACGTATAAACTTAGTCTTTACGTCACTTTGAGTAGAATAATATGTCTCGTGAAAAACGGTAAAGGTTGTACGAACTGACCTTTTTAACATTCTAAGAACACACTTGTGAACTCAGGACCGACTCAGTGACTGTAAGACATGTGCTGGAACCGGTTCCACAAAGTGGAAGTTGTAGAATAGAACAGACATTCTCCACTTGTCTCTGCTATAAATATAGAATATAGAATTTCGAGAATTCTCCCAGTCTATTTCCTTTATTCACCATCTTTTATATCGTTACTAAGAAGTTGAAGGACTCGGAGTCAAAAGAGTAGACCTTATACCGGTATTATCACTCTCGTATAGGTATTACCCGAATTCACTTTATAACGAACAGGTACGACTTGTGTCACGGTCCGTGTGCTTACGAATGACTTATAATCACTAGTCAGAACGTTGGTCGAAATAATAACTTTTAACCTCGAGTAGAAGATTACTCCTTGAGACGAGAAAATTGTGTCTCAAAACTCACGGAGGGTTCAAATCCGACCCGTGAGACGAAACGTGCACCCTCTCACGTTCTCCTTTTTCCATATCAAGAACTAGAGGACATGGAATATGGGAAAACTCTTTCTTTCTCTAGTTTATTAGTGTGCTGGACAATTCATCAAACGTCCTTTTACTGTCAGACAACACCTTCCCTTATTGTCGCCCTAACCTGGTATATGTCACAAGTTCCTTCTAAAGTAGTTCCTTCGCTATAAACTTAACTTAAAACTTCCTACACCCTTAAATGAGGTACCTCCTTTCTTACTTTCGTGGGGTCCGTTTCTCTCAACGCACACGTCTCCAGGACCCTCTCTCGCAGAGTACCCTCTTTTCCTCTCTTGTGCACCCCCGCCCCTTCCTCCGTCCTCAATCCAGTGACAGTGTGACTCCGGTACTGTCGATCGATTGTCAGAGGTCCGAGGGTCACAAGACTCGTCCTCCATGCCCCACTTCCAGCGTAAAAAGTCTCTAGTGAAAACGACGGTACGCTCCGCCCACCACGTGTGCGAACCGCTGCTAGGGAGCCCGGTAACCCACGCGTCTCACACCGCACTTCGGGTCAGCGTGGCCGCAGTGACCCTCGACACTCTTTACATGTAAGAGCCCGGAACGAGTCTGGATGGCTCAGTCTGAACCTCCACACAGGTTCTGGCAAAAATCCTCGGGAGGTCCCCTAATTTCAAACTCCTTGGGACGTATTCATATCCTACACGGGTTAATTCTACCCTCTCACTGACCTAAATCTTCGTCAAAGTGTTCAAATCGAGGACCTTTACTGTTACAACTCACTACGGAACTAAACCCCCTATTCTCTCTTCAGTTACAGTCCTTACAGAGATTTTGCCCATAAACGTCGTCTTCAGTGGAATGGACAAAAAACACGAAATAACCCACGTATAACCTCTACTCTGATGTACTCGACTCCAAAAAGACAGAAACGAAAAATTATAAATGATTAGATGTCTCATGGCTACTTTCCTAGGTTCTCTGTAGTATAATATTGACTGTAGTTCACCTTTTTTTCCTAGAATACCGAATCTTGTAGACACGATTACTTGTTATTTTGTTCGATATTGGTCTTCCGACTAAAGGAGATACTATTCCTCTTGATAAAAAGAACTTCAGAACTGAAGGCGTCTTAAGAAGTTAAAGTTCAGATGATTTATTAGAAAACTTTACAATACAAGGTGATAAAAAAATTTTTTGTGAGACAAAATCCTTATATCATCCTTAATTTGTCGCTGTCTTTAGAACAATTATTAAGATTCTTTTCTATGACAACTTGTCCCTTTACAATTGGAGTCTTGTACAAGACTTCAATTTTTCTTAGGGGAGACGAATTCCAACAAAATAACACATCTTATATTAAATTACCTAAATTATATAAAATTATCAAACCTTTCGATGGACAAGAGAATTATTTTCTCTAACGGTCTCATCTTTAAAGAACGTGTAAAATCGAAGAAAGAGTGCAAAATCGAACGAAACAGGACTAAGTATCTGAGAAACTGGTGTTAGAGTAAAGTGAGGAAGTCGGAGGACTAAACTTACCTAAAACGAGACACTACGGTGGATCTGTAGGGGTTTCATCGAAGATGGCTGGTTTGACCTTCTTTTCGGAACAGTCCCTAGAGAGACCCACCAACTGCCAATTCGGATAAAAAGTCCACTCCATAGTAATTCAGATAAGAGTAAGGACTTTCTCTTTCCTATGTCAATGGGAGATAAGACCTCCTCCCGACAGACCTATTAGAAAATGGTACGCGGTGATACTGTAAGGATTAGAGTCAAGACGGACTTGTTTCTACGACGGACTAAGAGCGTGATTGTTTGGCACGAAGAATTTATCACACCGTCCACTCTGAAGGTTTCTGAGTTCTCGATCGGGGATAGCACGTCATTGGACGTCCGAAGGCGTGTCCCTCGGTCGGTTCATCGTTGACGTCCGGTATAGACCACTCTACGGACCAAGTGTTTCCTCTCGTCAGTGCACGTGAAAGATTACACGATAAATAATGACGAACTCGTGATGTCGACGTCCGAACTCATCGACTCTGTCTCTTACCGTTTCAGTTTTATAAAGGGTAACCCAAACGGTTGGAGACTTCTACTTACACGGTATTGACAATCCGACTGATGGTTTGACTTTGAGAATACCAAATCCTCTTAAGGTTTGACAGGGCAAAATTAATGTCTATGTCCGAGTTTTACATGAAAAACTTTTTAAAGTATTCACGTAAAAAATTCTCTACTATGTAGATGTAAATACATATATATATATTATATATATAATATATATGCATACGTTTTCGGTGTTTTATGTAATTATCTTTGTATAGAAGTAATGGGGTTGGGAATTGTACATCCTCGAGACCCTTTATCGACCATGAGGCGTTACGTTAGTCGAACCCAGACAAAGTAAAGAAACTACAAACAAAATCCACCTCCTATTGACGGAATTCCGCGCCACAATCAAAGGCGACACGTCGCCGTACTTAGTCGGTACGGGGGGAGAGAGAACCCGGAAGGGGGGTGGGGCCGGGTGGGCGTCCAGCAGTGTCCCGGGGCCGACTCGGGCGCACAGTGTGCCGTCGGAGGGTGATCGACGGGCACAGCGTGCACCAGCACACATGTGCAGTGACGGTGGGATGGCCAAACACGGGGCGGAGGCAGGGCGCGACCCGGTTCAGGTCAGAGATGTGCACGCAGAGGAGGCATGAAAAGAACACCTCCCTTCGCGGACACTAGCAGACGTTCGCGCGTCCTTTTGCGCTGCGTGTCTGAACGCAAACGCCTCCACGACAGGCAGACCCCGTCCGGACGGCCGCGCTCGTCGACCGACTCGCGCCGCCCAGGCCGCTCGGAGGGGTCCGTCGCCCAGGCCACTCTGTAGCCGCCACGTCCTCTCTTTGCCCTCGGCTCCCTCGCCACCGACGAGGGGAGGGCGCGGGCGGCTCGACGCCGAGCCCGTCGGACCGCGGGACAAAGGGTAGAAGCGGCCCAGCTCAAGTGTGTCACGTTCTCTACGGGTCACCGACACCAGCGGCACGAGAGCCTCTCACAATTTGACCGAGGATTTTGGCGGCAGTATGGAAATACGAGGCCTTTTAACAGCTCTTAGAAATGGCTCGAGAAAAGTCAAGGGCAAAGGAACAAAGGTTTAAGAGTAGAGTTTGAAAATCGAAAGAGGGAATCCTGAATAAAAGGTAGGTAAAACGGAATGAACGGGCCCGAAAATTTGTGTCTAAGATTGAGACGCGGATTAACAAATTTTTCCTGAAGTAATTACACCTTAAATACACAGGACCGGAAAAAATTTAGTTATTGTATATATTCGTGTTACAAAGGAAAAAAATTTAGTATTTTTGGTGTCATAAAAGAGTATACTCTTGATGAGGACAAAAGGAAAAAAATTACAAACCTCTTTACGGGACAAAAAAAATCGTGTTTCGGGTGTTTTTTCTCTTAGTATACTGAACTCCAGATTAAGGTGGAGAAAGTTGTTATTGCATTCGGCAAAACGCGTCCAGTGAGTGGCGGGACTCGAGTCCCAGAGGCAGAAATGTTATTTCACAAGGAACGTAGTAGAGATTTCTAGAAAAGATTTAGGTCGTTAGACTTTTCTAAAATAAGGTCGAATTAAGATCTAAACTACAAGTTCCTTCACGACTTATTAAGAGGACAAAGGAATTACTTTTTTTAGTACTTTACAAAGTATATATGTGTTTTATGTCTCTAAAAATGTTGTTTATAGGTGGGACTTGGGGGGATTGTTTATAATTGTGACTTGACAATTAATTGTGATAACCAAAGGAACCATCGAGTCTGTCATTTCTTAAACGGACGTTTCGTTCTCTGGACCCAAGTTAAGGACCCACCCTTTCTAGGGGGTCTCTTCCCTTACTAATCGGTGAGGTTGTAAGAACGGACTTCTTAAAGTACCTGCCTCCTCGGACCGCCCGATGTCAGGTGCCCCAACGTTTCTCAGTCTGTGCTGACTCGCTGATTGAGTGTGTACCTCGATATCAACACGGACTGAAAAAAAAAGTTACTAATTTCTTAGTTTCGTAATATATAAGTCCATTGGAGGAATGAATTATCTGTTTTTCGTGTTTTATGAAAATATCCATAACTGGAGAAGTCTCGAGAATTGGTACTCTTCATCTTTATGTAGGTCATACGTTTATATTTAACTAAGACCAATAACCTCCGTTTTTATAATTAAATAACTTTCGTATCCAACGTTGTATACCTTGGTTTGTTTCCTTACTCGTCGGTCAGAAACTTTTTTTGTTCTTCGTCACCACAAGGTACTCCAGAGTCTTCGTCCTTACTACCCGTTCTAAAAGACCAGCAGTGACAATTTATTTAGACGAAGGAAGTAAAAACTAGAACCCAGGGTGACAAGTTCTGACGTCAATGGTCTCCTCTTTCTTACTGGCAGGTCGTCCTTCCTACCGGGCACGGAGGTCACTTCCGACGGAGTGCGTGACCCGCCCCGTCAGATGGTTCCACCATGTACCCCTCCTCAGAGGTAGAGGGTGTCTTCTGCCCCCACGTCACCGACCCGTCCCTACGACAAGACGACTTGTGCACTCTACAGACGGTACGGTCGTTGTCGCTGGTGCTCTTTCCCGTAGGGCACAGAGACCAATGTGCCCTCACACCGACGATGGGGTCGACGACAGGAGACTTCGTGTAGCGACACAACCGTGTCTGGTCTGAAACGGTCCCGACGATGGTCGGTCGCTGACTCGCTCCGTCCCGACGACTCTGTCCCGGGAAGGCTCCTCTCCGTCACTGCGAGACTACCAACCGAACCGATCCACTGAGACCCTACCGGAACCTCTTGAAAGGAACCTTCACGTGACTCTAGATTCTGAGAGTGGGTCAAAAGGAAGGAAGAGAGAGCGAAAACGACTGGACTCTAGACGTAACACCAGAAGGGTAGTAAACGAAGTTTCTCCTGGTCGTTCTTGGGTGTCAAATAAGTAATTATAAGTCTTCTAAGTAATTCGTCGTGAATGCTTGGAGTGCGGTCTCGGAATGAGGTGGAAAAGGATGTAAGGTATAGGGAAAAGGGACAAGATGAAAAAGAAAACAACATCGTAAATTTCGAGGGATTATTTGGTGTGTCAACAACAAAAAGAGAGGCTTCATCTCATATTCAAGAGAGTCCTGTGTCCTGTCTTTAGACAAGACACCCAAATGACTACACAAAGGGTTGTGAGTTTTATCAAGGACCGGTAACGTCCGTGAGTCGTTTTTATACGACTTACTTACTTATTGAAATACAGGTTAACGAACGTTACGTTAGAGGTTGATAAAAGAAAACCCAGGATCTGATTCATCAAGGTCTCAGGGTCTGGGGGAATTAGTGTGACTCACATCCAACCGTAATACGAATAACCATGGTTGTTAATAAGGGGAGTGGGACGTTTCTGGTGTCTAAATAGGGAAATTTCGGAACACGTTAATCTCTCCCAATCGAACTAGGAGGCTAAGAGAAAATTAGGTTCAAGAAAATATGGCTTGTTGACGTTCAGATTTCTTTAGAATTTAACGAAAGGAATTTCAGTTCATAGTTCCCTCACTCAAACAGAGTCGTGGAACAAGAGTCTTTCTTCACCGAAGACTTCTCGTTAGCACCCCGGTTCGGGCAACCTACTCTGCAGACAGACGAGCGACTGTCACCAGTCCGCACCCACCGGAAGAATGGGGTTCCCGGGGGGACTTCTTTGCGGGTCCGGGTCCCAACCCACCCGAGTCAAGACAAACAGCAGACGTCTCTTCTCTTCTTGCATCCCGTGCAGCACACACAGGACGGGCGTCGATCTCTCCGTGCCTCTAGTGGTAGAGATCCCTTCTCCGTCTTTGTGGGACCCCTCTCCCCAGTTCGTTTCCGAAACACTTACTCCAGTCCTGTACTACGGCACATGCAATTGTCGAATCCACTGACGCGGATTTCCGACCTTATTGTTTCCAAAGCATTGACGTAGGAGTGACAGAGTTACTCCCCCGACTTTTGTCATGGTCTCCACCAAAAGTCTAGAGTAACAGATAAGCCAACGACTTCTTTTAAATTTTCAATCCCGGCATACACGGATTCACTACCTACATGGGTAAGATCTTGACTTCATCGACTCAAGATGACGTTTATCTCAAAGAGGACAATAAAAACCCACCTCTCGCTTTACGCAACTAACAGGTGTCCCAAATAAAGCGAAACAGAGAAGATTATGCTGTAAAATTTCTCTTATGCACAGTGACACTCGTGTCGATCCTTCCAATTTGAGTTGAAAATTTCGCAACAAGTGTCTAACGCTAGTGAGGTCCTTCTGACCTCATTTGGGTGTAGTCTTTAGTTTGAGTCCGGACCCAAATTTCGGACGACAAACTGTGATGAATTGACACCCTGGGACTTCTTTTACGGTGTGTACCGCCAAAGGGGCCAACATTTGATACCTAGTCAGACACTTTTACAGCCAGTCCCACTGCCTACTCTTCAAATGGGTCTTACGTATCTCTCGAACGCCGAGTCACAGGCCGTGTACCACCACCAAATAAGTGGTTCAGCACAGGCCGAAAACGTTGCGACACCTCACATCAGATGGTCCTAGGGGGCAGGCACCCCAAGAGGTCCGTTCTTAGGACCTCACCCAACGGTAAAGGAAGAGGTCCCCTAGAAGGGATGGGTCCTTAGCTTGGGTCCAGAGGACGTAACGTCCGTCTAAGAAATCGTTGGCTTGATACCTCCTTCGGGTATTATCTTCAATTACTTACTCTCGACAGGGACTTGTAGTGTAACAGTCCTTAGGGAGTCGAGGTAAAGAGTGACCTGACATTAGTCGATAGAGCCGAGGAGGAGACTTGGATAGGGTCTACTTAAACACCGATGGGTATGCTCTTTTTAAGAAAGTCAACATCCATTCTTAATGGAGACAGATAGTCTTCGTCAATCCAAAAGAATTCCGCTCATCATTTATCGAGATGACCAGTTTAGAGGTAATTTACTAAACAACTCGTTCCAACAACCGTTATAACTGATTTCGTGTAGCACCTCTATAAAAAGTCTAGAGTTCGAGGGTCCGAGGAGAACACAAATTAACAATCTCCAAAAACTCCTGCGACTATGTATGAGGACCCTCTCCTTTCCCCATGAACATAAATTCCTCTCTGTCATGAACCTTGTTTTACCTTTCTACTTCTTTTTTCTTTCTTTTTGAACCGTGTAAGATACGTCGGTTCTAGTCAACTAAACATAGATGGGGAGAGAGGAAGAAAAAAAAATTTGAAAAGAAAGGGAGAAAGAAAAAAATTCAATGGGATTGAGTTTTGTCTTGAAAAGAGTGTCAGACTTTACCCCATAGACAATCTTCACTTAGTACCTATTATGTACGTCTCACTAGTGCCGAAGTCATCGGGTCAGGACTTGAGAAGTAAAGGATGGCGTCTAGAGATCTCAACGGTCTTAAGGTGATATATAAGGAAATGCGAATAATATCGTTTCGACTTTTATTCCGAGACTCTTCTTTTCTTTTCCTTCTTTGATAGTGGGGTGTGAGGTGGCGACACGTGGCACACACACACAGGCGGACCAAAAACAAACAAACAAAAGAGATTTCTCCGTTCACGACACGACCCGAATCAGCGAGTCAGTACAGACTGAGAACGTTGGGGTAGCTGACATCGGGCGGTCCGAGGAGACAGGTATCCCAAGAGGTCCGTTCTTATGACCTCACCCAACGTACGGGAGGAGGTCCCCTATAAGGGTTGGGTCCCTAGTTTGGGTCCAGAGGACGTAACGTCAACCTAAGAAATGGTGGACTTGGTGGTCCCTTCGGGTTTCTTTGTCCGAAATTTGTAAATTTTACGCAACAAAGGACTCTAGAAGTAAAAAGTAATTTACAACTTTACTTTCCACAGGAATCTGGGACGGGTCGAGTCGCTCTAGAGGTCGACGGAGCCAAGAACAGGGCGGTTGGGGCGAGACGGAAGGTGAAGACGTGTTCCTTAGGCCCGGGGTCACAAGAATTCAAGGCACGAAATCCTAGGACCCCGTAAACCTCCTCTCGACAGGTGAGTTCCGTCTAAGTGACCCTTGCCTCGTGTCTAGACTTTGTGTGTGCCCGACGTGGTATCTGCCTACCAGGAGCCTTCTCCACAAAGGACGTCCCTTCAACTTCCTTCCGAAGGACGTCCAATTTCCACCTCCGAAATGGACGATTAGGTGGCTTCTTAGGAACGAAGGTACTGAACCTCCTCGTGCCCGGGGGTCTTCGGGACCTCTGCGACGACACCCGAACAGAAGGACCCTGAAGAAGGAGGAAACCTTAGACTGGGAAGAGAATCTAGTGGAGGAGTGGGGTGGTAGGGTAAGGACAAAAGGAAAGGGTAAGGTACTTTTGTCTAGGAGGTACAACTATTTCACAGACCCTACGACACGACTAAAAAAAATTCGTTCGTTCGTCACTTTTCGGTAACCCACAAAAATTAGTCCTGGGACATAAAAGTGTCTAAGAAATTCGTCGGACCCCTCTTTTAGGTTCCCATCTCTCTTCCGTAAACTTCTCACCCGCTCTCTACCAATCCCGTTCCTGTTCCGTCTTTGATGCACGATTTCTCTGAGTGGGGAGCGGGGTGAGAGACGACGTCTGGGACACCAGGGCGGTAAGTCGGAGGCCATCGTCACGGAACAACTGTGTGGACGGCGGGAAACCGTTGTGGGAGGGGCCATAATGTAAGGGACCGACCCAAAGATCCATAACAGTTGGGAAATAGTGTGGCGACTCAAACGTCGTGACTCTGGCACCGCTATCTGTCGCTGCGGGC
Organism: Capra ibex; assembly: GCA_006410555.1. Taxonomy (NCBI): domain Eukaryota; kingdom Metazoa; phylum Chordata; class Mammalia; order Artiodactyla; family Bovidae; genus Capra; species Capra ibex. The sequence continues at coordinate 133,966,383 of SJYO01020080.1, forward strand.
GGTCCAAACGACACTTTGTGCTCCTCGTGGAGTTTTACGACGTGGCGGGTCATGACTGTGACAAGTGTGTCCCACAGTGCAATAGCCTAGGGGTTACAGTTTCTGATTGCTAGTGTGGATAAATAGTAATTTTTGGGTCAGTTTTAGGACGAACTATATTCCGAGTACGTCTCCCAGGGGCCCGAAGGGTCCACCGAGTCGTCATTTCTGGAGCAGACGGTTGCGTCCTCTGGGCCCAAGGTAGAGACCCACCCCTTCTAGGGGACCTCTTCCTTCACCGTTGGGTGAGGTCATAGGAACGGACCTCTTAGGGTACCTGCCTCCTCGGACGTCACGATGTCAGGTGCCCCAGCGTTTTCTCGGTCTGCACTGAATCGTTGATTTGCTGTTCTCGTTTCGCGGGGCAAGGTGAGCGAAGGCAAGACAGAGTGACCTCTGCGTTGCGCGCAAGATAGTAGCGTTGCGTCGACGAGCTCTCTTCCCTCGTCGAGAGTCGAGTTGGAAGAAATGTAAAGGCGGAGGAACATAACTCAACAACTTGGTACTTGAGTATGATCTTTGGAATGGTAATCAGATGTGAATAACGGTTTATAGTAGAAAACCCCCATACACCTTTCGTATACGGAAGAAAGTTAGTATTTATAGTGGTTCAGTCTAAGAGAACGTGGGAACAAAGGGTCACTTCATTTTCTTTCATGGTTTTTTCCTCTGTACCCAGGAAGGTGGTCCAAAGTTGGGATACACTAATAAACACGTTAAGTTTTTTATGTCAAAGGGTACATCCCATATTCGGAACGAAAGAGGGGTACTTAACACAAATAGACGCCTTTAGTTTCCACGATAATTGAATTTAGAACCGTCTCGGAGTAGACGAAATCACGAGTTGTTGGGTGTACGATTAATGATGACGATATATGTCTCCCCCAATTGTGGCTGTGCTACAGACGGGAGATTCGGACGAAAAGTCTTGGGAAGGGCAGAAACCTAACCTCCGGCTCCCCAAAAGAAGGAGCGAAGAATCGGGATTCCCTCTAAAGACCATGGTTCAGGCCCACCGACTACTCACTTCTGTAATGCACTGGTAGTAACGTGGACACCCGTTCTTTCCTTCGTCTCGGACCCCCTGACGCGACTCAATAGAGTCCGCACGTCCCAACTTCTAAAACAGTCTCAGTCCCACCTCTGTGACTTCCGTCGTCCCTTCCCCTTCTAGTGACTCGCCTGATTCGCTCTTCCAACAACGAAACTTGGACTAGCCGTCCAAAGCCGTGACCGAGAAAAAGGCCTTCTTGCTCGTTTACTGAATACGAAACGAAAGATTGTACTCCTATGGGTTTCGGCATAAACGTTCGTTCGACCACACCAATTTATCCTGCCGTCGACTTCCGTCTTTCCCCCTTCCCTCGCACCTCCCTTCCTTCCTTTCTTCCTCTTTTGTCCGCATACACAGCAGATGTGACAAGGACTAAGTGAACGGCATGTGTGTCACCCCTGCGTCTGTCAGCGGATCGACTGCAGCGGAGTACTGTGTGAAACATAAATCTCGCTGGGCACAATTACCTCCCCGAAGGTCGACCGAGAGCACGATTTCTTGGGCGGACGGGTACGTCCTCAACATTCCCTGGACCCAAACTAGGGACCCACCCCTTCTAGGGGGCCTCCTCCCGTACCGTCAGGTGAGGTCACAAGAACGGACCTCTTGGGGTCCCTACCTCCTCGGACCACCTGACGGTAGATACCCCAGCGTGTCCCAGCCTGTGCTGACTCGCTGCACCGCCGTTGTCGACGTCACACACATACAGTCAGGGTCGGAGGGTTGAATAGGGAGGACGAGGGAGGGGAGCAACCCTTGGTATTTATTCTTCGAGTGACCATGGAAAATAAAAGTCTAGGGTGTATCTTCGCTATAGTTTCTATGAACAGAGACAGACCGAATGGAGTGAGTCACACTAGACCAGTGGAGATCCAGGTAGGTGCAACGACGTTTACCGTAATGCAACAAGAAAACCCCCCATAGTTCATAGTGAAAATTCTTGTAAAAGAACTTTATTTTGTATGTATGACTTTTTATGTACGCACATCTCAGACTACTCAAAGTTTTGGACTCGTGAGGATACATTAGTATTTCCAGTGCTTTCCACCTGGTCGCAGGGTCTTGAAGGACTGGAGACAAGGGAGGGTCGGAGGGTTTCCATTGGTGGTTGAACTGGACCTTGTCGTATCTAATCAAAACGATCAAAAACACGAATCACATTTACCTAAGATGAGGAGGCACAGCCCGACAAAATTGGGTTGTTATACAAGCAGATGACGGTTAATGATATAATAGTGAGTAAGTGTAACGACTTATTACACAATACTTTTACATAGAACTATGACGGTTTGTAAAAAATTTTATACACATGATTAAACGTTGGGGAGTCGTTACATCCTCTCGAGTCACTGTTTTATAGGAGGGGTTTTGACCACAAAAGGTAGTAAAAAAGAAAATCGAGAAGACCACGTGTTCGTAACTAAAAATTTGACTGACGTATTCGGAGATCCTTCGAGTGTGGTTTGTTTCTAGAAGTAAATCCTTGGTCACACACGACCTCCACCCTTCCCCGTTTCAAAATAGTCAAACTTACGAAGTTGTAGTTATGTAAGTTTCTTCTTTATGTCGAACTTATAGCATTCGTCTTTCCAGAGTCGTGTCTGGTTATCAAAAGAACTTTTATGGTGAAATAAAAGTCTCTTTTGGGAAGTATACCTTTACTTCTCTATAGATATACTCGATCTGTACATACCTTAGACTCGTGACTGTAAAAACTCTAAACGTCCCTCTCAGCACCCGATCGTCGTTTGTCATTCCCGAAATACTTGAAATAGTACTTACTACACTAAAAGCATGTCTTCGTCCTCCGCCACCGACTACACAAAGAGAAAATGCCAACGTCCCAGAGGTAAAACCACGGACAACCTATAACAAGGGTATTTCTTACTCTTCCCTCTACACCAGGAAAAAGACCGGAGCAAGTTTCTATATTGTCTGTGCTTTCACTTCTAATGAGGTCTTCTATTTTTTCTTCCAAACACGACAAAAGTCTTTTGTAACTGTCTACCTTATTGTAAAACTTTAACAAATGAGCCTTTGAGGTCATCCTTTTTCCCACAAAAATTATTGTCGTTGACTATTTATAAGTATTGAGTCGTCAGTCATAGACCGCGAAAAGGGCTTTAGTGTCTGAGTGCGCTTAAACGAAAGAGGACAAACATCGTTTCTAAGTGAACTGTCCTTGGTCTTCAAACATAAGACTAAGGTTCTCCTACTCCTACCTTTTTAAACATAGTCTCATGTGTCTAAGTTTGGTGGACCAAAATAGTCCCTTTTTATGTTTGACTATCGTTATCACTTCAATTTACTCCGTTAATTTTTATATGGAGAGTCAAATTTGATTACATGTCGTCGAGTCTTGAGTTTTCACGTTCTAAAGTCAAATCCATGTTTTGGGTCTTGAGCTAAATCACGAAACAATCTCACCTTGTAACGGCTACATAGACATAGAACATTATTATTAAACACAACTGTATCTGTTCTAAAAGTTACTAAAAATTTCCTAAGATTCTGAAATATAACGAATGGGATATCGAAGACGAATATCAAATACTCCTTTAAGGGACTTAAATACATTCGTCTGTTGTTAATTGTGACCTTTTTACCAGGTATAATAAAGCAAATTTGTCTTCATCTCAACCCATAAAACTACTGATCTCTTTTTCGTTAACAGTAACATCCGTAAAGGATGTTTCAAGAAATATTCTTAGTCGATAAACTGTAAAATTGTCGATACAGAAGAATTTTTACATAGACACACAAAATATATGTAGGACAGAAAACTTACTGTTGTGTCTGACTCTCGATAAACCACAGGGGTGGAGGGTCGCAGACAGTAAACCTTACAAACGTTTACGTACTGACCAAGGACACACAAACGTCTTGACTTATAACACCCTATAAAATGTGTGTCCTCTCCGTCCGTAAGTACAGTCATTTCGATGAACTCCTAGTCTGGTTCGCATTATGAACGGATTCCTCTCTTTTAACACAGTTGTCCACGTGTGCTAAAAACAAAGACAAAAGTTTAAAAAGAAACGACAATATCCTTCTTCTTCGATTCACACTTCACGTAAATGAATCTTGTGGCGATTGTGGTTGGCGTCCCAAAAAGGGGGGAGTGACTACAACTCGACTTTGAGGTTATGAAACCGGTGGACTACGCTTCTCGACTGAGTAACCCTTTCTGGGACTATAACCCTTTCTGACTCCCGTCCTCCTCTTCCCCTGCTGTCTCCTACTCTACCAACCTACCGTAGTGACTGAGTTACCCGTACTCAGACTCACTTGAGGTCCTTAACCACTACCTGTCCCTCCGGACTGCACGACACCAAGTACCCCAACGCTTCTCAGTCTGTGCTAACTCGCTGTCTTGACTCGACTTGCCTTCGTGGTCAATACGTCGAGAGACCTGTGACGCCCCACGGGATTTTAAATTAAGTCAAGACTGTGATAAAAACGACAAGTCAGTGAGTCAGCACAGGCTGAGAAACGCTGGGGTACCTGCGTGCGGTCCGGAGTGACAGGTAGTGGTTGAGGGTCTCAAGTGAGTCTGAGTGAAGGTAACTTACCCGCTACGGTAGGTCGGTAGAGTAGGAGACAGCAGGGGAAGAGGAGGACGGGGGTTGGGGAGGGTCGTAGTCCCAGAAAAGTTTATTCAGTCAAGAAACGTAGTGCACCGGTTTCATAACCTCAAAGTCGAAGTCGTAGTCAGGAAGGTTACTTCTGGGTCCTGACTAGAGGAAATCCTACCTGACCAACCTAGAGGAATGTCAGGTTCCCTGAGTTCTCAGAAGAGGTTGTAGTGTCAAGTTTTCGTGGTCAAGAAACCACGAGTCGAAAGAAATATCAGGTTGGGAGTGTAGGTATGTGTTTTTGTATCGGAACTGCTGGAAACAACAGCCCGGAAACAACCGTTTTATTACAGAGACGAAAAGTTATACGACAGATCCAACCAGTCTCGAAAAAAAAGGTTCCTCGATCACGGAAATTTAAAGTATTGGTCAGTGGTAGACGTCACTAAAACCTCGGGGGGGGTTTTATTTCAGACAGTGACAAAGGTAACAAAGGGTAGATAAACGGTACTTCACTACCCTGACCTATGGTACTACAATCAAAAAACTTACAACTCAAAGTTCGGTCGAAAAAGTGAGAAAAGACAACGGAAGAAGTTCTCCGAGAAGTGAAAGAATCAAGGAGAAGTGAAAGAAGGGAATCTTTCACAGTAGACGTATTGACTCCAATAACGATAAAGAGGGCCGTTAGAACTAAGGTAGAACACGAAGGAGGTCGGGTCGCAAAGAGTACTACATGAGACGTATCTTCAATTTATTCGTCCACTGTTATATGTCGGAGCTGCGTGAGGAAAGGGTGAAAACTAGGTCAGACAACAAGGTACAGAGCAAGATTGACAACGAAGGACTGGACGTGTGGCCAAAGAGTCCTCCGTCCAGTCCACCAGACCATGAACCTTACTTGTAGTCACAGGTGTTCATATTCCCGGGGGTGGGTGTGTGTCTACGACCAGTGTCCATGTCCCAGGGGTCCGGGGTGTACGAAGACAGGTAGACTGACATTACAACCCTTTAAGTGTCCGGAGGGGAAAGAACAGTCTAAACTCTTAAACGATTTCGACGAGGGTCTTGAGTCCTTTTGTGAAGACAATACCGCTTCCGACATTGAACCCTTGTCGGCTTACCCTCTCTATGACCCCGTCCGTAGCCCTGCCCGGACCGCGACGGTGGGGAGGGGAGAGGGGTGGGGGTGTGGGCCTACACAGGGAACCCAGACGACGACACATTATGAAAAGTACCTTTGCAGCAGTGTGCTTGTTCCAACCAATGTAGTGACCGGTAACCACTAGTGGAACAACGAATCGAGGAGACGGGAGGGTCTTCCAGTCCCCCGTCCAAGCTCCGGGTCGGAAGAGTAGAGGACAGAAGGACCAGTACTCGAGGGACACCCTGGCTCATAGGTGATCATGCCTTCTCTGGGTCGGGAGGTCCCTAAGGATCCCAACATCCCAACATACAGATCTCGTCCCTATTGTGGTTCATACAAAGACTGATGCGGTGGTAGTCCTAATGAACTTATTGTAATTTATATACACACATAACACACATGAGTGTATGTACACATCTGTGTGTTTTGACGGAAATCTTTATTTGTATGCCGAAACCCCCGAAGGGACCACCGAGTCGACCACTTCTTAGACGGACGTTGCACCCTCTGAACCCAAGCTAGGGACCCGACCCTTCGAGGGAACCTCTTTCCTTTCCGATGGGTGAGGTCACAAGACCGGACCTCTCGAGGTTCTTGGCGTATCTGGTACCCCACCGCTTCTTAGCCTGTGCTGACTCGCTTAAAGTGAAAGTGAAAGTAAAAAACGAAACTTCTGTCGTCAAGTTAGTTGGACTGAACAAAACTAGTACTTGTAGTAGTGATGACCAAAATATATTAACTCCAGTAGTAGAAACGGGACACAAGGACCACAGACACACTAGCCCGTCTTTAGGGGGAAAACTTTCTACCGTTACCTATTTCCCCATTTTATATGAACAATTAAACCCCAAACTTTCTCGAGTCATGTTTGTAGGGAAAAGGACTCTCTCTCTCTGAAGTCATCTTTAGACCACTAAAATTGGTAGAAAATTTTATGGAAGTTAAAAACTGTGTTTGAAGTAAAGATAAGATTTTCATCATACAGTTGGTTATCGAAGATGTACACAAGGATCGTAAAGACTTAATGAAATTATACTCTAGGAGAAATGAAGAAGTCAAGTCACGTCAGTGAGTCAGTACAGACTGAAACGCTGGGGTACTTGACGTCGTGCGGTCCAGAGGGACAGGTAGTGGTTGAGGGTCTCCGGTGGGTTTGAGTACAGGTAGCTCAGTCACTACGGTGACTCGGTAGAGTAGAAGACAACAGGGGAAGAGGACGACGGGGGTTAGGGAGGGTCGTAGTCTTAGGAAAGGTTACTCAGTTGAGAAGTGTAGTCCACCGGTTTTATAACCTCAAAGTCGGAGGTTTGTTGTGGGTCCTGACTAGAGGAAATGCTACCTGACCAACCTAGACGAACGTCAGGTTCCCTGAGAGTTCTCAGAAGAGGTTGTGGTGTCAAGTTTTCGTAGTTAAGAAGCCGTGAGTCGAAAGAAGTGTCAGGTTGAGAGCGTAGGTATGTACTGATGATCTTTTTTGTATCGAAACTAATCTGCCTGGAAACAACTGTTTCATTACAGAGACGAAACCTTGTACGATAGACCCAACCAGTATTGAAAGGAAGGTCCCTCATTCGTAGAAAATTAAAGTACCGACTTCAGTGGTAGACGTCACTAAAACCTCGGGGTTTTTTATTTCAGACTGTGACAAAGGTGACAAAGGGGCAGATAAAGGGTACTTCACTACCCTGGTCTACGGTACTAGAAGCAAAAGACTTACACCTCGAAATTCGGTTGAAACAGTGAGAGGAGAAAGTGAAAGTAGTTCTCCGAAAAAACAAGAAGAAGTGAAAGACGGTATTCCCACCACAGTAGACGTATAGACTCCAATAACCATAAAGAGGGCCGTTAGAACTAAGGTCGAACACAAAGAAGGTCGGGTCGTAAAGAGTACTCCATGTGACGTGTCTTCAATTTATTCGTCCCACTGTTATATGTCGGAACTGCATGAGGAAAAGGATAAACCTTGGTCAGACAACGAGGTACCGGTCAAGATTGATAACGAAGGACTGGACGTATGTCCAAAGAGTCCTCCGTTCAGTCCACCAGACCATAAGGGTAGGGAAAGTCTTAAAAGGTGTCAAAGAACACTAGGTGTGTCAGTTTCCGAAACCGTATCAGTTATTTCGTCTTTATCTACAAAAAGACCTTGAGAGAACGAAAAAGGTACTAGGTCGCCTACAACCGATAAACTAGAGACCAAGGAGACGGAAAAGATTTTGGTTGAACATGTAGACCTACAAGTATCAAGTGCATACGACTTCGGACCGAACCTTTTAAAACTCGTAACGAGACGATCGTACACTCTACTCACGTTAACACGTCATCAAACTCGTAAGAAACCGTAACGGAAAGAAACGGAGAATGGGATAGTCATCCTTTATAAAATTACATTCAATCTTCACCTAATTATTACTTGGTTCGTTAAGGTGTCTATAAATAACTCGGGGGTAAGACGGGAACCCTAACTTACTAACGTCTACAGTCTTACGAGTAGATTTGGAGTCGTGTTTAGGACGAAGGTCCGCACAACCGAGAATCCGGAATTTACTCGACGAATGGGAGAGTCTCTGATTCAAAGATGTGGATATTTTCCCCGTCGGTATATCTACAGATGTCACTGAAGTCCAAATATTCTCTATTACAAACGTGGTGCACCGTTTAGTGTCGTCTGTAAGTTGTCTTTCCTGAACGTCAGTGACAACACAAGGCGTCCAACGTATTTTTATCGATCGACAGTAACTCGGAGACGAAGTATAACGGTGTAACGGAGTACACGAAGAGTAATATTGAGATACTTTATTCTTAACAAGAATAAAGATAATGGTCACTAACTTCATTGGACTGTTCCATACGTATCATTTTTCACCTTCTTGGTCCTAAATATGAGTACGTTTGGGGTCCCACATGTAAAAAGTTCGACCGTACAAAAGCAAAACAAAACAAAACAAAAGGGAGGTTTCTCGTGTCTAGGTCGCGACGTCGTCTCATACAGGTGACTGCCGTCTCACCGCCCTTACCAGTCAAGGAGGGTCTACTCGGTCTTCCCACCCCACCCCGGGCGTCCTCCGCCTCGTCTCTGTTCCTCTGGAAGTGTCCCTTTCCGTGTGCCTTCGCGCAGACTTCCTACTCACCACAAACTACTTGACGCTCCTTCCTCACAACTAAAATCCTCTACGTTCTTGTCTATCGACTAGAAACAAGTCTTCACCTAACGTTTTCAGTCCCCTACCTTCAAGTCGAGATCCGTCCGTACCGAATTTTACATTTCTAAAATAACAAAAAAAACTCCTCGGATCCACCACACCACTATCTCAAGTCAAAGTTGTCATCTGGAAGTATCAACCGCTACTCACTTATCCTCCCGAACTACTTAAGGTCCTAAGACGAAACCCCTGACAATATTTGAATTAATGAGTAATGAAACAGTTATTTCCAGACAGATCAGTTCCGATACCAAAAAGGCCACCAGTACATACCTACACTCTCAACCTGATATTTCTTTCGACTCTCGACTACTTAACTACGAAAACTTGACACCACAACCTCTTCTGAGAACTCTTAGGGAACCTGACGTTCCTTTAGGTTGGTCAGGTAGAATTTCCTCTAGCCAGGACCTACGAATAACCTTCCTCACTACGACTTCGACTTTGAGAGGTTATGAAACCGGTGGACTACACTTCTCGACTGAGTAAACTTTTCTGGGACTACGACCCTTTCTAACCCCGTCCTCCTCTTCCCCTGTTGTCTCTTACTCTACCAACTTACCGTGGTGACTGAGCTACTTTTACTTAAACCCACCTGAGGCCCTCAACCACTACCTGTCCCTTCGGACCACACGACACCAAGTACCCCAGCGTTTCTCAGCCTGTACCGACTCGTTGACTTGACTTGACATCTGAAGTAACACAGGGGAGGTTTAAGCTCACAACTTCGGGAATCGGGGGTCCTCGAGTCTACGGACCTAGTCTATCTCTCGACGACAGGATCGACGGCCGGCCGGTGGAGGTACGACCGTGGAGACCACCTCCCCACGGACGACTCGTGCGGACACCGAGTGACAGGCAGACGAGACCCGGTCGGGCGAATGGGGTCCCGGGGCGTCCCACCTCGTCACTCCGAGTCTCGTCACTCGACCGGTTCGGAGTCACACACTTCTCGACCTCTGTTCTGCCCCGGCCCGCCCAGGGGTACGGGACCCCACCGGGTATTCTGTCTTTTCTCTGTCAGTCTTTACTCCACCCGTGTCCGATTTGAACGAGGAAGGGGGTTTGAGTGTGTGCACGGACGCTACCTTCGGCTCTCGAGGACGGGGTCGAGAAAAATGGTACGAGTAAAAAAATTGAATAATTTTTTGCAAAAATTTAACTTCATATCAACTAAACGTTACGACGCAATCAAAATCCGTATATCGTCACTAAGCCAAAATATATATATGTATAAGAAAAAGTCTAAGAAAGGGTAACATCCAATGGTGTTCTGTGACTCATATCGAGGGACCCGATATGTCACTTATCCGGGGTCAAATAAAACGTATATCGTCACACATTTATAATTAAAGTTTGGGGATTCACTAGGGAAAGGAGGGGGTGGGAAGTATTGGTATCAAACAAAAGACACAGACACTCAGACAAAACACTTATTCAAGTAAACGCAGCAAAAAATTCTGAGGTGTATATTTACTGTGGCACATAGACAGAGACAGACCGAAGGAAATCGTACCGGTAGGGATCCAGGTGGGTACGACGTCGTTGACCGTGTGAAATTAGAGAACGTACCGACTCACTATAAGGTACTACATATACAAGGTGTAAAAGGAGGATACAAGTCGACAACTCAGTGTGACTCCGACGAAGGTGCGAAACCGATAACGCTTATCCCCACGATACTTGTAACCCCACGTACGTAGAAAGGACTAATCTGAAAAACAGAAAAGATCTGTATACGAGCCCTCAAAATGGTAAGAGGAAAGAATAAGTTTCAGGAATGATGGGGTTCACACCAGACTCCTGGACTACATAATCATAGTGGAATGTCGGTATTTGTCGAAGGGAACATCGAGTCAGTCCTTTCGTAGGCGGACGTCACGTCCTCTGGGCCCAAGCTAGGGACCCAACCCTTCTAGGAGACCTCCTCCTTTACCGTTGGGTGAGGTCATAGGAACGGACCTTTTAGAGTACCTGTCTCCTTGGACCACCTAACGTCAGGTGCCCCAGCGTTTCTCAACCCGTGCTGACTCGCTGATTGTGTTGTATCGGCCATTTTTACGTCTTGGAGTCCGGAGACTTAGGCTTAGGAGGCTGGAGACTCAGTCTTAGACGCAAGACTGTTCTAGGGTGTGATGAGAGTCCGTGTACCTCTTCGACGTGCGACCCGTGTGGGGAATCCTCCCACGGGGACGGGCAGGTCTTACTTCCCAGGTGGGGGTCGGAGACAAGTGGGAAGTGGACAAGTGATAGCCGTATCGGACATGTCACATACGTGGTAGAAAAATTTTTCACTCAAACGTGTGCGATAATATATATTCTATTTATCGGTTGTTTCTGGAGGATAACCATATACTGTCTTCCTTCAGAGGAGTCGTAAGATAGTATGCGATGTGTTCTTGTCTTACATACAAATTGACTTAACGAAACGACACGTGGACTTCGATTATGCTATAATATCTATTTGATGTGAAGTTGTTTTAATCTCAGAAAAAATCTTTCAAACATAAAGTTAACAGGAGGTGAGGTAATTTTACATTCGGATTAGTCCTTTGTCTAAAACGAAGAGAACTAGTTCTATCATAGGGGTTGTGTCTCACAGACTGTGAGTCATTTATGAGTTGTTTACTAACTACCCACCTCACTTACGCACTTACACATTACCTACAAGGCAAATTCTTTGCACTGATCGCTTTGTTTTGTCGTATCTTAAGAAGGAAATGTCTTATTAGCAGTGTTAATAGTTTGCAGAGTCCACTTGTAGACTACTTACGTAAATCAAATTCAGTTTCCATCACACTACACAAACCCAGTTTCAGTCGAGGTTCTGAGGGTTTTGCCCAAGAATGAGGACCATACCTCACCGGAAACGTGAAGTTCCTCTTAGAGACGACGACAATTGACACACAAGAACTATTGAGAAAACAAACAGGAGGTTAAAGACTCTTAGAGTTAAACCAGTGTAAAAAAATTCGATCACCGCCAACGAACAAAATTTATGTATATTTTATAAGAGGTATTTTTGTCTATAATTCGGTGACTACTCTATCATTCAGTTTCTACTAAAATAAAGTCCAAAACTAAATAAAACTTATAAAATTAAAAGTTACCCCTGGTACCACTATTACAAGGAAAGGGGACGACTTTATAGGGCGGACTAAAAAAACAAACAAACAAACGTATTCCTTCTTTGTGTGAGGGTTTAGGTTTATTTCGTGTCACCAGACTACTTTCTTGACAACACTTTTAACTGCGAGAATGACTCCTCCATCTAAAGACGGAAATCCTCTCGGTGTGGCTAAAGAACAGTTTGCACACTACTTGAACCCTTACTGCTCGGGTCCCTCTAGGAGTTTCACTAACCTCTCAAAGTTAGCGTAGGCATTTAATAGTAGAATAGATGTAAGAAAATTCCGACACCTAAAACGAATGTATGAGTGGTTATGGTAAGAGAGGATCTTAGAAGATTTCTCGCATTCGGTCTCAAGTATTTGGTTCAACGGAAACCTCTGCGTCCTATCACACTACTTCCCTTACGATACCAGCCAGTGTCACCTTTGGCTCGGACTGTGTGGTTCGCACGGAGTGGTGGAGCGAGATGAAATTTCCTCTGAAAGTTTGTAAGACGTCGGTCAGTTTTATACGGACACCTGACTTAAAAAGATAACCAGACACTAGGAACCTGTTTTGATAGTTTCAATAAAGAAAAAATTTTTGTAAATATATAAAGATCGAAATATTGAAAACCCTCCCTCTGTATAAAAAAAGATAAAATCCGTTTAAACTGAAAATTTTTGCAAACTGTTGACTTTTTACTTAACTTCGTGGTCTACTTATACATAACCTAACCGGTTGTTCCACCAAACTAAAAAAGGTGATGTAACATACCTTTTTGACTTTGTTGTAAAAACCGGTTGGGTTATAATTCTCCTATTCGTTGAGGTCCGACCGTCAAAATTTTCGGCACACTGAACTGAAGGACCAATCCGTATGTAAGAGTCACTCCGGAGACACAGACCGTCTTAAGCGATCTGGAACCGAGGGTTAAGGTCCTCATATCGACAGGACGATGACGGTACTTACTACCGTCGCAGGGAACCCTCGCCGACCTTTGGCTCTTGAGTCTGTAGACGTCCGTGGACTCAGAGCTCGAAGTCGTAGAACACATCTCCGTACGACCCCTAACCGACCTGTGTCCCGAACAAACTCACCAACGACGTCCCCCCTACAAAAGGGAAAAAAAAATTACACTCAATCACACGGTTACCGAAACGGTCACACTCCTTTTGTCTGATAAACCAAGGTTCTTGAATCCACAGTCGATGGATCTCTTCACGACTCTTTGTGACCCATGGGGTTTCCCCTCTCTAACCCAGGGGTCAAAGTTCCCTCAAACTCAAAGACGGAGTATAATCACTTTCACTTGAAAGGTAGGGTGGATCGGACAGAAGTATGTCCTTCTGATTAGTCCTTGGTGGTAGTTCGTTAGGACGAATAGAAATTTTTTATTATGAAAAGAAAGAAATGACTATCCCGACACGGTCCAGAGTCGACGCCGTACGTTTGGGTACACACGGTAGACCCTAGATCAAGGGACTGACCCCGAGTTTGGGTCCGGGGGACAGGACCCTCGTGTCAGAGTCGGTGACCCGGTGGTCCTTCAGGGCTAGGACGAATAGAAACGCTGGATGTAAACACAAGTCAGCGAGTCAGCACAGACTGAGAAACTGGGGCACCTGACATCGGGTCGTCCGGAGGAGACAGGTACCCTAAGAGGTCCGTTCTCATGACCTCACCCAACGTCAAAGGACGAGGTCCCCAAGAAGAACTGGTCACTAATTTGGGTGTAACGGACGCAGAGGACCTAATCGTCAACCTAAAAAACGGTGACACGGTGTATCCTTCGAGTAATAGAAATGTTATCCAGAGTGGTTTTAAGGTATTCCGAGAATTACATAAATAAACTGTGTAATACATCCCTTACTAAACTAAGGATCTTTTGTGTCTTCAGAGTGACCTATTTACAGAGGATTTGACAAGTATATCAACAAAGTTAGAGAATTTTAATACGCACGATTCAGTGAGTCAGTACAGGCTGAGAAACTCTGGGGTACCTGACATCGGGCGTTCCGAGGAAACAGGTTCCCCAAGAGGTCCGTTCTTGTGACCTCACCCAACGGTACGGGAGGAGGTCCCCTAGAAGGGCTGGGTCTCTACCTTGGTTGTAGAGAGTTCGTCCAAGAAATGCTGATCGCGGTGGACCCTTCGGAATTTTAACATACCATTAAGTTAAAGTAAACTAGATGAATTTTTTATGTGGAAAGGTAAGGACTAATTTTACACATGTGTGTACTAAGCCGTTGACGAGGAGTCACACTTCTTACATTAAAAACGGACACACATGGCCGTAAAAAGCTTCGTCTGTAAGTATAATTCTCACAAATGCGTACTTTTCTACCTGTATATAATTGATCTTTCGACGTTTTTACCGACTCATATGACTGCCCCTTGAGACCTTCAATACTTGCCAGAGTCCTCGCACGACCTGACACGGAAAACGGGTATACCGGGAAGAGGGAAGAGCGGAGACTCGAGACACTTCCGTCTCCGGCACAGACCAAGTGAAAACTCGGGATCTTACATTCGGTCCCGTCCGTGTGCTTGCCGACTCGACTGAGACCGGTTCTCTACGTCTCAGAACACCGATGAACCTTAGCCAGATCTTAAACGAAAAACCTTTGAACTCCTTTTCTTGTGCCTTTCCCGCAAGAACTCGACTCGTCGAGCACCATTGGACTCCAGACCCACACGCACCACTAGCACCCTCTAGTATTCGTCGTCCCGCTTTATTCCACGGTTTTTCTCCTCTCTCCCGCTCTCACAGCCTCTCCTTTTATCGCCGACGATGAGTGGCATTTGTTAGAAACGCTGGGGCACCTGACATGTCAGGCACCCTAAGAGGTCCGGTGTTATGGCCTCACCCATCGGAAAGGGAAGAGGTCCCCCAGAAGGGTTGGGTCCCTCGTTTGGGTCCAGAGGTCGTAATGTCGGCCTAAGAAATGGTCGACTCGGTGTTCCTTCGTGTTATGACCTCACCAATGGGAGAGGGAAAAGGTCCCCTAGAAGGACTGGGTCCTTGGTTTGGTCCCAGAGGACGTAACGTCCACCTAAGAAATGGTCGACTCGATAATCCCTTCGGGAATCTTTTCAATCTGTATCCTATAAGGTTCATATATCTATGTCTTATATAAGTAATTATGTCGGAGTCACGTTACTACCCATTTATTCGGATAATCTCCTTTATACTCTCGTTTGTGTAATATCATTTCCTCCTATGTCTGTGGCTCACTCAACTAGAGAGGTCTTTCACCGACCCTTGTAACGCTAGTGACCCTAAAGGTCACGAATTCTGTAGAGGAGGGGTACGACCCCTACACCCAAGCTAGGGACCAGTCCCTCGATTCTAGAGAGTACGGAATGCCGGTTTTAGGTTTTGTATTTTTTTCTTCATTATGACATTGTTTAAGTTATTTCTGAAATGTTCACCGGGTGTAATTTTTTTTTTAGAATTTTTTTGATTTTCTTATTGCACTAGTACTCTTTATATCAGTCTAGGTAATTTTTCCTCGACTATGGGTCTTTTATTCCCTTTTATCCCGTCTTAAGATTCAGTTTAACGTCGTATCATAATTCTTCAACGGTAATCTTATCGATTCTCAGTATTAAAACAAACTAAAAAGTGCACATATCAGAGACTAGAAAAATCCCACGGAATCCATACTCGACTTTCTTTATACACTACCTGGGCTTTACTTTGTGGTCAACATAAAGTAGAACGTTATCTTAAAGTCACTTTGCATCTCCTATAAAACTACTCTAATCCTCACTTGTTTACTGTATAAATACATGAAACGTTGTCTTCACGTCTTTTAGTTCAGTATGGTAGTCCACTGCTGAAGGACTCGTCTATCAGACCGAAACACCGTTTTCCGGATCGATTTAATTTCAATGTCACTTTCAATTAGGAGAATTTCAAGACGGTAATGGAGGACACTTCCCTATCTTGAAGTCTAATTGAGCTTCGGACCTGGATGACGCTCATCCAAAGGGACCTTTCGACCGACAATTAAGAGATCAGATTGACGTTTCTGGAATCCTTATGCCAACGACGACGACGACGACGATTCAACGAAGTCAGCACAGGCTGAGACACGTTGGGGTATCTGTCTTCGGGTGGTCCGAGGAGATAGGGACCCTAAGAGGTCCGTTCTTGTGACCTCACCCAACGGTAAAGGAAGAGGTTACGTGTTTTCACTTTTCACTTTCACTTCAGCGAGTCAACACAGGCTGGGAGTCACTGGGGTATCTGCCGTCGGGAGGTCCGAGGGGACAGGGACCCTAAGAGGTCCGTTCTTGTGCCCTCACCCGACGGTAAAGGAAGAGGTCCTTATACCACCAAGGGTCGTTTATCCTTCCCTGATCTCCCATAGATTTTTAAGTGAGTTTTGTCCTTTTGTCCAAGGGTCTCCGGACTACTGTGGGAGAGGAATCAGTCCGTCTCCTAGAGTGGTCGTCGTCACCCCGTCACACTCTTGAACTCTCGGCTCTCGCGAATGGACTGACGCACTCACGCCGACCGACCGGCGGAGTCAGACACGTCGTCCAGATCCACTCATCCACCCGCGAAATAGGTAATGGATGTAATTTCCCTGGGTATAGAAAACGACCACAGAAAGGTACCTCTGATAGTGGGAACACGTTAGTGTGTAGTAGTAATCTCAGTTTTCTGTGTGATAATTAGACATTCCTATTATTTATTACTACCTTTTTCTAGATTACTCAGACTACTGGATCTCCTCCTACCGTCTATTCTCAATGATACATCGGATTACAGTGCCCTAACCATTATCGATCTTAAAATACGACTTCTCGGAAGACTCCGCCGTAGAACAGAGTCTCCCATTTCTGTTGATATTAGTTAATAACTTGAAAAGGTTCCAGTGTCACTAAACTTGTCTTCCCTTGTCAGTCTTCGTTCGGTGTATAAACGATATCTACGACAACTCCTTCTACAATAGTAAAAATATTGTTCATCTTTTAACCTCTGGAGTTTGAAGAGGATATCCCAATCTAGTGACTATGTTTTAATAGAAAGTATATAAAAACTTTACTTTAACTAAGGAAGTAACACCAAACGACAACTCAAGAGTTCTTAGATAATAATCTTTATTTAGTTAATATACTAATCGTTCGTATATTACTCGATCTGTACGTCTCCTCTCTAGGAGTAAATCTCACAGATTCTGACTACGTGTTATAATTTTTTTTTTTTTGTAAATTTGATACCGACACGACCACCATTTCCCTTTATTTATCTAAACGTATCGGTTTTCTTTCACACTCGAAAATTCTTCTCACACAACCTCAACTACTCCTATCTTTCTGCTCCGGATCCAGGAATTGTCTCGTCTCTAGTCTGACTTCAGCATTCGTACGGAGACCCTGTCACTTCCTGTAACTGTCGCGGTGAACGTTGTCCCCGACTCTCCAGGGTCTCTTCTTCGACAACGAGTCAGCACGCCAGTACAGGTTGAGAAACTCTGGGGTACCTGACGTCGTGCGGTCTGACGGGTCAGGAAGTGGCGGACGGTCTCGAACGAGTTTGAGTCCGGGTACCCCGCCACTACGGTAGGTCGGTAGGACGGGAGACAGTTGCGAAGAGGTTGGGGGAAGTCGGAAAGGGTCGGAGTCCCAGAAAAGGTTCCTCAGTATTTACAGAGTTACAGGTCACTCAGCCGTGAAACGTAGTCCACCTGTTTCCTCACCTCGAAGTGGAAGTCGTAGTCAGAAAGGTCACCTATGAGTCCCAACTAAAGGAAATCCTAACTAACCAAACTAGAGGAACGTCAGGTTCCCTGAGAGTTCTCATAAGAGGTCGTGGTGTCAAACTTCTGTAGTTATTTCTAAACGAATGAATTGGACCCGAAGGGACTATGGAGCCAACCATTTCTTAGACGGACGTTAAGTCCTCTGGGGTCAAGCTAAGGAACCCAGTTCCTCTAGACGACCTCTTCCCTTTCCGATGGGTGAGGTCATAAGACCGGACCTCTTAGGGTACCTGACATATCAGGTACCCCAGCGTATCTCAGTTCAGCCTGTGGTGACTCACTGAAAGTGAAGTGAAAGTGAGTGAATTAGAACCAAGGGTCCTCTCATACTGTTTTCTGACTAGAAGTATTCTTAAGGATTAATCTTTCGCTTTCACTGTCAGTGAGTCACCACAGGTTGAGCTGAGAAACGTTGGGGTTCCTATGTCAGGTACCTTAAGGGGTTCGGTCTAATGACCTCACCCATCGAATAGGGAAGAGGTCCCCTAGAAGGGTTGGGTCCTTAACTTGGTTCCAGAGGACGTAACGTCCGTCTAAGAAATGGTTGACTCGATAGTCCCTTCGGGAGGATGAATCATGGAATGGAAATAAATCCAAACCCCAGACTTAAGTGTTGCAGACAATTTATAGTTCATTAGTATCGATTTTTAAAGTAAATTTCACTAAGACTAGTGACCCCGGGGGTCTGTGTATTCTTTTAATTTACGCTTTCAAGAATAACCCGTAAAAATTAACTTCAAGATTTTCTTTCTTAGGGGGTTTCATTTCAAGGTTCCTTGTGTCATATACTATTTTTAGTACTTACGACACTCTATTTGATGGTGTTCGTTCTTAGTAGTGTTTTTTTTTAATGTTTTAACTTAGAAGTTCCTGATTTTGATAACCTTAATAATCTATTCTTTTACAGATAAATTAAACGAATTTCTTTTAAAAACACTAAAAATTTTCATCACCTCCTTGTTTCTGTCAGTTTTAATTGGTCTATATAAACCTTCTTTTGTTTTGGACAGAGGGTTTCTTTTGTTGCGTCACACTTGCAACACTCAGTTCAAAAGGAACCCCGTTTTACTCCTAGTACTGGGCCCCTGTCCCAGAGTGCATCGAGACTCTTTGACACGGGTGTCCCCCTCGCCAGTCACAAGGTATACTGGAATCGACCCTCTCCCCGATACACAGCAGTTCGGGTGCAAAACAGTCTCCAAACGACGATCAGACCTCCCCGTCTACAGTGGTAATGACTAAAATCACGAAAAGATCTATACTCCTCTACCTTCTTGACCCGAGTATTTTAAAAGAGAACGTATATGGACTGACAGTCTTCCGAACAATACGGTCGAAAAGGGTCTCGTGTCTCACGGAGGAAATAGAGACGGGATTTGAGGAAGGACCTCTTCCTTTACCGATAGGTGAGGTCATAAGAACGGACCTTTTAGGGTACCTATCTCCTCGCACCATCCGATGTCAGGTACCCCAGCGTTTCTCAGCCTGTCCTGACTCTCTGACGTGAGTGAGTGAGTGACTTCGAGGAAAGTCCGTATAACCTCCGGTCACCGACACCGCCGAACGCTGAAGTAGGAACATCCCCGTCTACCGTTCGCGGTCATAAAAACAACCGTCTAGGTTTCTCTTGAGGGTATTTACTCTTTCTCTTTTTACTTTTTATGAGTTACTCGTCTTATTTGTCGTTGGACCAGTTTCTTATTCTTTCTTAATCACTTAATCTTTTCTTTTCAATTAGGTACGTCAATAATATTTGTGTATACTTTTACTTCAAGTTCTCTTTATCACCAATCTTGGTTTATTAGGTCTTATTGACCGTAAAATCTTTCCCTCTTATCTTACCATCCCTTATTTCACAACCACCAAAAAGTCTCAAGCGTACGTAGACTCATAAGAAAGAAAAAGAAAAAGAAAAAAAAAAAAAAAAAACGTTGACTCATAAGATTCCGTTATGAATCTTTCGGGTTGTGTGGACTTTCCAACCTTATTTCCAATCGTTTGGCTCTGAGTGTTCTTGTCCCCTGCATTTCTCTTATAGAATTTTCGTCCGAATCCCTTTACTGAAATAGACGTTTATTTTCGACCGAACTGACCGTCGACACGAGAGTTTCCGTTGTCATTTTCGGTCTTCTGTCAGTCTACGTTAAAAGTTTTACAAATACTCTCAGTCACTGTTGATCTCACAAAGCAGCCGAACTCGAGAGCTCTTTTATCATCTCTGTGCTACGCCTTTGAGGTAAGTTTTGACATCTAGTAAGTGATTGGTTTTGAAGTGAATCTTTGAAGTCACAATTTTTACCGACTTTACCCGTTCTTCGGAATTTTTCTCCCCCATACACATATACTACTAAGTGAAACGACGGTCTTCTATGACTGTACCGTACCGTTGATGCGAGGCTTTCTCTCTCTCTCCCTGCTTTTCCCTAGACTACTCTCGGTGTCTTTCTCTTTTTCCTCTACTATATTGTTTCCGGAATGTGGTCGCTAAGACTCTTTGATGCGCTTTACCTTTCGAACAATTAAAAAATTTTTAACTGAGTCCTACTCTTTATTTCGAACTTTATAGATATTAGTAATTTACATGACTTAGTCAAAAATTTTAAAAAGGGTTATACAATGTGGGTTTACTAAAATAGTCACTCATGAGGGTGTATAATTTATTTGGGTTAGAATTCGTTTAAGAAAGTCTCCCCATCTTCTCATTATATTAGAACTACAATTTTGGTGTGTCGAACTTTTCTGACCCCCCTTTTGACTGTTTGAGTGGTATTTATGTCTTTTTTTAAGATTTACTTTGTATAATTGTTTGGCTTAGGTCCTTACCTTTTTTGTTGTCAGATAGGACCCGTTTGACTTACAGAGTGTAGTTTCTTTCCAAGGTGTCAACGTTCTGACAA
The DNA here is from genome assembly GCA_006410555.1 of Capra ibex. Lineage (NCBI taxonomy): Eukaryota > Metazoa > Chordata > Mammalia > Artiodactyla > Bovidae > Capra > Capra ibex. The sequence continues at coordinate 133,987,186 of SJYO01020080.1, forward strand.
TTATCCTGAAGGGACACCAGGGACCCAACCTCTTCCGTTACCGTGGGGTGAGGTAATGAGAACGGACCTTTTAGGGTACCTGTCTCCTCGGACCATCCGATGTCAGGTACCCCAGTGATTCTCAGCCTGTGCTGACTCGCTGAAGTGAAAGTGAAAAGTGAAAGTACGCGACCTCTTCCTTTACCGTTGGGTGAGGTCACAAGAACGGACCTCTTAGGGTCCCTGCCCCCTCGGACCATACGACGGAAGACACCCCAGCATGTCTCAGCCTGTGTTGACTTCGCTGAACCGTCGTCGTCGTCGTCACCAGGGGCCCAATCCTTAGGTGGATGGTTGCGTCCCCTGTGGTCAAGTTGACGTTAAGGACCAAACCCTCCTAAGGTGCGCGGGGTCTCGATGGGTCCGGTCCGCGGTACTGACGAAGTGATTCCGCGACGTTCGGGACGACTTCGGGGGCCTCGGGTGCGGGGCCTGTTTCTCTGGCTTCGGGGGGTCTCGGGCGTGGGGTCTGTTTCTCTGGTTTCGGGGGGTCTCGGGCACGGGGTCTGTTTCTCTGGCTTCGGGGCGTCTCGGGCGCGGGGTCTGTTTCTCTGGCTTCGGGGGGTCTCGGGTGCGGGGTGTGTTTCTCTGGCTTCGGGGGGTCTCGGGTGCGGGGTGTGTTTCTCTAGCTTCCGGGGGGTGTCGGGCACGGGGTCTATTTCTCTGACTTCGGGGGGTCTCGGGCGTGGGTCTATTTCTCCTCGACGACGTACTCCTCGGGTGTGAGCGACGTCGTTTCCGGGTCGTGTCACGTTTCTTTATTTATAACAGAAATTCTTTCTTTCCGATGATTATTTTATATGGTATAAGTGACCAATTTCCTCTTTTATACTGGTAGAGTTATCCAAATACTTACGAAGACTATCTCGAGCACCATTTTATGTTTATTCCGTTAGAAGATGAAAAACTAATTGTCATACAAGGTAAAGGGGGGAGGATTTCATTTTTTTTTTTTTTTTTTTTCTGGTTATATTATCGGTTAACTTTACCTCATAAAGGAGATTTTTAATTCTAGATCCTTTTATTTGGGTAATAACAACGGTTAAGACAAATTATGGTGTTATCGTCAGGACCGGTCACTGGATTCTTCTGCTCTTCTTCCTTTTTATTTCTAAAATTACTTTCATTGTTTTAATGGTAATAAAAGTTTAATATGTTAATGGGTATCTATCGGGTATGTTTACGTATCTCTTTATTGACGATAAATTGAAGTTGTTTAACTCTTAATGTTCTGTTTATAGATTCGGTTGACGTAAAGATATGTTTAGTATTTACGTCGTGAAATCTTTGTTACTAGATGTTACCTCATAATGAGTCGGTATCTTTCCTTGCATAGACTCAGTCAAGATTACTCCGCCCACTTTGACCTCGGATAGCATGTCTCACTTCGTTCAGCCTTTCCCTCTCTACTTGTAGTGCATTACTACGCATACACACCTTGGGTCTTTCTCCCATGACTGCTTGTCTGTGTCACTTGTCTGAATACCTGTGCCCCTCTCCCCCCTCCCACCCGACACACTCTCGTTGTACCGCTGACCGTATTGGTATCCATTTCTCTGTCGGTTACCCTAAACGACAGACCGAGTCCTTTGAGTTAGTCCTCGAGACATAGTTGGATCCCCCCGCCCCACCCCGCCCTCTACCCTCCCCCCAAGTCCTCCCTCCCCTGTATGGGTGTGGACACCGACTAAGTACAACTCCAAGTCCTTTGTTGTACACTTCTTCCGACTCGTGGCTTCTTGACTACGAAAACTTGGCACCACAACCTCTTCTGACAACGCTCAGGGAGCCCGACGTTTCTCCAGGTGGGTCAGGTAGGATTTCCTCTAGTCAGGACCCCACAAGTAACCTTCCTGACTACGATTTCGACTTTGAGGTCATGAAACCGGTGGAGTACACTTCTCAACTGAGTAACCTTTTCTGAGACTACGACCCTCCCTAACCCCCGTCCTCCTCTTCCCCTACTGTCTCCTACTCTACCGACTTACCGTAGTGGTTGAGCTACCTGTACTCAAACCCACTTGAGGCCCTTAACCACTACCTGTTCCTCCGNACTTTGAGGTCATGAAACCGGTGGAGTACACTTCTCAACTGAGTAACCTTTTCTGAGACTACGACCCTCCCTAACCCCCGTCCTCCTCTTCCCCTACTGTCTCCTACTCTACCGACTTACCGTAGTGGTTGAGCTACCTGCACTCAAACCCACTTGAGGCCCTTAACCACTACCTGTTCCTCCGGACCACTCGCCGTCAAGTACCCCAGCGTTTCTCAGCCTGTGCTGACTCGCTGACTTGACTTGACTTGACCTGACTATATACTATCTCGAGACTAACATGTGATTGCGTCATTAACACCTGACAATCAGTCTACTGGGACTTTTATGACTCGGAGATATAAATTTATTTTTACATAAACCTGGTGGTGGAGTGTAGACATCAGTGTTTAGTTAAGTTTCTCTTGAGTTACGAATTTTTTTTCTTTATATCCATTTATAGAATGACTAAAACCATTTCTAAAAGAAGTTACACTATGGTTTTTACACTAAATATAAACTGAGGTAATCTGACTCACATTACGAGTCATCCCCTAGATTCGAGGACCGAAAACCCTGTAAGAACAGTACGGTAGTGCCCACGAAAAGGATCAAATCCTCTTCTGTTTATTTGCTTGTTTTACGAACGAACGGTACTCCTTCGGACCGGGGAACCAATCTGTAAATACAATTTTAAACTTGTCTTAAACTCACCTCTAGCGTATTGCAAAATACAAAAGATTAAAAATTTTTTTCAATAGATAGGGTCACTGATACTCTTAGGACCCCTTTCTGTAAAAATTCAGTTCTATACCTAAAACCTTTAAATAAATATCTATGGTATCAAAAATGTAGGTTAGTGTAAAAGGAGAAAAATTAACTCGATCTTTAGAATATTATTGTAATTCATGATAATCATTTGTTATAATTCGAAAATCGAAACTCAAAGTAAAGTAATAACACTTATGAAACGAATTTAAGAAAAAGAATAAAAATTTTTGGAGGGTATGTAAATAAAAACATTAGTGGAATTTACAAAAAACCTTATTTTTACTATAGATTGAGAATAACAAATGGTATTTAGTCTATAAAAAGATTTACGAAAGGAATAAAAGTAAATAAATTAGGAAAGTTGTTGGAATACCATTTTCGTTATAATAGTAGTCACAAAAGTTTTCAATTCACTGTGCACGTTCAAGTGTTTTGCTGAAGCACCGTTCCGGTCCGGTCTTTGGGTTCGAAACAAAGTGAACTCAAACGGAGTATTAGAAATGTAAAAGAGACACAATGTCATTTTTCCTTGTATAGGTGTTATAGTCAAATTAATTTTTACGTTTATTACAGGTAAACATTCGGTGACCTCTTTTATAGCGGACCAGTAACTACTTTTTAATCCCTTTTTTCATCCCTTTACATTTTCTTTTGACCTCTTTGTTCCTACATAGAAAGGGTCCAAGCAACGACTTCCTTTTGATGGAAGTGTGTCAACAACTGGATCAAGGTAGTAGAGAACGAGAGACATTTATAGTCAAAAATTTATTCATTTAAATAGGACATCATTAGGAGTGGACATCTCTTAAGAATACAATCGAATTGGGGAAGACAACTACAATTTCTGGTAAAATAGTGCGAACCTAGGCACTTCTACCTTCCTTCGATTGAGACTATCCGGACGATACTTATTTCGTGACACGAGTGGTTAGTGGGGTAATTCAAAAGAGTCCTTCTCGAGAATTTTACACTTTTACTTAATCATAACGAAATACACGAAGTCCCGGTAATCTTTGGTAGAGTGAGAAGAGAAGACTTATTTGACACACAAGAAGCCGGAGGGTGAATCTAAGAGGGATGAGGGTCGGGAAATTAGTATAAACGGTAAAAGGAGATTCGGGAGAACTTCAAGTAGGATGGGAAAGGGCAGATCCTGTCATGTATGATGACACATAATATAGAGTAATATGTCTCAAATTACTTTTCTATCGAAAATTCACGGACGGAAAATACATAGGATGGGGTAGTCATGCCGACAATTTTTATTAATACTGACAGTAAGTTCAGTATTTTGGTGGTACTAGGAACTATATTTCAGGCACAAAGTTAGATATAAGTCAGTAAATATAGTAGAACATTAACGTTTTGGACATTATTGAGGAAGGTCTGACTTGGACAGAATATCGAAGGGTAGTGAATGAAGGGGTTCTTATATAGTTTAAAGTTCTGTGTGTTAGGGCAAAAATGAGTGAGAGGAAAGGACCGAATCACGTTGGACTTTCGAAATTGTTACTCATAAAGACAAATGAAATGTTGTACCGAACGTTTATTTTTACAGTCTTCAAGATCTACGGCTCACCGCAGATGTAGTCCTTTGGTCGTCTAATTTCCGTGCGTAAAGGTTTTGAACTGATTTTGTTGACCCTTCTCTAAAAAAAAATTCTATATTCGGGTGTCCAGTTTCTATTATTCTTTCTATTGTTGTTCTTTTAACTATAACCTTGACTAAATTACCTAGACTCTTCGGATTTTGGATTGGTTGTCACCCTTTTCGATTCTTCGTCACGTTTACGGTGACCTCCTGGACGGTCACCAGGAATTCTTATCTTTCGAATTCTTGTCTATGGGGACTTTCACCGTTACCACTTGTGACTCGACACCCCCGAGTGTCTTTCTAGTAATCTATTGCACTTTCGTAAAAGTTCTTCGCCGACCTAGGTCTAAGGGGGGAAGAATAAGCGTTGGTCTACTGACGAGAGGACCTTCGTTCAGAGTCACCCTGGTTGTATGCGCACCCTTTCCTTCGTTCGTTCTACCTCGTCTTCTGCAATCCAGGAACTAGTAGTGTTTTTCTGGAAGGCCGACCCTGCCGGAAAGTCTTAGCGGGACTCAGCCCACTTCCCGTACCTGTGACTGGTTAGTGACATCGTTCGACTCGAGGTGTTTATCGCGTACGAGTAACGTTCCACTGGGAAGAGTTGGTTCCCGTGTGGGTCGTCACCCCCTTAGCGCAAAAACAAAAACAAAAAAAAAAAAAAAAAAAAACTCTTCCCCTCAAACCTCCCGTGTCGTGTCAGACGTGTGGTCGATACTCGGGGGTGTGAGACTGGAACGTGTGGTGACGATCTCTCTTCAGGTGCGTGGGGCCTCTTTCTGGGACGCGCGGCTTTGATCTGAGTTGTGCCGGTTTATTTGTACTTCGCAAAAATTGTTTCTAGATCATTATGTCTTTGTCATGCTAGTCGCGCAATTTCCTCGTACATCCTGACTGACAGGACCCTGAGAGACGCCAATACCTTTGCGACATGTGAAAGTGACGGATCACGCCGTGGGTGATTGACATCCACCGATGACTTATGAGCTTTACACCGATCACCCTGACTCCTCGACTTAAAATTTTTAGATAAATTAAAGTTAATTCAATTTACGTCTACACTCTTTAGTGCAGAGATTAACGACAGAATAACTTGTCGTGTCTAAGTCCTCTAATTTGGTGATCTAAGTTTTGTCATGGGGTCGTTTTTTTTTTTTTATCTCTCTCCCTTTTTTTACTTTGATTAATCTTCCCCTTCTTATTTAGTTATTTGATTGTATAAGGATTTTGTACTTAAAGATCTGACACTTTAGAAAAGAAGCAAACAAACAAAGGTTTTTCCTTTTTTGTCATTATATGTTCCCTAGTCTTTAGTCTTACTGAAATCTGAAGAGGTCTCCTTCCGACCCTCGATCTTTCGTCGTCTCGTCACCGAACATGTGTCCTCGGGAAGTGACAACGACCCTACGCTCTGTCACCCTCGGGTACCTTCGTCGGGTCTCCGAGGAGGTCCTCACTTCGACGTTGACGGCAGACTAGGTCGAAAGGGGTGCAGACCTGTAAATAGGGTTTCTTTCTTCGTGGAGGTCCTCTACGATCGTGTTGACGCGAGTGATGGCACGACAAGTATTACCAGTTCTACATCTTTATCTAATTTAGAGTTGATTACCTAATTTTTCACTCCTTATATGCCTCCCAGAGGCCGTAACGTCCGTCTGGGAAATGGTGGACTCAGTGGTCCCCTCGGCCTACCCTATAATAATTCGGAATTTTTCTACCCTTAGGACGTCACACACGGTTGTGCCACTTCGAACGTAATAGCACGATTCACTTCAGTCTGTCCTCCTGTTTGAGACGTACTGAGGTGACTACACTCCGGAGATTGTATCAGTTCGAGGACCTTCGTTGCCTATCTTGACGCCAGCAGGTCCCATTCCCCTCCCCCTTCACTCCTCAACGATTAGTCGTGTATATTTTAAAGTAAATACGTCCTACTCATTCTCTAGACGATACGTCGCAAAGTAGACCCCCATTGTTATGACCTAACCTATAAGATTTAAGACACTTCTTTCTTTTAGAGTACAAATCACGAGAATGGCGTGATTTTTCAAAAAAAAAAAATTAGACCTACTCATACTGAAGTTTAATATGGGTCGGTTAACGGTTATTTCACTTCCCATTTATGTATATATATGTATAAAAAAGTCTGTACGTTCCAGAGATTTCCAAATGAAGAGGGGTTACGCGGAAAAGAGTTCTTAGATGAACTCTGAGACCACACTTTTTAATTCCGTCTTTCGGTTCTTTTTTCTTCTGTACTCAAACCCTTTGAATTCTACATTAAGCTCTCTCATATACCATAAAAGTCCTACTGTCAATTCAAGTCCTTCGGCAGGACGGGTCTACTCTCCTCCGTCTCCCGAGACCCTTTCCAAGAGTTCTACTCGACCCTAAGGTCAACTCCGTTACTTTTGACGACTCCTTTTTAAACGTATTAACAACACACTTTGATCCTTTTTTGGAGTCCATTAATAATTGAGGTTTCTTTTGTTTTTGAACAGATGATATAAATTTCGATAAATAACGTGTGGTCTACCGGGTCGAAAGTGGTATAAAACTTGGGACTAAATTGACTTCCTTGTTATATTGATACCTACACCCACGGAACCCCTACACTATATTACCACTCACTTTAAGAGTAGATAATTGTTACTCTTTCCGTTACGTTTTCTTACGAGTTTGATGGCGTGTTAACGCGAGTAGAGTGTACGATCATTTCACTACGAGTTTTAAGAGGTTCGGTCCGAAGTCGTTATGCACTTGGCACTTGAAGGTCTACAAGTTCGACCAAAATCTTTTCCGTCTCCTTGGTCTCTAGTTTAACGGTTGTAGGCGACCCAGTAGCTTTTTCGTTCTATCAAGGTCTTTTTGTAGATAAAGACGAAATAACTGACACGGTTTCGGAAACTGACACACCTAGTGTTGTTTGACACCTTTTAAGACTTTCTCTACCCTTATGGTCTGGTGGACTGGACGGAGAACTCTTTAGACATACGTCCAGTCCTTCGTTGTCAATCTTGACCTGTACCTTGGCGTCTGACCAAGGTTTATCCTTTTTCTCATGCAGTTTCGACATATAACAGTGGGACGAATAAATTGAATATACGATTCATGTAGTACTCTTTGCAACCGACCTCCTTCGTGTTCGACTTTAGTTCTAACGACCCTCTTTATAGTTATTGGAGTTTATACGTCTACTGTGGTCGGAATACCGTCTTTCACTTCTCCTTGACTTCTCGGAGAACGACTTTCACTTTCTCCTCTCGCTTTTTCAACTGAATTTAGAGTTGTAAGTCTTTTGTTTCTAGTATCGTATGTCAGGACAGTGAAGTACCGTTTATCTACCCCTTTGTCACCTTTGTCACTGTCTGAAATAAAACCCCTCGAGGTTTTAGTGACGTCTACCGCTAATGTCGGTACTTTAATTTTCTGTGAAGGAGGAACCTTCCTTTCAATACTGGTTGGATCTGTCGTATAATTTTTCGTCTGTGTAATGAAACGGTTGTATCCAGGCAGATCAGTTCCGATACCAAAAAGGACACCAGTACATACCTACACTCTCAGCCTGACACTTCTTTCGACTCGCGACTTCTTAACCACGAAAAATTGACACCACAACCTCTTCTGAGAACTCTCAGGGAACCTGACGTTCCTCTAGGTTGGTCAGGTAGGATTTCCTCTAGTCGACACTCACAAGTAACCTTTTTGACTACGACTTCGACTTCGAGGTTATGAAACCGGTGTACTACCCTTCTCGACTGAGCGACCTTTTTTGGGACTACGACCCTTTCTAACTCCCGTACTTCTCTTCCCCCGTTGTCTCCTACTCTACTAACCTACCGTAGTGACTGAGCTACCTGTGCTCGAACTCATTCGAGTACCGGTTAGTGTCGACATATGACGAGACTACGTCTTAGCCAGGGCTCAGTCTCCGTACTGGAGTGGTCTCGGCTCCTCTGTAGACCTCTACGTTCGTATACATGAAAGACCGATCTAAACTTTGACTCTACTATGTTTAAGAATCTTAGAAAAACTCTTAACTCAATTGAGTCTCTGACCTGGTTTTAAGTAAAGAGAGGAGAAACCGGTCAAACCCACCCTAAAAGACAGTTGAAGACGTTTTTTAGGATTAACACATCCCAACTGTATCAAGATTTAATTTACCACTTAAAAATCTTCATTTCTGTCGAAAAGTTCGAGAAGACGTCGCTAAACGTGAATCTATGGTGTGTTGACTCACTGACTTGACTTGACTTGATACATTACAACTACTTGGGTCAAACCTTTAGTGGACTTAGATACGATTTGTTTTTAAGAACGATTTACATGACGTTTCATGTATGTTCGAATCCAATTAAAGTGACACTTAATTTGAAGAATAAAGAAATCCTTTACCATGTAAGGTTTTTAGGTTCACGGACATCCATTTAGATCCCGTATTTTTCTCCATTTCATGAAGACAGAGATAAGGGACGTGTAAAGGAATTATGAAGAAGGGAGAAAAGTCTTGTACTCCCGATACACTGACAAAACGATATCGTCTAAGGTATGATACTTTATTGTACAAAATCACCTTCCTCGTGACTGAACTTTTACCTTTCGAACCGTTCAAGGTCTTCGAGTCCATCTGAAAGTCACGAGAGAGTTAGAACCCGAACGTAAAGGAGTGGACATGAGACTTATATGTTCTAAAAATAGTGAAGTTTAAGTGGAATAATTTTTACTACCCTTGACACTACTAGACTGTACAAAGACGGGGTAATCGGTGAAGTATCTTTAGGAAGACTAAAGTAGTTGTCGATTAGTCTCGAAGGTCAATACACTCAAATCATTTATGATAAGAACTATTCCATATCCAATCCTCTGATACTATCTTTACACCGAAAACACTTATAATAATTATACTACCTATTGGTACTAAAGAGGAACCAAAGTACGTGATAATATTAATTGAGTCCCCAAATAGGAAGTGACACGTATCTAGACTTTAGTGCGTCTTTGACCGATTCTACAAGGCGTTCGGGAAGGTCGGGGTCGAAGGACCCTTTTCTGTGGTCCAGGAGTGGACCTTGTTCGGGACCCGTGAACCAGTTCTACCGTGGAGGAGACTAGGATCTACGAACGAGGAACCCCGGACCCACTCAAGAGTCGGGGTTCAAAAGGACTTCTGGTAAAAAGAAGTCTCGCCAGTGACCTACGAGACCCGGAGGACTCCTGCCGGACCGGACACTCGACAAGACTTCGGAGAGACCAGACCTTTACACTCACAGACGGAAGGCGTCCCTTACGTCTTCGCGAAGTGCGGAAGCTGACATCCAGTACGACTCCTCAAACCGAAAATACAAAGTAAGTCACCACCCATGCGGGAGAGTTCCGCACGTCAGTCTTCCCTGAAACCCTGATGCACACCAACACACTCCGTTCGCAAAGAAATAAAGTGTTAAAATAGACACGGTCCGGTTGGACGATTGAGACACTCTGTCAGTTTTCCGGGGTCCTCAATGTCCAATCTCGGGGTAGACACGGAGATTACTCGTCACAGTGGCATCCGGTCCGTGAAAAGGGGTGGATTGACGACAAAGAAATCGATGTCATATCGTATTAATCAGATCCGTCAAGAAACGTCGAAGAAAATAATGTTCCTATACATTAAGGTGTGTCCTTCCGAACATCACACGACCTAGTGTCTCGTAGAAATGTCTGAGGTTGGACTCCCAGGACAAAAGACGTAGGGGTCAGACTTGAGTAGTCTCTTCCCTTATGAGTCACACAAAGGTGGTCGTCAAAGTGGTCGTTTTCCTTTTTCTTCTTTTTCTTTTTCTTTTTTTTTTTCGATGACAAGACCGGATTCAGGAACTTCAACTTGACGTGTGAAAGACTACGAAGGTGTCTAAGTCAACCTTTTTAGATTTATCGAGACACGGATTCATTACTTCGCGAATTACTACCACCAGGAGACTTCGAACGATCCCAGGGATCAATTGAATACCAGGATAAATGTCTCCTCTTTCTGTTTTTATCTTTTTATATATATATAGGTACGATTCAAATCACCCTTAAACGTAAAGTTACGGTTAAGAATTTACCAAACTAAGAGTATTTGTGATGTAAATATCTCACAAACTATAATATATTACCACTTTACTTATCTTAACCCTTTATAAACTTGAAATCAACATGAACCACCATACGAAAAAAGGGGGAAGTCAAGTCAAGTCAAGTCAGTGAATCAGCACAGGTTGAGAAACGTTGGGGTACTTAGCGTCGTACGGTCCGGAGGGACAGGTAGTGGTTGAGGGCCTCAACTGAATTTGAGTACAGGTACCTCAGCCACTACGGTAGGTTGGTAGAATAGGAGGTAGCAGGGAAAGAGGACGACGGGAGTCAGAAAGGGTCGTAGTCTCAGAAAAGGTTACTCAGTCGAGAAGCGTACTCCACCGGTTTCATAACCTCAAAGTCGAAGTCGTAGTCAGGAAGGTTAATTGTGGGTCCTGACTAGAGGAAATCCTACCTGACCAACCTAGAGGAACGTCAGGTTCCCTGAGAGTTCTCAGAAGAGGTTGTTGTGTCAAGTTTTTGTAGTTAAGAAGTCGCGAGTCGAAAGAAGTGTCAGGTTGAGAGTGTAGGTATGTACTGGTGACCTTTTTGGTATCGGAACTGATCTGCCTGGAAACAACCGTGTCATTACAGAGACGAAAAGTTATACGACAGATCCAACCAGTATTGAAAGGAAGGTTCCTCCTTCGCAGAAAATTAAAGTACCAAGGTCAGTGGTAGACGTCACTAAAACCTCGGGTTTTTTATTTCAGACTGTGACAAAGGTGACAAAGGGGTAGATAAAGGGTACTTCACTACCCTGGTCTACGGTACTAGAATCAAAAGACTTACAACTCGAAAAAAGAGGAATTTTGGGGGATTTGGATCCTAGTTAATATATTTCAAATTAAAAATTTTCAAAACAATTTTGTTTATTATATATTGTTTGTTTGTGTTTTTTATTTCTTTTGTAAAAATTTAGAATACCATGTCATGAGACTTCCGAAGGGATCTATTCCTTTACCGTTGAGTGAGGTCATAAGAACGGACCCTTTAGGATACCTGTCTCCTCGGACCACGTGATGCCAGGTACCCCAGCGTTTTCTAGGCCTCTGTTGAATCACTGAGTTGTCGTTTTTAGCCCCGGAACTTTTCATGTCATTATGTCATCCTGCCACCGTGTCTCCCCGACCGTAGGTCGCCTGTCCGCTCTTGGTAATATTTAGATAATGTCACTTCGTGGTAGGTCAGCTAACACAATCGACCCATGGGTCCGAATCAAACTGAATGTTTAACCATTGTACTAGAGTCTTATCTTGAACAAACATGGATCCCCGGAACATTTCTGCCTCTGATTCCATTGTGACGGGAAACCGAAGAGAAAGTAGAAAAGGACTACTGAACGAAAGAGGTGAGGTCCTGGGGTTTAGATCCGCGTAGTCAATCGGAAGCGACGTATTGCTTACAGAGGATTTGAGCTTTGGTCGTCGTCACATAGTAAAGAGGACTAAGAAACCCGTCCGAAGGAAGGGACCACCGAGTCTGCCATTTCGGACACGGATGTTACACCCTCCGGACCCAAGTTAGGGACCCAGACCTTCTAGGGGACCTCTTCCTTTACCGTGGGGTGAAGTCACAAGAACGGACCTTTTAGGGTACCTCCCTCCTCGGACCATCCGATATCAGGTACCCCAGCGTTCCTCAGTCTGTGCTGACTCGCTGAAGTGAAAGAAAGAAAGAACACCAAGAAGACAAGGTTTAGCATAACCGACCTCAGTGAGTACATCGATAGTTGAACGTGGAGTCTACCCCGACCTTTTAAGATTTCCCGAAGTGTGGAAACCACGGGATTACTTCCTCCTGTCTACTGACCTTCGACAGATCGAAAGGGAGAGAGAGAGAGAGAGACAGAGGGAGCTCGAGGGAGAAATAGATAGAGAGACACAATAAGTCTTCAACTCGGGAACGAATAAACGTGTCTCCGACGTAGGTTTCTCCCTTTCATCTTTTCGAAGTATTCAGTGTCCTGTTTAATTTTCCTCTCCTTTGACTGGAACACAAAACTATCCTTCTCCCCGTACACACCCACTCTTACACTCCGAACAAACCACCGACGAGGCACACTGGGTCGCGAGAGACCCCTTGACAAGGCAGAGTGGGGTACAGGGCGGAGAGGAGGGCTGAGGGAGCAGTATAAAGGGACAGTCCTAGTCATGTGAGCCCCCTAAAAGTCAAATGTTTAACGTTCATCAACGGTAGTAAGAGAAATTGCGGCGCACAAGTCACCGTTTGTGCGCCCGAAATCTCGGTACGTCTCGACGTGCGCTACGACGCCGTCCACGACGACCACCACACTACGTCTCGGTCCATGTAGTCACTGGGGTGGAGCAGGTCCTCATTTCCCCTGTTTCGAATCGGCTAGCCCAATTGCGTTCCAAATATAATTACATCAAATAGGTGTCACTTATCGACTTTAGGTTATCTACACTCAAGGACATAAAAAAGGAACAAATATGGTGAGAGAGGGTCCAAAAGATAAACAATGAAAATAGACCTTCTCTTTTAAAGAAACTTTGAAAGATCTGTGACGAATATTATTAGATTCTGTAGACAGGATTCGGGAGACTGTTACAGGGGGGTTTTACGAGGTTCGAAACATCTCGTAAAACTTCTAGTGACTAAAGAATACGACTACTGGAAAAGACAGGACTCAAATAGTGCGGTGACGACGGACATTCGGGGTTGAGCACAAAAGGAGAACGGAACATTAAGTAGGAGTAACGGACTAAGATCTAGATGTACTTTAGGAAACAGAAGGTTTTCCAACACAAAGACGACGGATTATAAAATGTCGGACCACAAAATTAGATCCAAATCGTTGAGAAAAGGGTAACTAAAATGAGAGGTATTACTAAAACCCCCAGAAAATTCGGTGGAACGAGGGCTGACGAGTGAGATTTAATGTCCGTGATATTAATGTCGATTTGGTAACCGTGACAAGTTTTGCTTGTGCAACTGAAGTCAAGAAGACGTCTTGTACGATTTGAAATTTTTGCACAAAATTCCCGGTGTAGGAGGCACTCTCTAAGGTCAATAACGTAATAAGTTTCCGAGTTATGTAGGAGGCGTCCCCGCCACCCCCCACGCCACGCCCCCTTCTTGTCTGTCTTTGATTATCGCGACTAATACCTGTCAACTGACTGACGTCAAAAACTCTCCTGTCTCAACTTCTGTCGTGTAATAGAACGCACTAAGTACGTAATAAAACATGTTAATCTTAAAAGTCGTTTCTTTTAGGATTGGTGACACACTGATTCGTAATTTTTATTTATTCACACTTACTCTCTTAAGACTAAGATAGTATTATGAACGATATAAATCTTATCAATCCCTGAAAAAGGAATCACACCAACTATCTAAATAATTACAGGACCCATTTATAACAGTCTTGATACAGGATTTTCTCATTTATTAATCTCTAGTCAAGAATGGTTAGGTCTTTGAGAATGGTAATCTCAAAAACACCGATTTGTGGTAAACAGACTGAAGAGACGAAAATTTTAGGAGATTGAGGTTTTCGTTTTCAGTCGAATATATGAGACGAAGATCTAGTGAGGTTATAAAAAGTTCTCAATTTTGATTCAAAGAGTTGTACTACGGTCATTTGACTCTGATGTCAAAAGGAGGTTAGACAAAAGAAAATTGATTATTCTGAGTTGACTTTCTCTCCTTCGATACGCACGAGGAGGCCGTCTAACCGCCCAATAAAGACTAAACGTATGTGCGTTGAGAGAGTAATTTTCTATTAATGGGGTCGGAACCAGGTCAATAAACTTCATTAAAGACTTTCTGTTAAAGTACTTAAGTTTCTTAGTGAGTAGTTTCGTAAAAGAAAGATATTATAAAAGACTTTTACAAAGATGGTCATAACAATTCTTTGTATCTGATTTTTTTTTATGTTTATAAAGAGAAGTAAACGGAGAAGAGGAGGAGATAATAGAAGAACCACTTATAAAAAAAGATTAAAATTTTAAATGTATAAAATTAAAAGTTTATATCCGTCACCAGTGAAAATTCTAAGTTTTACCGATCACCGAACCATGACTGAATCTAATATTGGTGTTTGTAAATACAGAAAAATTATACAAAATTTTTACAAAACAATACTTTTTAAAATTACGTCTTTTTTCATCCTTTGTGTAATGTTATTTTAGGGTACGAAAACATTAGGTCGACGTCGTTAAAAGTTGTAAATTTTATCTATCTATATTTAAACGACATTGTTTACAGTTTCACTTATTGAGTTCAGTGAAACATTAAACTAAATGGAAGGTTCAAAACTTTCTTTAAATTAGCGAAAAGTACTGTTAAATCCTATTGGAACCAGAAGTGTGGATCTGAGGTAACATTAATAATTATGAAATTTTCAAGAGTCAAATAGAGTTACAGAATGAAATAAAGGACGACAAAGTGACGAACCTGAAGAGTCTGAAAATAAAATCTATAAAGACGAAGAGTCCGGGTCCGCTTTTGATGGACTAGAACATTGTTAGGAGGCCGTAATAAGATCACAGAAGACTGAGTTGTTCCTCAGATAAGTTTCTTTTAACTCCAGGACGGTAACTTAAGACTTTGTTAAGAGGAAAACAGAGGAATGGTCACGAACCCATTTCTGAGGAAGGTCTGCAAGGAGTCAATGAATTTAAGGAATGTGTCTTATTGACTTCACTTATATACCCGATGTTCCCATTTCTTTAGGTCGATGTCAACCCTCGACTGGATGGGGAAAGAGCCCTGATCTAAATTCATTGTCCCAAAAATTTGTGAATTATCACACAGAAAATCTTGTTTTCTAATAGGTCATATGAAGAGATGAACATCTTAAAAAAGGATCAAACTTTTTTTCATCTTGGATAAGATGAAAAAATTTCGATTGGAAAAGAAAATTCAACTTCATGTCGACTAAACGATGCAACGTAATGAAAGTGCGTATATCGTTTCCTTCCGTCAAAAGACACCTACACACGTATATACACAGAAAGGGTCTAGGAAAAGGTAATGTCCGTCTATGACTTACGCCAAGGGCACGACACGCCGTCCAGGAACGACAAATAAAATACATGTCATCACACATCTACGACTGGGGTTTGAGGACTAAATCGAGAGGGGAGAACGGAGGACGACAGGGGAAAGTATATGATGAAAAAATAAAACTGAGTTCAAAGTCAAGTCAAGTCAGTAAATCAACACAGGCTGAGACGCTGGGGTACTTAGCGTGGTACGGTCCGGAGGGACAGGTAGTGGTAGAGGACCTCAAGTGAGTCTGAGTGTAGGTAGTTCGGGTACTACGGTAGGTCGGTAGAGTAGGAGACAACAGGGGAAGAGGAGGACGGGGGTCAGGGAGGGTCGTAGTCTCAGAAAAGGTTACTCAGTTGAGAAGCGTACTCCACCGGTTTGATGACCTCGAAGTCGAAGTCGTAGTAAGGAAGGTTTCTTTAGGGTCCCGACTAGAGGAAATCTTACCTGACCAACCTAGAGGAACGTCAGGTTCCCTGAGAGTTCTCCGAAGAGGTTGTGGTGTCAAGTTTGCGTAGTTAAGAAATCGTGAGTCGGAAGAAGTGTCAGGTTGAGAGTGTAGGTATGTACTGGTGTCCTTTTCGGTATCGGAACTGATCTGGCTGAAATCAGCCGTTTCATTACAGAGACGAAAACTTATATGATAGATCCCACCAGTATTGAAAAGAAGGTTCCTCATTTCACTTGTGTGAGTCAGTACAGACTGAGAAACACTAGGGTACCTGACCATCAGATAGTCCGAGGAGGGAGGTACCTTAAGAGGTCCGTTCTCATGACCTCACCCAACGGTAAAGGAAGAGGTCCCCTAGAAGGGCTGGGTCCCTAACGTCGGCCCAGAGGACGTAAGGTCCGTCTGTATTTGCAGAAAATTAAAGTACCGACGTCAGTGGTAGACGTGACTAAAACCTCGGGTTTTTTTATTTCAGACTGTGACAAAGATGACAAAGGGGTAGATAAAGGGTACTTCGCTACCCTGGTCTACGGTACTAGGAGCAAAAGACTTACAACTCGAACTTCGGTTGAAAAAGCGAGAGGAGAAAGTGAAAGTAGTTCTCCGAAAAATCGAGGAGAAGTGAAAGACGATATTCTCACCACAGTAGACGTATAGACTCCAATAACTATAAAGAGGGCCGTTAGAACTAAGGTCGAACACGAAGAAGGTCAGGTCGCAAAGAGTACTACATGAGATGTATCTTCAATGTATTCGTCCCACTGTTATATGTTGGAACTGCAGGAGGAAAAGGATAAACCTTGGTCAGACAACAAGGTACAGGTCAAGATT
>SJYO01020080.1:134004499-134220364 GCA_006410555.1 Capra ibex
CAGCACTTCTAGAAAAAACATGTCAAGAAGACACATAAGAACGGTGGAGAAGAATTATAGAAGACGAAGACAATCCAGGTATGGTAAAGACAGGAAATAGCTCGGGTAGAAACGTACTTTACAAGGGAACCATCGAGATTAAAAGAACTTCTCTAGAGATCAGAAAGGGTAAGACAACAAAAGGAGATAAAGAAACGTGACTAACGACTTCTTCCGAAAGAATAGATAAGAACGATAAGAAACCTTGAGACGTAAGTTTACGAATATAGAAAGGAAAAGAGGAACCGAAAAGCGAAGAGAAGAAAAGTGTCGATAAACATTCCGGAGGGGTGTGTCGGTAAAACGAAAAAACGTAAAGAAAAGGTACCCCTATCAGAACTAGGGACAGAGGATATGTTACAGTGTTTGGAGTAAGGTATCAAGTAGTCCGTGAGATAGATAGTCTAGATCCTGGAACTTAGATAAAGAGTGAAGGTGACATATTAGTATTCCCTAAACTAAATCCAGTATGGACTTACCAGATCGCCTAAAGGGATGAAAGAAGTTAAATTCAGACTTAAACCGTTCTTCCTCAAGTACTAGACTCGGTGTCAGTCGAGGACCAGAACAAAAACAACTGACATATCTCGAAGAGGTAGAAACCGATGTACACATATTCAAAAGTAAAGAGACCTTATTATCGGGTCTTTATATTGACGACCAAAATACCTATTCAGATATCAATCAACAAAACAAAACAAAACAAAACAAAAAAAAGTTCTTTGACGGTTTGATAAAAGGTCCCACTCACATAGTGAAATGTAAAGGCGTACTCGTGATACACCTTGTGAGTCCACGAGGTAAAGGGGTGGTTTCAAACCACGACGGTGACAAAGGGTGAAGTCGAGAGGACTGACCACACGTCACTGTAGATCGGTGTGAGTGTCAAATGTGAGTGTCAAATGTGAGTGTCAAATGTGCGGGAGGCAGTCATCACTACTACTTCTAGAGGGGTACACTCATAAACGGCAGGACATAGTCGAATTCACTTTATGGAAAAGTACACAAAACAAGTAAAAGATTGACCTAACGATTCACAAGAATAACGACTCAAACCCCTCAAGGAAAACATACGACCTCTACTCAAAGAACAATCTATTCACTAAACCTTCACAAAAGAGAGTCGGACATTAACACTATATTTACACGATTAAAACTTCGAATGTACATAATAATTTTAACTCGTTATCGGTGTCGTTGACAAAACTTAGGTCTAATAATTTTCTAAACTCCAACTCCTCCTGACAAAACCGTCACCTTAATCAAATTTAATGGTCGTGTATCGTCATTATTTGTCGACTGGTTTACGTCAACGTAGCGTACAAAAATTTGTAAAAGATATCTGTCGTGAAGAGGGACAGCGGACACAGACCAAACCTACGAGAGTGACGGGACAGGACCGTGTGGTCGGGAGACTACCTAGGTCTCTGACCGTCGCACACACTGTGGGAATCTCCTAGTTTCAGTGTTGTCTGGTAACGTCTCGAGTCATATGCGTTTTGGTATTTTATGTATAGGGGCCTCAGACGATTGTCCGATGGATTTGTACAGAAGGTTGCTCATCTAAGTTTTAACATTCAGATTCTTAGATCTTCAGTATGTAAACACAGAAAACCGTCTATAAAACGGGAAACTGGGAGAAGTATGGATATTTAATCACTAATAAGACACAATCAATATAAATTCTAATCAATGTACTTTACTTTTTGTAGATAAAGACGAAATAACTGATACGGTTTCGGAAACTGACACACCTAGTGTTCTTTGACACCTTTTAAGACTCTCTCTACCCTTATGGTCTGGTGGACTGGAGGGAGAACTCTTTAGACATACGTCCAGTCCTTCGTTGTCAATCTTGACCTGTACCTTGTTGTCTGACCAAGGTTTACCCCTTTCCTCACGCAGTTCCGGCATATAGCAGTGGGACGAATAAATTGAAGATACGTCTCATATAGTACTCTTTGCGACCCGACCTTCTTTGTGTTCGACCTTAGTTCTAACGGCCCTCTTTATAGTTATTGGAGTCTAAATACGTCTACTGTGGTGGGAATACCGTCTTTCACTTCTCCTTGATTTTTCGCAGAACTTCTTTCACTTTCACCTCTCACTTTTTCAACCGGATTTCGAGTTGTAAGTCTTTTGTTTCTAGTATCGTAGACCAGGGTAGTGAAGTACCCTTTATCTTCCCCTTTGTCACCTTTGTCACAGTCTGAAATAAAAAAACCCGAGGTTTTAGTGACGTCTACCACTGACGTTGGTACTTTAATTTCCTGCGAATGAGGAACCTTCTTTTCAATACTGGTTAGATCTATCATATAAATTTTCGTCTCTGTAATGAACGACTGATTCCAGGCGGATCAGTTCCGATACCAAAAAGGACACCAGGACATACCTACACTCTCAGCCTGAAACTTCTTCCGACTCACGGCTTCTTAACTACGAAAACTTGACACCACAACCTCTTCTGAGAACTCTCAGGGAATCTGACGTTCCTCTAGGTTGGTCAGGTAAGACTTCCTCTAGTCAGAACCCTAAAGAAACCTTCCTTACTACGATTTCGACTTCGAGGTCATCAAACCGGTGGAGTACTCCTCTCAACTGAGTAATCTTTTCTGAGACTAGGACCCTCCCTGACCCCCGTCCTCCTCTTCCCCTGCTGGCTCCTATTCTACAGACCTACCGTAGTGCCTGAGCTACCTGTACTCAGACTCACTTGAGGTCCTCTACCACTACCTGTCCCTCCGGACCGCACGACGCTAAGTACCCCAGTGTTTCTCAGCCTGTGTTGACTCGGTGACTTGACTTGACTGACTATACTTTACTCCAGTCACTACACTTCTTTGTTTTTCTTTCGGATCTTATTTTAGTTTTCTCTTTAAGTGGTTTTTACAATTCAATAACGACCCTCCACCACAATACTTTCTCTCAGTAAGGGACGAAATATAACAATGTAAAGATTTAAAACATTTTATATGTACATGGTAAAAAATTATAAGTTCCTTATTAACACATATACAATACACTAATGTTAACTCAATCATTTTTTACGTCTTTTTTAAACCTTCCTTTACGTACTTTAGTGACTATGACTTTTGTTGGTCCGTAGGAATAATAAAAAATTTAAAAAGACATAAAAGTTGTGAAAGGTATTGCTCAAATGTAACTGAAGTAAAAGGTAAAACCTCCCCTTTAAGACAGAAGGGGGGAGAGGTTTTATTTTTATTTAACGTTTTTGACACTTCAAAGATTACAGTAGAGTAATTTACTCAAAAGGGAACTAATGACTAACTATAAAAGACAGTTTCGATTTCTAAGGAGAGAAGATAACGAACGAATAATGTTAAATAAAAATTTTCCTTCGTATAAGTGCAGAGATGTTTTCTGGGTCAAAACAAGGAAAAGTACTGGATCATTACGAGGTGATATTTATACGTGGCACAGAAGAAAGGCAAGTAGACGACTACCTGTCGACACACCCGAGGTACGGGACCGATAACACCTGTCGCGGCGTCACTTGTGGCCCGACTTACATAGGACAACTTAATTCCGAAAGAGTCCCATATGCGGGTCCTCACCCCACCGACCCAGTAAACCATCAAGATCGTAGTTAAAAAAATTACATTTAACCCAATAAAATTAAACAAAATTAACCTCCTTTTAATGAAATGTCACAGTACAACCAACGACGGCACGAACACTCGATTCAGGGAGGTCAGCACAGACTGAGAGACGTCGGGGTACGTCGGGCGGCCCGCGGAGACAGGTACCCCGAGAGGTCCGTTCTCGTGACCTCACTCAACGGTACAGGAGGACGGCCCCTAGGAGGGCTGGGTCCCCAGCTTGGGTGCGGAGAATCCAGAGGAAGTAACCGTCCTTCCAAGAAATGGGGATAGCGGAGGACCCTTCGGGTCAAAGACGACATGCTGTCACGTTTAGTCGGTATTAAAGTGTGCAGTGGAGGACCAAAATCAAAAATTTCTTTGAAGATGTAACGAGAGGTATCATCGACAAAGTCGAATGTAAGGGTGGTTGTCCCGTTCTCCCGAGGAAACGAGGTGTACGAGACGTCGTAAATAACAACCGTCTAAAATATGTATATACATATATATATATATATCTCTCTCTCTCTCTCTCAATACAAATTTTTTGTAAATGACTCTACAATTGTACCTAAAAGAAGAAATATTTAGATGGTTTAATATATTACTAAAGGATTTCACTTCGGTAGAAACCGCACTCAGGGTTTATTCGTACCACACAAAAGAGAATTATGTGAAGATATGAGTCAAATGATTACACGACAAATCCTAAAACGCACGTATAAGTTACACCATATACCAATAGAAAAACATAATATGAGTGGATCAAAACCATAGTGTCAAAAGACCCGAACATCTAACTTAAGTCTTTAAAAGTCTGAAGAAACAAGAGCCTTCGAAATTTTCTTAAAAAATAAGGAAAACCCGAACTACTGTAACTGGAAATTTTGGTGGACCAATCGTCCCCACTATTCGTCATACCTCTTCTTCCGGTGAAATAGATGAACAGGGTGTCAACAACTAGATCAGTTCCGAAAATGGTGAAACCCCTGTATAAAACCATTAATTGATGGGTGGGGTTTCAAAAGTAAATTAGATCTTTTGATAAACTATCTAAAAACGTGTTTCCTTAGAGTAGTGAAATTTTGAGAAGATTTAAATACCAGGAAAATTTTGAGATTGTGACAACCACAACAGAGATAGAACGGGACCTTGTGTTGACGGTTTTCCCAAATTAAGAAAATAGAAGAAAACGAAAATAACTAGTATGTAAAAGACTTGAACACACACACACTAGAATTAAGGGGTGGACCTCTAACTTGGACCCGGGTGTTGTCACCTTTGCGGCTCAGGAGTGGTGACCCGAGAGTCCCCAAAGGGATGGAAACGAAAGACGAAGACATCGAGAAAGGAGACACACAGGAAGATCGAATCGGACTGAACCAAAAGGGAACGTCTCAGTATCGACACCTTCACTGGCATGTCCGAATGAGACACAGACCCTCCGAGAGCGTGCAGGTCGACACTTGGCGTCCCGTGTCCCGAGAACACACACTTGGCGTCCCGTGCACCGACGGACCGACCTCTGACACAGGGGTCAGAACAGACGTCGAGTCACGCCGACTGTGCCACACTCCTTTTCGTGACGGAAGGTCCAAGACGAAGAGGAAAAGAAGGGCAAGAGACACAGAGTCGGGAGGTCCTTACTCAAAAAGGGACAGTGGTTCGAGGAAAGACCGGTTCTGAGAGTAGACGAAATGAACGAGAGTCTCTACAAGACGGGAGACGAGGGGGTAGAATAGTCGTTGAGAAGGTGGAAGCCTAAAATTGGGACTCAGTAAGTCGTTGACTACCCAGTGGGGGTCACGGTGGGGATTGCCTTCTTAGACAGGTCTAGAGTGACAATTTCGCAGGTAGTGATGAAATCAGAAAACAACACTCTATAAAAATGTAAGTTTTATATATGTAATATATTGAAATTTTATAATAAAAAATTTTTGGGTATACGAGGTTTAGGTCAAATGTTTTACCTTAAAGTGACGAAGGCAAATCACTCGGCGTGCCCCTGGGTCGACTTCTGGGACGAGAGGTCGGAGAACCGTCAGACGGGACGCGCACCCTGGTACCCACCGAAACGCCACGTGTGCGAAGGGGGCCCACTGTACGAGGAGGGAAAGTGTACACAGACGAGCCAGCGAGTCAGTACAGACCGAAACCCCGGGGTACCTGACATCGGGAGGTCAGAGGAGACGGGCACCTTAAAGGGTCCTAAAGGTGTTAAAAGGTCTCTTTCAAACTGATACGTCCTGTATTTCAGATCCAATTTGGGGTTTTAATTATATAACTATTCGGACTGTTGTATTGTAACATTTAAAAATACGATGTACTTATTTTTTAGGTTCCAGTTCCTTGTTTTACCCTCGTTACAGTCGTCGTATACGCTCTTCTTTTACCACTGATTCTGTGTTTTCGAGGATTTCTATCTGTCCTCTCTCGGTTCGATTGAGGTTTGACCGTGTCTATTGCACTTCTCTAAAGTATCCTTATTCACGTTTGCCTGTTATTTGTATGTGGACGTCGAATGAGTGGAAGTAGTAAAGTTTTTACGGCGAGGTTTGTCGAAGTGTGCAAAGAACTGACAAAGGCTCTTATGAGGTCACGACGCGGTGGAGGACGAGGTCCCCAGAGGGCTGGGACGTGGACTTGGACCCAGAGCACACAGAGGATCAACCGTCCGTCTGAGCTATGGTGATCGAGGCGGTCCCTTCGCCAGCACGTGCACACACTGTGACATTTTTGCAACGGTACGGGAGTCAGGAGCAGACGAGCGACGAAAACGTGGACTGTGATGCCAACACTCCAGGAGGACGCGATTGTCCGTCCCTGATAAAGGAAGTACAAGGTAAATGGGTTTCAGATCAAATTACCTTAGAATTGTAGGTTACAGCACTGACATAGTCGTAAATACGTAAAAAGACAAATACTTGTCAACCGAATAAAGATCAATACATGTGTTTGTGTCCACACATAAAGTATACGTATAAAGTACACAAACATACATGTACTTTCAATGCCTGTCCCGACTGTCCTGACAAAACACACATACTTCGCCTTGACTTGCACAATCAGTAAGTCAGTGCAGGGTGAGAAACGCTAGGGTACCTGCCATCGGGCGGCCCAAGGAGACAGGTACCTTAAGAGGTCCATTCTCGTGACCTCACCCATCGACAAGGGTGACATATACCCACGTCCCGAAGGGTCTGCCACGATCACCACCTCTTGTCCGGACGGTCACGTCCTCCGCATTCTCTGCGTCCGAGTCAGGGACCCAGCCCTTCTGGGGGACCTCTTCCAGTCCCGGCGGGTGAGGTCACAAGAACGGACCTCTTAGGGTCCCTGTCCGATGTCAGGTATCCCGGTGTTTCTCAACCTGTGCTGAGTTCGCTAAAGTGTGTATGAGTGGGTGTGTGTGTGTGTGTATATAAAAGATTACTCAACAAAGGATGAGACAAATACTACAAAGGAGTAAGTCCTCGATGGTTAGGCCTTTAAGTTAGGAAACGAACCCTCTAAAATCTAGTGGATACACCTTACTAGAAAGTTAGGGTCAGAACTTCTGTGAATTTAACACTTGTTTTGAAAAGTTCCTTTGGAAAAAAGAAAGAAGACGAACCTCGGTTGTGGTTCTGTATAAAGAGACTGTAAAGGGAAACTCTCCAAGAGAAAATCCTGATATTTTAGCGAAAATAAACTAAACCTTTCAGAGTGGTTATTAATTTGCAGAGGTGCCTCGACCCTGAACCGAACGACCGACAGTGTCTGGAGATTAGACCGGGTGAAACATCAGTCGTGACATTGGCGTGACCGCCGCGTGCCGTGCTACGGCTGACTCCCACGTGCTCCTCGGGCGACGCAAAGGTTCGCGCAAGGATATCTACAATGGCACCTTGAGCCCGGCCGTAGGTTAAATTCATATGAATTTCAATGTGGGACTACTTAATTATTAGTGTAAAAGTCTACGTCAAATACTCTCAAGATACGTCTAGTTTTTCTTTACCTGTGCACTTCTGCGTTAGAATTGAAAATCATCATGTTACTTTACCCGAAACAAGTGACCGCGAAACTTTTCTTCCCTTGGGGAAAACTAGAAGACGCAGCACAAAACAATTAGACAAAAATAACTAAGTACAGATATCACTATGTAGTAAAGTAAAATTATATGGGAGTTTCAAACTTCGCTTTTTACTCGTTACTTTTTTGTACATTGTAGTCTAATCTGAAAACGTTACTTAGTTTGTAGAATAAAAGGTCAGTAACTTTCGTGGGGTCACAACGGACTCTTACCCTCCAGTAATTTCCGGAACTTTGCGGATCTCTAGTCTCAGTCTCCCCGACACTGATACTGTGTGCAAGGGACACCCGGTGAAGTGTGGCTGGTCGTGAACTCATACCCGAATTAGGTGACTGTCTGGGCCCGCCGTACACCTTCGTCTCTGAAGTCTGGTTACACCGAAGTGTCTGACCGGGAAGGGACTCATCGGTACACCAGTGGTAGTCGGAAGGTCATGAGAGGAGACACTTACCTCCCATTATTACGAATAGAGTGACTCCTACTCTTAATTAACTTTAAATAAATATGGCTCCGAGATTTTATTCGGGACCGTGCGCCCGGTAGGTATTATCAATCTACTGAAGGAGTCACATCGTTACTTTGGTTCAGTAAAAAAAAGGGTTTATTCAAAATACTTCTCTTTAGTCTGTCGGAAGGTTCGTGATGTCTCTAAACTACTACTTCGAATCTTTTTATGCAAAAGTCAAAAATGTAAAACATTAATAAGAGTCAAGTCAAGTCAGCGAGTCAGCACAGACTGAGAAAAGTTTGGGTACCTGACGTCGTACGGTCCGGAGGGACAGGTAGTGGTTGAGGACATCGAATGAGTTTGAGTACAGGTAGCTCAGCCACTACGGTAGGTCGGTAGAGTAGGTGACAGTAGGGGAAGAGGACGGGAGTTAGAAAGGGTCGTAGACCCAGAAAAGTTTACTCAGTCGAGAAGCGTAGTCCACCGGTTTCATAACCTCGAAGTCGAAGTTGTAGTCAGGAAGGTTACTTATAAGTCCTGACTAAAGGAAAATACCTGACTAACCTAGAGGAACGTCAGGTTCCCTGAGAGTTCTCAGAAGAGGTTGTTGTGTCAAGTTTTCGTAGTTAAGAAGCCGCAAGTCTAAAAAAATACCAAGTTGAGAGTGTAGGTATGCACTGATGACCTTTTTGGTATCGACACTGTTAATAACAGTATATATACGTTAAATATATCGTACTTTAACATAGAAGTGGTTGACTGGTTTATTTCTGATTCACAAAGAAATTCAGTACGTTAGTTTAAAATAAAGAGAACTCGTCATCTGGAAACCTTTCTTTTCTTTTATCGACCTATGAATGGATTAAAACGATTTTATCTTAGGTTAACTTAAGTTCTAAATTTACAATTTTAAAATTCTTCTGTGTTTGTACAACCTTCTTTCGTCCGTATTAAAAAAAATTATTAAAAACAAAGGAAAAAATTAAAAATTCACTTCTGTCAAACTGATACGTCCTGTATTTCGGATCTGTGGTGTTTAAGTATATAACTATTCGGACTGTTGTATTTTAACACTTTAAAAATATGATATATTTATTTTAGGTTCCAGTTCATTGTTTTACCCTCGCAACAGTCGTCGTACACACTGTTCTTTTACCACTGATTCTATGGTTTCGAGAATTTTTATCTTTTCTCGGTCCAATTAAAGTTTTGACCGTTTTTATTACACTTCTCTGAAGTATTTTTATTTACGTTTACCTGTTATTTATATATGGACTTTGAATAAGTGCAAGTAGTAAAATTGTTACGTTCAGGTTTGTTTAAATACCGTAAAAGTCGATAGTTTTATAGTCCGACGACGACGACGACGACGATTCAGTGAAGTCAGCACAGGCTGAGACACACTGGGGTATCTGCCGTCGGGTGGTCCGAGGGGGCAGGGACCCTAAGAGGTCCGTTCTTACGACCTCACCCAACTGTAAAGGAAGAGGTTACGTACTTTCGCTTTTCATTTTCCCTTCAGCGAGTCAGTACAGACTGAGAAGCGCTGGGGTACCTGGCGTCGGATGGTCCGAGGAGACAGGTACCCCAAAAGGTCCGTTCTCATGACCTCACCCCACGGTAGCGGAAGAGGCGTTTTATAGTCCGTTGTGAATAAAATATATAAAGTATTAAAACTACACACACCACTTCGTCTGTGTAGATGAGTCGTAACGACCCTCATATTCAACGACCTTAATTTAAACCTTATACGTATGGTTTTAAATTTTAGACGTCTCGGTGACAATCGTTAAATAAATGACTTATGGAATCGTGTAGTTACGTGTCACGATACGTATATTCTTAAAAGAAACGTCTAACAGATGTGTCTAAAAAAAAATTACGACCTATTTAGATGTACAAGTACTATCCCTTTGTCATTTCTTTTATTCTGATTAATATAGAAATAGTACCGTGTGAAAATCGAGATCTTTTCTTACTGTTTGAGATTGCACGTGTAATCTTTACTAAACGTAATAAAACTACCCCTTTTCATTCTACGTTTATCAAAATAACATTTAAAGGTAAATACGTTCTTATTTATACTTACACCACTATATCGTGTGTTAACCTATAAAAGGACCCCTTTTTTTTACTCTTTTTTTTCAACTTTCAGTTTAATCCCTATCGTTACACTTTGTCGTCCGACCTTCCCCGTCCCGAAGAATAAGTCACGAAAGGACTTGATAAACTGTCGAAGAGACACGAGAGGATACAAAACGAAGGTAACTTTGTTACTACAATCGTACTTCTATTTTTATGTATTTAACATTTCTTGATTTTAATTTGCAGTAATCTTCAGCCGTCTATTAAGCCCCACAACTTTTTGTACATGACACACGAGAACTCTTCCTTGACGGTTTTACTGTAAGAACCCCAGCTTACTACGTAAGTAACCACGAATTACTCGAAATAAAGGGGGTCTGTTTCGGTTTCCTGCTAGTCTTCGACCTCGGGTGAAACTACGTCGGTCCTCTGCTTCGTCTCGCCAGGAAGTAGTGTAGAGACCGGTGGACGTTTCTTCTCTTTTCTCGTTCGACTTTTACTCGTCACATCCATCACACACACACGCGACACCTGCACTCGAGAGGGGAACATACACACACGTGACACCTGCACTCGAGAGGGGAACCACCGTCACAAACTAAGTGACTTCTTTCCAAGGTTAATGAGCAAATAACTGAAAGGGTCTAAAAAAGGTGAAACTGAACGTGAAAGGATATTTCTTGTTTGACCCTTTCCAGTCGTCAGTGTTCCGTAAAGGTATTATTTGCACTAATTAGTATCACAATAGAGTCGGATCTTATAATAAGGTCAGTCATGTTATACCACGATCTCTCTGACGTTTACTCCGACCAACGTAAAATACTTCTTCAATATAATGTGTAAGTAGCAAACAACCAATTTTAAAGAGTTTAAATTAAAAGTGAGGTAGACAAAACGTGAAATAGATTAAAGTGACTCACGAAAGTAGGTTCCCTCGGTACTCGTCTAGTCAGTAATGAGGTGAATTTTAAATGTAAAATACGTTGTGTCTTAACCCCTAAAGTGTGGATTCTTGTGACCTAAACTTTACTGTACGGTATATGGAATATCAACAACAACAAAAAAAACATTCAATTGAAAATCATTTAGTATCATCCCGTTGAAAGACTTTGGACCACCAGTAGACCGGTTTCGGTGTCGTTTATTGACACGAATATTTTCCAATGAGGCGTCTCAAAATTCACCGGGTACAGGGCGTCCTAAACGGTCAATTAAAGTAGTATCCAAGGATCCTGTTTCTCTTAAGTGATCTTTAGGTCTTGATATGGACGAACTAACATCTATGAGTTTCCACTAAAAAGTTTAGTACCATTATAGTAATTAGATGTACCATTTTAGAGGTCTTGTATGTTGAAACCCCTATACGGACTAATACCCCCAGTCTGTAGTTCTGAGTCGCAGACTGAACGGTCACTGAAATCTTTTTAGTACACTTGTTGGTCTCGATCAAACCTTAACTGGAGTCTACGAATCCAAGACCCTCACTCCTTGTGTCCTCGAAGAAACCGTAGAGTAAAATGTACCTCTTGAGTTTTGATAGATTAGACTACACGTGTGTCAAACGATTTTGTCAGAACGTAGTCTCCGTGTTTCATAGGAGAACAGACTCAAAGTACTTGTCTCTAAGGCCCCACCGCACGGTAGGTTGTACTTCCCGACGTCTCGGCCGAGACGGAGTCTCGACAAGAGAGACCTTCGGTTTGGCAAAGGTGGGTAAACACGAGGTCCTGGTAGTGGGTGCGACCACAACTAGACCTCCATGGCGACAATTCTCAGTGCGAGGCAAATCAAACAGAACCGCCTTACATTTCTAAGAGATCCCTCTGGACATACAGTGCACCTAAAGGACTCTTAGGTCCCTATGAGGACTCTATACGGAGTGGTGATCTAGTACTTAGGAAGAGGACCAAGGGACAATGTGGACGAAGGTAAGTGGTTCAGTCGGAATCACTGTTGTATTCAGGATCCTTCTTCGTTTACATTGGTGTGGACCCGGAAATGAGATACGTTTGGTCGGTCGTTTCGTGGACTTGTTTATAGTCGGACTCGGAGACTCTACGACTTTCTTCTGTGAGATGATCGGAAATCAGGTCTCAGTGAATTTACATGGTTCAGAATCACTCGAACTTTTACGTAAGTGTCTTGCCCGACAAGAAGGGGAAGACTAAGTTGTTTCATGGCTTGTCGTGAATTTTTAGAATAAATTTTTTAGTATTGAGGGTGATTAACCGATTAAACGATTTAACGTAAATAAATTCTTAATGTGTGTAGTCCTACCTCATAATTTTATGATGTACCATTACTTCCCACAGATTAGTTGTACCTCTGAGACTATCACGTTCACCATGTCTTAAAGACTTTTCCTTTGCACTCCGTCCTGCTCGGGACAAGTGGTAGAATAACGTTCCTCTTGTCTCGGTCTTCCGACTTTCTGCCGTCTCTCTGACCTCTGCCCCTTTGTTACCGGGTCAAATAACCGATTTGCAATCAGAAGACCTTTTAGACTTATATAATTGTAAGTTCACTGGTTTTCTTTCTAAAGAATTATAAAAACATCCCGAAACGATAAATGTTTGGGGGAAACGATAATAGTATAATAAACTAAGAATGTCGTTCGGCCATGATCTATACTAAAAATAATCAAGGTAAAATTACTACCTTTTCTTGTTGAATCAACTTTATAGTCTTCGCCTTGGTCGTCTCCACCCTACGTTGGTCCTCAGGGGACTGGGATTGGGAAGGGGTGTAGAAGAGACTATGTCAAGACTCGTTATTGTTATACACTAAGTCGAACCTTGTTTAATCGAGTAGGCCGGTAATCGTTCGAGACTCTTAACGTAATAATGATTACGGGAAGTCAGGACCGAGATTGAAACCTTTGTCGAAAATTAAAGACCAAAGGAACTGACCAATAAGATAAGTCACTGTAACCCTACTACGTTCACGGAAGTTGAGTTTTCTAGGGTACCGTCCGAACTCTCGAACTTTCCTGACACGACAGCTACGGGTTTATGCTGACTGCCCCGAGACCCGACCAGCAGTACCTTCCGTATACGATGGGACGTTAGTGGGTCGCACTAGTGACATCTCTGTAAAAGGGTAGGGAAACAAATAAGTCTTCAACTAAAGTTTCTGTACAACGTCTTTATCAAATACCTTATCAATCGGAACTACTCCAAAGCCGGACTTCGTGACACTAAGTTATTATGTAGGAGCTTCTCAGCCCCCGGTGGCTCGTACGGCCGTGAGGGACGCCGCACACCCTAGAATCAAGGGGCTCGTCCCTAGTTTGGGACCCGGGCGAGATCACCTTCGCACCTCAGAATTGGCGACCCAGACGTCTCTTCAGGACGACCGGGTCAAAAACGGACACCCGTCGTATCTGCTAACTCTTCCTGGACGAGGGCAGGAAAGACGTCGCTGGGGTCAATACGGCGAAGGCGTCGTTGTGTCGTCCGTCGCGGAAGAGAATCAGTTGTACAGCAGTCAGCATTCTTTCTACCACGACGGGATGTTGGCTAAAAACAATCACCTTCCATCTCGTGGGACCGGGGACCATTTCTGAACCGGACGTCACGTCCTCTGGGACCAAGTTAAAGACCCAGTCCTTCTAGGTGACCTCTTCCCCATCCGATGGGTGAGACCACAAGAACTCGAAGGGACCACCGAGTCGACCATTTCTTAGACGGACGTTACGTCCTAGGGACCCAGCCCTTCTAGGGGACCTCCTCCCGTAACGTTGAGTGAGGTCTTAAGAACGGACCTCTTAGAGTACCTGTCTCCTCGCACCACCCGACAACAGGTGCCCCAGTGCCTCTCAGTCCGTACTGATTCGTTGATTCGTATCGTCTCCCATTTGTTGAGTTTGTGGTAAAGATGATTTCTTATACTAGGTTTAAGTATTCACTATTGACGTTAACTCGTATCAACCAACGTAATAAGACATCCGTTTGAAGTATATAAAGTCCCAATATTTATACGGAAAAAGAGGTATGAACGATTTGCGTGTCAAAGGTTAACATTCTTTAAAGAAGGTAAGGTTTCCAAAAACTATTTCGAAATATTTATCTCATCGCTCTCCTCTTCCTCCAGAGAAAAAACGTGAGGAAAAAAGTTAGAACTCACACAGTTCTACATACGTCTTAAACTTACTCTTTGGAAAATTTGAAATTCAGATTCGACTCTACGTAATCTAAGAGTCATAGAAAATTTTATGAAATTACATAAAACTCATCGGATATTTTTACTTCACCACACTAAATAAAAGACTAAAAACCTCTATTGGTAATGTAACGACTGGAAACGTTGTCGTGGTGATTACGAAGTATGTCACGTGTATGAAGTTTGCTTTTTTATAAAAGGGAGAACTCAAAAGTGTCGGAAGTGAGGGCCTCGACCGAAGAGAGACTTTGTTTCAGTCTTAAAGTAAAGATATTGTGCTATCTTCTGAATAAACCTATGTTTGACTCTATCAGAAGGTACCGAAAACCACTATACAATAATATCGTTTATAAACCCCTTTTTTAGTATAACCTGAGACAGGGTAAGATACCATTTATGTCACGAATAGTTGAAACTCTGAGATTCAGACATTGCCGGGGATTCAGAAAGAAAAGGAGTGGGTGTAGTCGAGACTACTCTTCGGCTCGTCCACGATGAAGGAAGAAGGAGAGACTTAAGATACCGAATTAGACGGAAACCTTGATCAAGGGTTTCGGTTTCTTACTTCACTTCCTCCGTCCGGGTCAGTCCCCCGACTCACCTCGTCTCTGTGTCACCGTCTCCCCGTCCTTTCTTCGCAGTCCTTCCTCCCTGCGTTTGGGGGGGAGTCTGGGGCCCAAAGACTTCACGGGTCCACCCACCTCACCCTGGTAATGGGCCTTCATCTTCGAACACAACATTCGCGGACGGTTCCTCTCTGCGTTCTGTCTTCGTCGCAAGTATAATTCCCTCGTCCTCACAAACCGGAGGTCTCTCAGTGGCTCTTTCTCGGGTACGAGGACTGACGAGAGTTAGAAAGAACTTAGGGGTCCACGAAATCCCTAGGGACTTGTACCGTAGAATTAAACGAGAAGGGAGTTACGGACTCTCTTTTTGTGTGACGTTGGACGTTCACCGTATGTGCAGTCTCGAAGATTGACAAGTAAGTTACATTGAAGGTTAAAATTCAAAGGTAATGGACCGAACATTAAGAGTAATTGACTCCAGTTTCGTTCCACGCGTTCATAGACCAGTACCTGACAGTTTAAAGGGGTGCGGGATAACAAGTCGGAGGAAAACAGAGCAGCGTTATTTCCCTTCACAAGTAGTTAAACCTGACGAAAGTTTCACCTCACGAAAACGTCAATATTTTTGAGGTCGATAAGAAGACGCAAATTAGTCGACGTGTCACTTGTAACGAAAAGAGGAGGGTACTGAACTTATTATTGACAATTCATTGACAAAAAGTGAAACGGTAGAATTGTTCCCGCTCGGTCACAGTCTTATTTGGGTACGGGTAGCTCCAACACTCTAAACCCAAGGGTTGACCTTCGAAGTGGTTGTTGGTATTACGCTCATCAGTCATCTTAGATCAGCATAAAACTTTCTGTCGACACAATTGTCGATAAATGTTGGTTTAAATTAGTATATCGAAATAGGAAAGATCTTTTTTTACCGTGGAAACGACAATAATCTTAAAGTCCATAAGAAATGTATATAAGAAATGTATTACTGACAGAAGAGTTTTGATATTCATATACCTTACAGGGGTGGTGATCGACATAGACCACAAATATTACATACATCCTAAGATGAACGTTGAAACCTACAAAGATCCTCTGTAAAACCCATTACTAGAAAAATGAGAAGTACTTGTTTTCAGGTCTAATGAGTGTATAATTGTGCCTACTGATGCGAGACGTAAAAAGACGATGAATACTGTTTCTAGGAGCGGGTCAAAGTTAAAGAGGTAGAGATAAAAGAACGTAATGGTCGAAGATTTACGGAGAACATTCCGGATCATAGTACGTAGTGGTCGAAGACTCACAGAGAGCATTCCGGACCACGGTACGTAGTGGTCGAAGACTCACAGAGAGCATTCCGGACCACGGTGCGTAGTGGTCGAAGACTCACAGAGAGCATTCCGGACCGCGGTGCGTAGTGGTCGAAGACTCACAGAGAGCATTCCGGACCGCGGTGCGTAGTGGTCGAAGACTCACAGAGAGCATTCCGGACCGCGGTACGTAGTGGTCGAAGACTCACAGAGAGCATTCCGGACCGCGGTGCGTAGTGGTCGAAGACTCACAGAGAGCATTCCGGACCGCGGTGCGTAGTGGTCGAAGACTCACAGAGAGCATTCCGGATCGCGGTGCCATACACGAAGAGTCGTCGAGAGGGACGAGGAATAGAGATTACGACACAAAGAGGGAGGAGAGGAGAGACAGAAATGGGTGTCTTACAAAAGCACCTGTTTGGTCGTAAAGGCCTCATATTTCAAAGACTGCGTTTCTTCAGGTTTAAGTATGAAAACGTAAAATCGTGAAAGTTTCGGCCGACCCTGACCGAATAAGATAACCGCTGCAAAATACAACGGCACTGCCATGGAATGTTGCAGACGAAGTAACCGTTGCTACTGGACAGCTGCTGCGCCTCGTGTTGTCAGTCACTGTAACGTCACCTCTAAGACAAATAATATCCATTCTCGGCTACCGACAAAAGGATCTAAACGTACCCCCCCGTCTACACGAGGTCTAAAAACATTGTACTCAAACTCGATTCTAGGTAAACGTACCCGTATTGGGTCGGAGACTACGTTTAAAACCTCTTCGTGTATAAACCTAAAGACTTTTAATGGAAAAGGTCGAAAGAGAACCAAGGAAAAACGTCTATAGATGTGACTACAAAAGACAAAGATAGGAATAAAGTAGTTTTCGTTCGACTTGTTCTGCATTACCGACAAGACAAGACACGAGAGTCGTAGACACTCCCAGAGTGGACGTGTCCCAGTCTCTACTCAGAACCGTTCGTGTGCAATCCCCACAAGACCATTACCAGGTAGGACCCGTACAAGGAAGTTCGGGCAGACACGGAAGACCCTTCGACTACCACCAACGGTGTCCACCGGATCAACGTCTTCGTTGCCTAATGTATTAGAAGGATCAGTTAGTAGTCTTCGTGGTTCATAGACTGAAATGGATTTCCTCTCCGGGACTCCCTACAAACGATTCTTATAAATAGGGATCTTGTGACCCCTAGAGTCGACTTCGACGCAGACGAGGTACGAAGAGCCGGAAGAGGATCTAAAGACAGGGAATTTCAAGGTAGAACACATCTGGTGTCGGTTCGAGAACGAACTAATAAGATCTAGTGACACTTCCGAGTCCGACTAGGGGACACCTCGAAGACTCGTGGCAATCGTTGGGCTGAGGACGTGAAGATGGACCAGTACCACTACATCCCATTGTAGTGAAGACATTTCTGCTCTCTTGACTTTTACAAAAGTTCGTCATCCACTTGTTCCCTGACTTTTTTTACCTGGGATTTTCAAGTTTCTTTTCCTTTACTTATTCACTTCGTTCAGTTTTCGAACAAAGTTACCAATGTCATGTCAAAAGAGACACCTTGACCTCGTCAAACCCCAAGAGGTTACCTTTCAGTCGTACTCAAACGAGACGTTCTCACAATACGGGAACCACACTAAGACCGTAGTGTTAATTGTACGTGAAGGGTCCGTACGGGGAGTCTGGGGTCGAGGGTGGGGTTTCCACTACTGGGGTCATGCAAACCTGGTGATCCACCGTTACAACAGATCAATCCATAGAGCCATTCCGATTATCAAATTTATTTAAATAGAAAAAAGTTGGATTTGATCACAAATAACCTCTTCATTTTGGCATCTCCTTATAATTTGGTGACAATTTACCGTTTATTGTAAGATCAAACTTCATCTTAACACGCTCCACACAAAGTTCTACCGGCACACCCTATTCAGACTTAAGTGGACGAGGGCGTCTTTGTCGTTCAGGTGACGACGTGTCCCGCGTTAAAGGAGCTTTTGTCTCGTCTTTTGATCGACTTGTCGAGGAAGTAATTTTTTTTTTTTTCCTATTTTCCGGGTGCAGTTCTTCCATCTACTCCGTCTCTATACCAGAGAGGGTTTGGTGTGGCGACCCCACCGGTGGACGTCGACCTTCGGGTCGCTCGTGTGCCTCGGAGAAGGACTTCTCACTTCCCGAGTACAAGTCGTGGTCCTGGGGTCAAGAACTCTGGAGTGGACTCTCTGTTCGGGCAGTTTGTAGCCTGAAACTTTCAGTTTCCCCAAACGTAGACCTTTTGTTTAACGACATCCCTTGTCTTTACGGTGAGAATTCCCGAGTTGACGTCTGGATCTGTCGGACCCTGACTCACAAGTTCGTCATCAAACTTTTAACGGATCTTGTGCACACGTCCTCTAAACAATCGGTTGGATTGTACAGACTACTTCCGTGTCTCCGGCCCCCGGAGGTCCCAGACTCACCGGCCTCCCGGGGTGAAAACACGAGGACGATCGATCACGACTACACACATGGGGTGAGGACGTCAACCGGTACCGGGATAATTTCAGTGATCTCGTACGAGGTGCTAACAGACCACCGGTCCCCTTGACCGCAGAGACCCGGGGTACCCTGGTTTTGTTGGACTCTCCGTCAAGAACCGTCCGGCGCTGGGGATTCCGTACTGTGTCGTGTCTGACTTTGCGTGAGGTCCAGAAGGACACTTTTTGTAGGTAGACGAACAAATCTCGAAGCTGGACTTCCGGTGCGAAGTCCAAATGATGTGTAGATACCTAATTCTCCCTAAGGAAGAAACACAAGAAGGAACCGACACGATCTCGAGTAATCACGAAGGGTCACTCCTCGAATTTCTAGTAGATTTCGGGACCAAAAACGTTGACAGTGGTCTCATTATAGCGGTTTAGCGGACAAGATCTCCAGTCGTCCCAAATGTCGATTTCAGAGTCTCCTACTACACATAAAAGTATGAAAATTTCGAAGACGGACTCCTAGACTGAGGGTTAGTCGGACTTTGCTCCACAACTCTAGGAGGGAATCCTTGTAACTGTGAACCGTGTGCATTGTTTACTCTAGACAGTTCTATTTTAGTTCTACGTCCCGTTCCGACTCGTTACGGGATGAGTTCCATAAGTAGGGGATGTGTTCCAGAGAGGCAGTCCTGACCTTCTCCATCGATAAGACTGATTACGTATCTTTGTTTATCTTAGTCCGTCTTACTTCTTTGTCTCCTTATACAAGGTTTATTTTCTTATTCCTTTTGTGGGCCCCGCCCCACCTGGGAATTACTTCATTTTTACTATTAACTAATCCACTTCTCAAGTTTCCTTACAGTATTTCTACGAGTGGTTTGAGTCTTTCCTTACCTCCTTGTGTCACTCTTAAAGTCGTTTCTCTACTTTTATCTTCCGTAGTGTATCGACTTCTTATACTATTGACTTGACCCTTTATATGATCTCCTTAAGTTAACACCCGATTAACTTCGTCCTCTTTCTTAGTCACTAGACCTCTGTCCCGTCGCCTCGAGTAAGTTTCTCTCGTCGTTTTTCTTTCTTCTTACGGTTTTTCACCTCTGTCGAAGGATACCCTGCTGAAGTTCGTTTTATTATAAACGTAATGTCTCAGGTCTTCCTTTTCCTTCTCTTTTCCCCCATCTTTTGAATAAACTTCTTTGTTACCGAGTTTCGAAATGATTCGACCCCTTCCTTCATCTGTAGGTCTAAGTCTAGGTCTCTTAAGGTTTTTCTCTTGGGGTTTTCTCGGTGTGGTTCTGTGCAATATTAATCTTACAGTATTGAATCTCTCTTAGAATTTTCGTCGTTCGCATTTTGTTGAATAACACGTGTCCCTGTCGGGGCATTCTGCTAGTCTGAAAAGTCTAGTCTTCTCTCACCGTACTATATAAGTTTCACGACTTTCTCCTTTTGAAGGTTTGTCCTTATTAGCTAGGTAGTTCTGACAACAAGTCTTAGTTTTCTTTCTATCAAAGGTCTGTACGTTTTCGATTTCAAGTATGGTGACTTTACCAGAATGTCCTTCACACTTCCCTGAAGAACTCTCATAATTAATCATTATTTTAATACACTTTCATTTTTAAGATAGTCATTTCCAAAAAGAATCACTAAATATTTCGAATATACTTCCAATTTTCTATTTTCACCAAATTTTTTTCGATATTGATATTATTAATTCCCTATGTGTTTTATTTTTCTATATTTAACACTGTAGTTTTTGTCTTATGTACCCCCCCATCATTTTTATCTCAAAATCTTACACGAGTTTGACCTGAACAATAGTTGAATTTATCTGACAAAATAAATCCGGTAGGATACACTTGGAGTACGATTGGTGCTTCGTTTTCGGATCTCATCCACGTGTTTACCACTACTTACTCTTTCCTCAAATTAGCATCCCTTTGGCGATTTTGCGTTCCTCTCTCTTGCCCCTTCTTTCTCGTTGATGTTTTGTCAGTGTTTTGTTGATTGTTTTGTCGCAATTCACGTACTGACAACTACTAGTGAAACATGCGCCTGATTCAGAAGGTTGGTTTTCTGTATCCTACCGACTTGCCTATTTATTTATTCCGGACTAGAAGTGTGACGGATGTTCTCTTTGAGTGCAATCTACACTGCTGTGTGTGTCTAACTCTCGGTTCCTTACCTTTACTGCGAAGTGTGCTTACCTTCGTCTTTCTTTCGACCCTATTGGCACGAATTCAGTCTGCTTTGTCTGAAATTTTGTTTCTACTATTATTCTCTGTTTCTGTCCGCAATGTATTACTCCTTCCCTATTTAGGTGGTTCTCTTACATTGTGAACATAATTACTTATAAATACGAGAGTTGTATCGTCGTGGATGTATGTATTTTGTTTACAATTGTCTGGATTTCCCTCGTCATCCTTCGTTATGTTATTATGATTCCCTGAAACAATAAAGTGAATGTAGTCACCTATCTAGTAAGTCTTTCTTTTAGCTCTTCCTTCGTAACCGGAATCGTGTAATCTGGTCTACGTTACTCGTGTACATATCTCGTAAGAAAAGTTTTCATCGTCTTCTGTGCAAGAAGAGTTCCCTTGCACCTTATAAGGGGTCCTATCTAGTGTACAATCCGACGTATCGTTCAGAGTTATTCTTCTGACTTCAGTTTCCTTCGTAAAAAAGGACTTGGGTACCATACTTTGATCTTTAGTCTATGTTATTCTTCTTCTTCTTTTGACCTTTTTGGAATTTACACACCTCTAATTTGTTGTACGATGACTTGTCACTCACTCGGTTACTTTGTTAGTTTCCTCTTTAGTTTTTTACGGAGCTTTGCTTACTTTTACGCTGTGTGGTCTTAGACAACTTACGTTGTTTTTATCAAGATTTTTCCTTCCCTTCAGTGTCACTATGTTCTGAGGGAGATCTTTGTCTTTGTCGAGTTTATTTGTTGGATTGAAAAGTGGGAGTTTTATGATCTTTTTCCTATTTGTTTTGGAGCAAAATCTTTTTCCGTCTTTTCGTAATCTCTTCTTTATTTACTTTATCTCTGATTTTTCTTTCACCTTTTCCAGTCACTTTGATTCTAGGTCAAGAAACTTTTCTATTTTAACAGTCTGGTAATCGATCTAAGTGATTCCTTTATTTTTCCTTTCACTTCGAGTTTACCTTAGTCTTTACTTTGTCTTCTGTGTTGACTACGGTTTCTTTGTGTTTCCTAGTCTTCTTTGACGACACTTGTTAATATACGGTTGTTTGACCGGTTGGATCTTTTCACCTTTTCAAAGATCTTTGTACATTAGAAGGTTCTGACTTAACACTTTTTTATCTTTCGGACTTATCTGTTTAATCATTATTCCTCTAACTTAGTCTTTAGTTTTTGACAGGTTGCTTGTCTTCAGGTCCTGGTTCACTGAAGTGACCACTTAAGATGGTCCGTGAGTTACTTCTAATTTATACATAAAAAGACTTTGAGAAGATTTTTTAGTTTGAGTAAAATACTCTGATAGTAATGGGATTATGGTTTTGTTTGTTCCCATGGTGTGTGTATGTGTTCTTTTAATATCTGATTATAAGAAGTATTTACATATACATTTTTAGGAGTTGTTTCATAGTCGTTCTGTTTAAGTTGTTTTGTAATATTCTTATGTGTACTGGCTCACCTTAAATAAAGTCCTTACATTCTTCCTAAGTCGTAGATTTTTTGTTGGGGATACTATGTGGTGTGATTGCTTCTCTTTACGTTTAGTGTATTAGTAGTATTATCTACGTCTTTTTCGTAGACTTTCTTCGATTGTAAGCAATACTATTTCTTTGTGGAGAATTGTCTCACCCATATCTCCTTTAAAGGAGTCGGACTATTTCCGGTATACTATTAGGGCGGCGATTGTAGGATCATATAAGTGACTTTCGAAAAGGAGACTCTAGTCCTTGTTCTGGTTTTTTTTGGGTAAAATTGGTGATAAAAAAAACTGTATTACAATCTTCAGGATCGGTGTCGTTAATCCGTTCTGTACCATCATTTTCAGTAGGTCTAACCTTTACTTCTTGATTTCAATGAACGTGAACTATGTTAAAATACAGATCTTTTTAGAATTTCTAGGGTGGTTTTTTCATAGTCTCGATCATCGATACGACCCTTTAAACACCCCCATGTTTTAGTTAAATGTTTTTAGACTACATAAAAATATATGATTGTTACTTGAAAGTTTTTCTCTTTATTTCTTTTGTTAAGGGGAATGTTAACGGTTTTTTTTTTTTTTTATGTCTTATTTCATAGTTCCTTATTTGAATTACTGCTTTATTTTCTGGACCACTTACTTTAGGACCCTGTGACTACTTTCTTGACTTCTTCTGTGTTACCAGTTTTGTAAGATGTGAGTTCTTAGTCTTCTAAGTTATGACAAATTTACAAATATAATAGATTAGACAGATGTCTAAGTCACGTTGGAGATGGTTTTAGAGTTCCCGAAAAAAGTGTCTTTACCCAGTCAAGTCAAGTCAAGTCAAGTCAGCGAATCAGCACAGGCTGAAAAACGTTGGGGCACTTAGCGTCGTGCGGTCCGGAGGGACAGGTAGTGTTTGAGGGCCTTAAGTAGGTCTGGGTGCAGGTAGCTCAGTCACTACGGTAGGTCGGTAGAGTAGGACCCAGCAGGGGAAGAGGAGGACGGGGGTTGGGGAGGGTCGTAGTCTCAGAAAAGGTTTCTCAGTTGAGAAGCGTACTCCACCGGTTTCATGACCTCGAAGTCGAAGTTGTGGTCAGGGAGGTTACTTGTGGGTCCCGACTAGAGGAACCCCTTTACGTTTAGTTTTGGTGTGAACAATTTTACTGACAACAGTTTTTCCGTTCTTATCGTTCACAACCACTCCTACACCTATTTTCCCTCGGAGTGTGTGACAACCACCCCTACATTTAATCACGTCGGTGACACCCTTTGTCATGCCTCTACGAAGTTTTTTAATTTAATTTTATGATGACACTTCACTTCACTTCACTTTCAGCGAGTCAGCACAGGTTGAGACACTGGGGTACCTGATACCGAACAGTCCGAGGAGACAGAAACCTTAACAGGTTCGTACTTATGACCTCACCCAACGGTGCGGGAGGAGGTCCCCTAGATGGGTTGGGTCCCTAACTTTGGTGCTGAGGACTCAGAGGATGCAACCGTCCGTCTAAGAAATGGTGACTCGGTGACCCTCTCGTAGGACTATGCTTAGACTTCTTTGTCTCCTCTGATTAAGTCTTTCGTAGACACGGAGACGCAAGTGACGTCGCAACAGATGTTATAGGCTCTGCGTCGTCATTGGGTTCAGAGGTACCTACCTAGTGACCCGCATTTTTCCACGACGGGGATATAGATGCCCAAGGTGTAGACGTTAGAGTTGGTTGACACCTAGTTTTTGTAAGCTCTTTTTTTTAAAAGAATCTTTAAAGGTATTTCGTCTTAAACTTAAACAGTATATGGTCGTTGGTAAATGTAGTGTAAATGTGACATAAATGTCACTAATCAGAAATGTACTGTAAATGTAATATAATCCATATCATGAATTAGATCTCTACTAAATTTCAGATACCCTCGTATACACATCCAATATGTGTTTATGACACGGTAAAAATACTTTATACTCTTAGGTGTCTAAAATCATAGGACCTCCAGGACTTTGGTTAGTTAAGGAATGTCTATGGCTCACTTCAGTTTCAGTGAGTCAGCACAGGCTGGGAAACACTGGGGTACCTGACATATCAGGTACCTTAAGAGATCCGGTCTTATGACCTCACCCATCGGAAAGGAAGAGGTCCCCTACGGGGGTTGGGTCCTTACCTTGGGTCCAGAGGGCGTAACGTTCGTCCAAGTAGTGGTCGACTCGGTGGTCCCTTCGGGTTCTTATAACCTCACCCATCGGATAGGGAAGAGGTCCCTATGGTTCCCCTTTGGTAAATGTGTCATCTTATGATAAGTGGGTAAATTTTTACTACTTTATAACGGTAAACGTTTTTGTACCTACCTGGAACTCCCATAACGCGATACCTTTTGGTTTGGTTATCTCTTGTCTAACCACCAACGGTATCTGGTCACCAGGGTTGGAAAAACCATGGACCCTGATCAAAGGACCTTCTTTTGAAAGGTACCTACCACGCCCCCCATTACACTCGGCACACCTCGCCGTCTACCCCGAAACGGGTCAGTCGGCCACGAGTGGAGGACGACACACCAGACCGAGGATTGTACGACGTCCGTCCCTCATCAGGGGCCCGAACCCCGACACCTGGGGACGAACTCTTGCCCCCACAACCCTCCACCCGTTTTATGCACTTGTCCCGGTTTTCCACGTGTGAAACAATACTTTAAATTTTCAGTGCCCTTATACTACGTATCGTACCACTGGTGTCAGTTATTATGAGATAACAGACAAACTTTCCACGACTCTCTCATTTAGAATTTTACAGAGTAATGTTCCTTTTTTTTTAATACCCTGAAACATGGTTCCTGATTACCATTGATCTGGATAACACTAGTAAAGTGTCATATATGTTTATAGGTTAGTAATATAACATCAGGACTTTGATTATGTTACAATATACAGTTCAAATGGCGTTAATTTTTTGTCTTCTTTTTACTTCTAACTTCTGTTTGCCCCACACAGGTATACGATCGGGTAATCAAAATACAGGAAAATGAAACGATTTGAAACTACGAAAGACGGTGGGTGGGTTCTTTTTACATTTAGTCCCGAGATTTTTCAGAGGAGTGTTAGTGCAGTTTCACGAGTACCTGAACCCGTTAGTAAGTTGTATAGATTCGGACTCATAAACGAATTACTTATAAATAACGTCGATAAAAAGTTGAGACAATATCTCTGTTCCGACATGGAACTTGAAAAAAAGGGAGAGAAGGACCAAGAATCTATAACCCGTAG
Source organism: Capra ibex (assembly GCA_006410555.1). Taxonomy (NCBI): domain Eukaryota; kingdom Metazoa; phylum Chordata; class Mammalia; order Artiodactyla; family Bovidae; genus Capra; species Capra ibex. Next base: position 134,030,170 of record SJYO01020080.1, read on the forward strand.
AGATCCGAACCTTCGGTAAAGACGAGGAGGTACGAGTGACTATCTCCCACAGAACAAATACGAGTCCCTTTGACTGTGAACACTCTTTCTATGCAATAAAAAAAGAAGAAAAGGTTCGGACGAAAGGAGATGATTTGAGTACCTCACGCCGAATGGGGAGACTATCGACAGGAATTTGGACGACAAGAAAGAATGGTGGTTAAGATGACACAACGTCTGTCGCTCTCAAAAAAGATCCATTTGTTATGGACAGAGAAAGATCGACGCACTCTTTTCTCACCTGTGGGTGAGGACAAAAATACGCCAAACCGAAGGTGTTTCTACTGCAATATCAAACCATATACAGGACGACTTCGCTCGTGTCTGAAATATTAAACCCTGAGCGGTTGTCGAAATCACACTGAAGACGGACCTTAGGGATCAACTGACTGAATAAAAATATTCGTGATTTTTGTAGAGACGAGAAAGGGATGACACTATGAGGACGAGAGAGAAGAAAATTTACTCGAATTTGAGTAGATATCAAATATTATTTTATAGACCTTTTTATCAAATTGGAAAGAATTTCATGTAAGGAGGTCTTTGAAATAAGATTTACAAAGTGTTTCCCCGGATTTTTACTTGTAACTCTTGAGTCAGTTTATGTTCCTTATTTTTCACAAAACGGAGATTATTATGTAAAAATATTATACTTCCGTCCCAAATTATGATTTATTTCACCATACACTCGAAGGGACCACCGAGTCGTCATTAGACGGACGTTATGTCCTCTGGACCTAAGGTAGGGACCCAGCCCTTCTAGGGGACCTCCTCCCGTACCGTTGGGTGAGGTCATAAGACCGGACCTTTTAAAGTACCTGTCTCCACGGACCGCCCGATGTCAGGTACCCCAGTGTTTCTCAGCCTGTGCTGACTTCACTGACTCGCACGCACGTGTGTTTCACCACACACGCTATTTAGAGTGTTCACATAGAGTGTATAACAAATGTAAGACAAATACCCCGACGACGACTCAGCGAAGTCAGTACAGGCTGAGACACGCTGGGGTGTCTGCCGTCGGGTGGTCTGAGGGGGCAGGGACCCTAAGAGGTCCGTTCTTGTGACCTCACCCAACGGTAAAGGAAGGGGTTACGTACTTTCACTTTGCACTTTCACTTCAGCGAGTCAACACAGTCGGAGAAGGGTCGGGGTACCTGACATCGGAGGGTCCGAGGAGGCAGGTACCCTAAAAGGTCCGCTCTCGTGACCTCACCCGACGGTAACGGAAGAGACGTTAGATAAATATCTAGTCACATAATCTAAACGTAGAAAATTAGTTACCCAGTCTTGACAATTTTTGATCAAATCGTTCTCTAAACCCTTCCTTTCTAAAAGTATATCGGTTTTTTTTTTTTTTCTACAAAAAGTTTTATAAGAAAATAAATATGGTGATATATATGTACTCTAATAAACGATTTACCCCTTTTTAATTTACAAGGTACTTTTTATTTATAGTTATATATTGGTTTAAATTTCAACCTTCCATTATATAGGGAAAACCTCTAAGTGTCATATGAAATCGTAATATTTAAGAGACTCTTTAAGTCACATTTCTTTAGACAAATTGACAATAATTAGGTAGTAGAGGATTTTAATAAAAATAAAGAGTCGATTAAGAAGAGACTGGTGAGTCATTGGGACAAAACCCTTTAGACTGAGTTTTGATAAGAAGGGACTATCTCAGTGGTATTTGTTTCATAGACTCACACTAAGACGAACAGTCTTATATTTACACTTAATACTCGAACTTAGAGAGGATAGATAGAGGACAGGTAAGAGAGGGAGGAGTTTATCTAACAAACACTCTGTGGAAATACCGTCCTTCACTTCTTCTTGATTTCTCACAAGGCGTCAACTGGACTTAATAGTCCTCTCTGTGTCCTTTCTTCCGCAACAAGCGTCTTGTCCTTCGACTTCAAAACGTGGAGATCCGAGAAACGATCCAGTAGATTATGTCAATTCCGGGCATGTATATTTACTAAAAGGAAGACTCTTTTGAAAGCAATTCAGATTAAAAAAGTATTCAAGTTGTTTCCATCGGATCTATGAGTTGATTGTGTTAACCCATGTGTCATGACGTAACACTATCCAAATATTATGAAAAGTGTGTTTATAATGTAAATTTTTGTACGTTTTTTATCTTTTGGAAAAATTAGACTGTCATACCATCCTTCATGTCGTCCACCGTGTGTCCCCGACCGTAACTCACTTGCCCGTCCTCCTCCTTCTCCCCGACCCTCTGCCGTCTCGACTTCCTGGGAGTCGTCGTCCTCTGGGACCGAGTAGGGACGACGAAAGTGTGGCGAAGGTCTGTAGACCCGGACTTCACTTCTGTGACTTGCTGGCGTGTGATGCGTCATGGTGTGTCAACTAACGTGTCTTCGTGAACATCTCCTACGGACGTGTGCCGTTACATACGGTCTGCACACGGGATTGAATGCACTAAACTGCACACTTGCGTGCGAACGTAGAAACTTTCACTCGTTGAACATCCAAACTTACATCCCACAAATGCCATTACGAGGATAATAACCTTTGTGACAATTAATCTATAAGGTAATGACTATCTAGATAATGAGATTTTTAATTTTTTATTTAATGAGACGATAAGTGGTGCTGAGGTACATGACCCGTTATAGACAAAGTTTTTTTATCTCACGAGAAAGAAGACTGGACAGTAAAATGGTACTCGGATAGATCCTTCACTGAACGTACATGAAGAATGGACGTCAATATTGGTGTTTCCGAATCTTCGTATCCTATGTGGTATTTAGACATTGAGACTGGTTCAACTAGAGAGATTCTTCAGGAGTCTTTCGATGTCCAGTTTCCTTTGTCCCATACGTTGACATGAAAGACAAATGGGACGTGAATTGAAACAGTGCTTTCCTTCGACTCTCAGGACTCTCGATTGTTCGTCAGGATGTGACACATCAGAGGAGCTCCAGACTTGTAGGTCGGAAGAATGGGGGACGGGTGGTCGTTCGGAGAGGTCAGTAATGCTGTTACGGTTTGTGGGGTACGTATAATCTTACCGTAAAAAGGAGTTACAATATAGAAATTCTAATGCGAGACACGACTAAATCCATCAGGATCAAGTGACCAAGAGTCTCCCCTGGCATATTATGTATCTATGATAAAATCTTTATATATCCAAACTGAAATTATGTAATCAGTAGCGATGGTAGTAAACCATAAACAAACCCCGAAAATCTAGTGTCAAATACATAGAGGTTTACTCAAGTGGGGTTTGGGGCTGGTTTTCTTGTCTTAAGGACATTTACGTCATAAAGGATCCTCACGTGCAGGCATAAAAGTATTAAAGACTAATCAAGCAAAGAAAGAGGAAAACAGACGTCGTGAACAATCGGTGCTCAAGACAAGTGGAGTACAGTAGATTAAAACGACAGAGTCTGAGATAAAGAAGTACAGTAAATTAAAATTAATAATGGAACACCGTATTAAATCCGTCCAGACAAATATCTATTCTTCCTTTCCCCTCTTTCTCATTCTTTACAAGGTTCTGGATCGATTAATGACCGGTTCGATCCTGACTTTGAGTGACCATTCAACCCTTTTTCGTCATCGCAGGAATACTCCTAACTCAATTAATATAGTTCTTTGTTTCAGTGAGTGTGAACACAGTCATCACTACTCATGATGGAACCAAATAAAATGTTGGGTAATAAAAGCCTTTTAATCGCGAGAAATTATGTATGACTTTTAGGTCAACTAGTATTCTTATTTTATCTGGTCTTATAAGGTGTAGGAATCGAAAGTCCTTGTGTCCACGGACCCCTAGTAAATGGTAACTTTCCACAGTCGAGGAGGATCTCTGAACCGAGTCGTGGGAAATCTTCTCGATTCTCGTCTAGAGTTTGTGACAGTGGGACGACGACGACGACGACGACGATGATTCGGCGAAGTTAGCACAGGTTGAGACACTCTGGGGTGTCTGCCGTCGGGTGGCCCGAGGGGGTAGGGACTCTAAGAGGTCCGTTCTTGTGACCTCACCCAACGGTAAAGGAAGAGGTTACGTACTTTCACTTTGCACTTTCACTTCAGTGAGTCAGCACAGGTTGAGAATCGCTCGGGTACCTGACGTCGGGTGGTCCGAGGAGACAGGTACCGTAAAAGGTCTGTTCTCGTGACCTCACCCCACGGTAACGGAAGAGGGATGCTGATGGATTTAGTTCATAGAAATTAGACGTCACAGCACCGGACCGTACTTAACTTACTAAGGGGTTGTTGTAATCTCCACCACTGAGGGGACAGAAGAGGACTAGAGAGTAGTCGGGAAGATCCTTGTTCCTTGACTCTACGAGACGTAAAGTCGAGGAGAAGGAGAGAAAACGGGTCCAGAATACTCCGAACTCTTACCTTCGACCCGAAGGTCATGATGTCCGTCCTTCCTTCTGGAATCGATTTCGGAATTAGTGGTCGAAATCTCCTTGTTTGAACAGATAAGTTGTTGAAGTCCTAAAACAACCTAGACACAAGTTGAAGGTCATCATAAAGATTTATGTACAAACGAAACACTTTGGAGAGGGGTTAGCGGAGAAGTACACGTGCTAGACATACTTCACTTCACTTCAGCGAGTCAGCACAGGCTGAGAAACGCTGGGGTACCTGGTATCGGATAGTCCGAGGAGGCAGGTACCCTAAAAGGTCCGTTCTGACGACCTCACCTAACGGTAAAGTAAGAGGTCCCCTAGAAGGACTGGGTCCTTAGCTTGGGCCCAGAGGGTGTAACGTCCGTCTGCGAAATGGCAGACTCGGTGGTCCTTCGGAAAAAGGCAAATTACACCTGGTTCCTTATGACAAGAATAGGGTGGGTTGAGGTCAAACGAGGAGAGGTCATCCTTGAGTTCGGAGTTGTCTAAATTAACAAAGTCCTAAGAACTCACGGAAAAAGACAAGTCAAGTCAGCGAGTCAGCACAGGTTGAGAAACACTGGGGCACCTGGCGTCGTGCGGTCCGGAGGGACAGGTAGTGGTTCAGGGCCTCGAACGGGTCTGAGTACAGGAAGTTCAGTCACTACGGTAGGTTGGTAGAGTAGGAGACAGCAGGGAAGAGGAGGGCGGAAGTTAGAAAGGGTCGGAGTCCCAGAAAAGGTTACTCAGTCAAGAAGTGTAGTCCACTGACTTCATAATCTCAGAAAAGACAATTCCGTTTTATTTATTTAGAGTCACGTCAAACTTTCATATATCTGTAAAATAACGGTAAAGTAACATGTTGATTGGGGTTGAATGTAATCAAAAGGACTTTTCACGTTTCTACAATAAAGGGGGGAATCAATTTACTGTCTTTTAACTTTTATATCTGAAACTATCACCTCCCTTTCTGAAACTTCTCATTTATTTCAACCTTAAAGTACCACTACTACCTTAACGTCATTTAAGACGGCGACTTACTAAACCCGTAGGACCACAGGGGTCTGACGCGAAAGTCTTCGTAACCAATCAATCGTAGAAAGATAGAGAATCGCAGACTCAGGAAGGGAGGATAGAGGGAGGGAGACAACCTGGGTAAGAAGGACAATTAAAGAAAGACGGAAAATTTATATCCCACCGGTGCCTTCAGGTGTGTCAGGATGTAGGGGTGCAGACGTGTCGATGTCGGGGTGTTGGGTTTCGGTCTTCGTCCGACTTAATGAGGTAAACCGGTAAGTGTGACTAGAACTTACCTCAGTGTCCCAGAGAATGATTCTCGTTGAGTTCTACTGTAAGTATCGTCCCGAGTCTAAAGTGGGAACAGAGCTCTTCTGTAAAATTGGGTTGATGGTCTCATAAGGGTCACGGATGTAAGTGTCCATTGTATAAACCTTATAATCTATTTACTTTACGTAACGTGACTTTTAATTAACCTTTACTTAGTCACGGGTAAACCGGTGAATGGTCGGTAAAGGACGACTTATTCAGATTCGGACTCTTGTACCGTTATTAATTTGGTTTTTTTCTTTTAATGGGACGGGGAAGTATAAGGGTCTCTTTACATGGTATAGGACGTGGAATAGAATTTTCACCTCTCTAAAATATACAGTCTTACGGAACCTGTCCTCCCCCTTCTGTCACAGGACTTTTCATTCCATGATGACAAAGTTAAAGTAGTAACAATGATCCTCAGGGTTTTATTCAACCGAACTTCCATACATTAATTCGTGACTTTTTGATTGGAACGTACACAAAACGTTTATCTGGTATAAAAGTAATAACGACGAAATCTACAAGGCACCGGGTACCCTTCTCCTTCATGACTCTATTTAGTCGACGACTATCCACTGGGGGCACAAAAAGAATTAGTGCACTTTGATGTTCTGTTTTACAAAGGAGTAAACTAAGTAAGTTTTTATCGTTAAGAATAAAAGGAATCCGATCTTATTATCCGAATACAAGCTAATAATTTTCATGAAATAAGTGGGAGTAAAGGATAATTGATCCAAAAAACCCTTTATAAAAGTGGCAAGAAACGATACTTGTTTTAGTGGGAGTTACTGTCACAAGATTGTTTGGTTTTGCGACGTAAAAGTTCTGGAAAAGAAAACTAATCAAATGAAAGAGGAGAAGTCTATATAACACGATTAATATATTTGAAATTTATCCTTATCACCTCTTTCCGTTCACCGGAAGTCTGTGTGGGTAAGGTTATGCCGGTAAGGTTGTCATTTATAAAGACCAACGACGAAAGAGAGGAAAAGTGCACCAATGTTAGTATCAGATGTGTTTAAAACCACGGAGGAAAATTTCAGTGTAAAATTATATGTGCAAAGAGACACAAAAATACTCATAAAAATTTGTAACTTATCAACGTACTATAAGGCGGTACACTTGCTCGATCAGACACAAGTATTAGTGCAGACTAAACAATGGGTAAATCCTTTTAAAAATAAAAGAACGGGGAGTTTATTTTATGACGTAACTTGTAGAGACACTTTTTATACGAATCAGTGATTGATACTCAGACTCACTTGAGGCCCTCTACCACTACCTGTCCCTCCGGACCACACGACGCTAAGTACCCCAGCGTTTCTCAGCCTGTGCTGACTCGCTGACTTGACTCGACTTGACTTGTATTTAGACGTGACTTGCGAATAACAAACGGTACACGACAAAATCTTCGACTACCTCGTCGCTTTGTTCGCCTCTAGGACGTACAAGACTATCCTCCGGTCCCTCTTTTGTTCGTGTCATCATCGTACAGTCTTCGACACTTGACTACTTCCGTCTCTCTAGTGTCTCACCCCGTCCCTATCGACGTCAGGATTCACTCCCCCGGTCCTTTCGTTGGGCTCTTTACTGAAGTCCCTTTCTGTCTTCTCCTCGTTCCTTGTTTACATGCACAACCACTGGGAAGGTTCCTTTCCTCGCAGACCGCGTTTTCTGGGATGAGGACACCAGCCCTCACAAAACTCCTTGTCTTAACAACCCGGTTTTTCATAATTGTATAATTGTAATTAAATTGTGAAAATTTCAAAGTAAAAATTTAATGTAATAGGAATATCGTTTATAACGATCATTTTGAGGTGAACGTTACACTAAAAAGTACGAGGATAAAAAATCTTATTTATTGGTAACACTCTTCCGAGATTCACGTATACCGAAAGACTTAAAAAATTTATAATACGTCAGTAAATTATCTCATTAAGTCTGTATTATTACAATAATTATAACATAAGAACAAGGAATAAGGAAAGAAATTTCTGCAATCTATACACCCTTTTTATCTCAACATAAACGGTCTGTGTGTGTTCTGAATAAAATGTTACATGGACTTAATAAAATTTTAGACTTTGTAAACACTCTACCGTGTGAAAATCCTCGAAGAGAACCGTGTGTAGGTTCTTCCTACGACGGACTCGGAGGGTCTAATGACATTTATCTGTACTCTTCCTTGTGCGCGAGTACTTTATACTTTGTTGTCACGAACTAAGCTCGCTCCGTTCTTTTAGTTCTTACCTTGTAATGATTTCAATCTTTGGGTCTTCTTTTACCACACAAGAACTAAATCTTTGAATAACGTTTTATTACTCCAAAAAAAAAAGTAAACAGAGAATGGGTTTACTCTTGAGATGACACAGTAAGAGTCGGGTGAAAAGTTCATATAAAAGAGCGTTATATTTTTTTTTTTTTTTGACGAGAGATTCATTTTTACCGTAACAAATACACCGAATATCAGACGTAAAGTCAAGTACGTAAATCGTATACGGCACCCGTACTAGAAATGAGGGTAATGGGGGTAACAAAAAAATTTAAATAAAAATTAACCTCCTATTAACGAAATGTTACAACACAACCAAAGACGGTATGTTGTCGTACTTAGTAGGTATTTATACGTATGTAGGGGAGAGAACTTGGAGAGAGGGTGCGGGGTGTGGGGTGGGGGACAGCAGTGTGTCGAGGGGCACAATACGTCGTCGAAGGGTGGTCGACAGATAAAGTGTACACCACTACCTGTACAAACTGCGATGACAGAGTTACGTGGGGTAGGAGAGGAAGGGGTCGACACAGGTGTCAGACAAAAGATATTGACGTAGAGGTAAGGACGGAACGTTTATCCAAGTAGTCGTGGTAAAAAGATCTAAGGTGTACACAACTATATACTATAAACAAAAAGAGAAACATTGAATCAAATGAGACATATTGTCGGAGATCCTAGTAGGTAGAGTCAAGTCGATTGAGTTTAGACAAGGAAAAATACCGACGTATTATAAGGTAACATAAATACGTGGCGTCGGAGAAATAGGTAAGTAGACAACTACCTGTAAATTCAACGAAGGTGCAGAACCGATAACATTTATCGCGACGTCACTTTAACCCCATACACGCAGAAAGACTCAACACCAAAAGAGTACCTTATACGGGTCTTTACACTGACGACCCAGTCTCTCGTGAAAAGAAAGAGAGAACAACTACTCGGAGGCATGACAAGAGGTACTACTGACGTGGTCAAGTGTCGACGTGGCTGTCTTCTCCTCCCAAGGTAAGAGAGTTGTAGGAAGGTCGGAAATGACAAACGTCTAAAAACTACTACCGGTAAGACTGACCACACTCCACCACGGAGTGACATCAAAACTAGAGGTAAAGAGCTTATTATTCGCCACAATTCGTCGAAAAGTGACCGGTAGACATGCAGAAGAAACCTCTTTACAGACGACTCCGGAGACGGACGGAAAACTGACTCAACGGACAGAGAGACTATACTCGGCGTACACGACGAACGTAGAAAACCTCTAATTGGGAAACAGTCAACGAAACAAACGTTAAAAAAAAGGGTGAGACTCCCGGCAGAAAAGTAGGACAAAGACCAAAGGAAACAACATGTTTTCGAAAATTCAAATTAACCCAGGGTAAACGAATAAAAAAATAAAAGTAATGAAATCCTCCTGGGGATAGTAAAATTATATTTATCTATTTATTAAATCTTTTGGTTTATGTATACCTTATAAAACACTTTAATAAATTTCTAAAATTTACCGACTTTTGTAATACCAGCAAGTAGATTGAGTGACTTCTAGTCACACTACGGTGGGTGCGCTAATGTGAACCGTCAAGGAGTCGTCTCGTATCTTTCGGGAAGTACCAAACCTGAAGCATAGAGATTGGAAACTGGACAGTGGTGCACGAGGAGGAAAGACACTGGGGTCGGTGTGGCCTGGTGGTCCCAGGTCGGGGCCAACCTAGATCCCATAGGCTTCGCACCTGCCGCTCCGTTCTGTCGATATATCTATATCTAAATATCTGAATCTCTATATATATCTCTATTCTTTTGTCAATTCTTTTATCTCCTCTCTTTCTCCGACTATAAGGAACCAAATGTGTTTTTCGATTATTTCAGAGTTCTGTTCTTGAACGACGAAAGTGCATCCGGTGTCCGCGGGCGAACTTATCGCCTCACACGGGGTGGAACCCGAGGGAGAGTGTACCCAGAATCTTCGGGCCCGTCTTTTCACTTGCTTTTCTCGGAGACACAAGGTTCCCTAGTCGGACTTTTTCTCTCCCTCCCTCTCCCTCTTTCTCTCTCTTTCTCTTAACTGTACTCCCTCCGGTTCGAACACGTTTTTGGGGTATTGAAATAAAAGTTTTCCACGAATATATGGGCTTCAAAATGTATTACCTTCTGCGTCTCAGTGCGTCCCCGTCGTCAGGACTGGAAACAGCTATGGTCCGAAAGAAAGACGTATGGAAAGACATATGTTTTCCAGAGTCCACTCAATGTAATAGAAGACCGGTCCTCCGGACAATTGTAAAATACCGAAAAAAGGAACTATTTACAATTAGCTGGTCTTTTGAGTAAAAGGGAACTTCACAAAAAGAAATTAGACGTAGTGGGAGTTTCATGATTTATTTCCATGTAGGAATGTCTTGTTTCCACGTACCCAATGTTGCTTCTTTCACGAATTGAGCTTCTAGATTACAACGATGAACAAAAAAGAGATATGGTTGATATAATTAATTACGTGAGGACCCCTGTGTTGTTTATTTTCTATACTTTTGAACCGTCGTTCATAACCGAGTTGTTGCTTTTGGAATTGGTCAAGACAAGATTACTAAAAGTTGAGGAGTTTTCCGAGATGTAAGGATCTTACAAAATTCGAAGGACACGGAGACCGTCAACCCTCCGACATTTGTTAGTATACGTATCAACATTTTCCAGACCTATTTGGACAGTCCGATCAATCTTTCGATAGTCTCCCCAAACTTAACTTTGTGAGGTTAATACAGGTCCTCTGAATAATTGATCTCGAGATTCAATTAAAAGAAATCTCTTTCCACCAGCCCCTGTCGGGGGGCGATTACAGTCTTCTCATGTCCTAGCGTTTGTCATTTGTCTGCCTAAACCCAAAGCCCCGTCTACGAGCCCGTCTAGATCCCCTAGGGAAACTCAGGACTAGGGTGGAAACGGACAGTCCACGAAGGAGTACTGGAAACAGCCCCAGCCTAGAGGGCACGACCGAGGGCCGTGGCCCGGTGAGCGTCGGGGAGTCGACAGAGTGAGAGGTGTAGGAGACATAAGAGTGTAGGAGGTATGAAAAATGGGAACCTCCTTTTTGCCGTCTTCTAGGTGCACCGAGGAGAAATGGGTTCGCTTAGCAGGAATAAGAACCTCACAGCAGGTACGAACCGAGGAGAAATGGGTTCGCTTAGCGGGAATAAGAACCTCACAGCAGATGCCGGAGCAGATACTTGGGAAGTTGAGAAGAAGGCGGACACTAGCACTCAGTCCCAACCGAAAGGGAGGACGAGATAACAGGCAAGAAGTTGGAGCATAGTATGAATCTCAGACAGAGAGAGGGGGTATAGGTACAGCCTTTATCTGACACTTGAGGACCTCCTGTACCTCATCGGCCATAGAAATAAAGAGATCAAGGAGGTTGATAATGGACTGGGAATCATGCGTCACTTTGATCAAATGTATGAAGGTATCAAGTCTTTTGTTTCACACTTTACATCGACTGACTCAACTCGTCGGAATAAAGGTTTCCGTCCGGACATACCGAAAGAAACTTACCGACGTGTCCCCTGACAAAAATAAAAATGTGTCATACCTGGCGAAACCTCAATGACTAGGAATCGTTCAACCGTGGTAATTGTTTCTTGTGAATTCGAAACCACGACACAGGTTGAGGAACTTTTATGTGGTTCTCGAACAGTTCTGGAAAGTTTACAACGTGAACTGATTCGTACTCTACTCCGGTCATTAAGATTTTCAATCCACAACCCTAAAATCGAAGTCATAATTTCAAAGACTCCGACTTCGAGGTTATGAAACCGGTGGACTATCCTTCTCGGTTGAGTAACCTTTTCTGGGACTACGACCCTTTCTAGTTTCCGTTTTCCTCTTCTCCCGTCGTCTCCTACTCTACCAACCTACCGTAGTGACTGAGTTACCAGTACTTCAACTCGTTTGAGGTCCTCTCTCACCTCCTGTCCCCTCGGACCGCACGAGGCACCCCAGCGTTTCTCAGCCTGTACTGACTCCTTGGTTTGTAGTTCCTGTCGTTCCACAATCCTACGGCAGAGAGAGGCTTACCGTAGGATCCTCCCTTTAGATACCTGTTCGTCTCCGCGTTCCTCTGCGCGATTGGGACTGAGTCGACCTGTGTGACGGGTGGTCTTTTACATTCCAACAAGGACAGTGGGTCGATTATTCTTGACAGATCTCCGTCCGGACCACTTTGGACGACGGCACTAAACCGACCACCCTTCCCGTGACTTCCTCGACCTCGGGAAGAGGGACACAAACCCTTCGAGTATGCCTTCGTCCCCTGGACAACTTCACACTCTTGGCTGGTCTGTCATCTTCTCGCCACCCTCGGCGCACCACACCGAGGTCCTGACACCCTCTCTGTAGACACCGCACAAGACTTTAGCCTCTTTGCCAAACATAATCGGTACCCGGTGTTCCGACACTAGCCTCTTCTGTTCAGCCATCCTTTCGCCCCCTCTGGTGCTTCTCGTTTACGGACCTTACTGCTCCTTGAACCGTTCTCCCGTCGCGTCGTCTTCGGGGCGACGTCGGTGACGGGCTCCGTTCGTTTCGGCCGACGGGACTTGCGCACGTAGCGTGCCCCTCCCTGTCTTCTGAGTCCTTCAGTAAAGACAGTGGAGAGGGAATCGACGGACTTTCCTAAATCTATCCCCCGGATAAGGTCCTTTTTCTTTATAGTGGTCTCTCTGTCTGTCATGGCACGTTTGATCCGTTCACTCTAGCCCTCCTTCGGCCGCTTTGGACGAACAATGCGAAAGAGCCGCGGGGCGGAAGGTAAGGATGGACCGGGTCCTTTGGACAAATGGTTGTAAAGGGGAAAAAAGTAGAAGGACACTTAACGTAGGGAAGAGAAACTTCAGGGTCTGGGGACTGGAGAAAAGAAATCAGGTGTTACCTTGTATATAGAATAAGACGGACAGAAACCTGAAAAGGTACAAATATGTCTAAGGGACATATATGTATACATTAATTTAAAATAAAAGAGGGTGGTTAGAGAACAGAGTAAAATTGATGAGTCGGCCAATTTTCTTGGTTCCTCCACTTTCTTTTTAAAATCGGAAGGACGACAGTGGCTAAGTATTAAGATTCAGATGTAAAGGTTCGTTTTACTTTAAATAACTATCTCACGTTACTAACTTCTTTTGGATTGTACTTATCCCACTTCTAGTATGAGCATCTTCGTCTTAAGCCGTATTTCTGTGAACTAAGGACCATAGACCAAACAAGATATTTAAATACAACTTATAACCTTTCACTCATACTGAAGTTTAACCGATGTCATCCTTTCTTTATTTCATTCCTTTCTAATACTAGACGAACACAACTTAATCTATAACCGGACCTATTTTGTCTACCAGAGTGTTTCTGTCACTTTCTACAATTTAGACCAAAAATTTTACTAACCATGAAGCAATGATATGTTTTATAAACTGATAAATTTCGTATAGATAACCGTAATCGAGTAAATTTTGAATCTATGTGGGAAATTCATCTACCTTCAACGTTTTCCGATGGCGACAAACAGAACAGAGTGTCATAAAATTCCAACCGAGATACACTGACGTACGACCGTACGATTCAGCGAAGTCGGCAAAGGTTGAGACATACTGAGACACCTGGCAACGGGTAGTTCAAGGAGAAAGGGACCCTAAGAGGTCGTTCTTGTGACCTCGTTAGGGGCGCAGGAGGAGGTCCCCTAGAAGGACTGGGTCCCTAGCTTGGGCTCAGAGGACGTAACCACCCGCCCAAGAAATGACGATCGTGGTGGACCCTTCTAAATATATGGTGTCATATTATTTCTTACTTTAAAATATTATTATAAACAAGGTCAAATATCTATTCCTTTACCTTCGAATTGTTCCAATTCAGTGAAATTTCCTATTCTGTGTATTTCCCTCTGCTCTTCCTTTGTAAAACTTGTCATCCAAATTCTTTTCGTAAGAATACAAACATTTTTCGGGAGTCTTCTCAAAAGGTCAGCGAAGACCGGAGAACAAACAGTTTACCACGACCAACCAGACAAAGACTGAGAAAGATCTGAGAGACCCACAGAGGACTCTCGAACTAGCAGACTCGTACCAGCACCATCATTTTCTTCAAAGGTACAAATACCCCGTGTAAATACGATCTCTTCATAAATAAAAAAATAGACTTCAAGTTTCAATTGACCGACAGGGTGTAAATTAAACAACTTGAACAATTCACCGGTGTTCCCACTGGAGTTACTTGGTATAATTACGGGACCCGAACCGTTCGGGGGGTCCTCCAACTTACGAGTCCGTGCCGACGTCCTTCCCAAACACACCTTTACTACGACTGACAAAAAACTAATCGGTAACTCTTTCTTTATGACGACGAATCCTCATGACGGTAGGAATCCTCTCCGATCTCTCGACCTACTCAGAAGTGGATATTAATATTTCAGTGTAAAACTAAACTAACAATTCTTGTCGGTGGCCCGGCGACGAAGAACTCCGACCCTTTAGAATTTAACGATTCAATTACCTTCCTCTCTTGACACCCGAAACGAAACACGTAATCAGTCTAAATTGTCCTATAATACCACTCTCGACGTTGTAATGACGTCACCGAACACTCGACGTCTTTAAATAAGAGAGAGTGGATTACAAGACGACTCATATAACTTCTGTCCCCAACCCTGATCACCAAGAGAGTGCATCAGTAAATACCCGTTTCTGATTGTCACAGAGATGGTAGAAATCATCTACCACTTTCGAACAACAACTTAGTGTGTTTCTGCGGTCCTAAGAACCGGGGGTCTTCTCTTCTTAAGTTAGACCCCGGTCTCTACTCCGAACTAGTCTCGAAAACACATTATTTCAAAATAATTTCATATTTCCTCTATCTCTTTCGAAGACTTTTTCCGTAGTCTTCCCCCGTCTTTCTCATGGGGTGACGATCAGAAGTCGACCTACAATATATCAGTGACAACGACGATTCAGTGAAGTCAGCACAGGCTGAGACACGCTGGGGTATCTGCCGTCGGGTGGTCCGAGGGGGTAGGGACCCTAAGAGGTCCGTCCTTGTGACCTCACCCAACGGTAACGGAAGAGGTTACGTACTTTCACTTTTCGCTTTCACTGCAGCGAGTCAGTACAGGCTGAGAAGCGCTGGGGGACCTGACGTCGGAGGTCCGAGGAGGCAGGTACCCTAAGGGGTCCGCTCTCCTGACCTCACCCCGCGGTAACGGAACAATTGCTTTCTTTCCTCACAGAATTTTGAGTCTTACCGTGGTCCGGGGAGGGGGCATTCTACGTAAAACCCTATTAGAACCGTGGTTTACGAAGTAGGACCCGGTATTTTACTAATTGAACTTAGAACATCTTCCCGTCTAGTGGTATGTTTATCAAAGTAAATGTATCTAATCCCCTTGTTATAGACTCATACTGTATGACCAAACAGTTCATCCAAGACTCGGTTCTCCGTCTTGGTTGCACTTCTGTCTCAAACCCCATTTACGTATCATGTAATCGAATCGAATTCTGTTTGTAAAGGTATTCTTTTTCCGTAACCAATTGAAGTCCACTTTGGTCCACAGTAATACCGTTGTGTCTTAAAAATTTAAACATATCTCTTCCTTTTGTATAGCGATCACACAAAGGAGGACGGGGAATTCTTTCTATTTTTACAGACTGTGAACGTCCGATAAAGGAGGAGACCTCTGGGGACCGAAAGGACGGATAATGGGAGAGTCACCGAAGATCCTAGTGAAGTAAGGAATAAGGTCGGTCTTCTCGTCTTTACGTTCTCGCACTTGTTGAATCGTACGTGTCAAAATACCTGTTTTGCATTTTGGCTGTGTGTTGTGAGGACAAACGTTTTCCAATCGAGACACTGGTGTCATCAACGTTTCCTCCGACCCTTACATTAGGACGACAATTAATAAGATAATTAATTATCTTATCCAAGATAATGATAATGACACCTTTTCCCCCTTATACTTAAATCCACTTTGCTACATTAGATGTAATATAGGAGCTCAACGAAATGTCCCGAAAATCCAACTCCCTTTCTCTGTCTTTTTTTCGTTCCATTATAAAATTTATAATCTCCCTTATTGTATGAAATTCCCGTACAGTACAAGGAAACCCATATTAAGACTGGGACACTCACTAGAAATGAGTGACTCAAGTCTAGGATTATACTTGTACTATATGTTTAAAAGATGAACTTTTAATTATTTATACGATAAAGAGGTCAGTAAATACTTTTTGAAACGAGAGTGTAAAAAATTACGTAAAGTTTAGAACACATAATGTTCTGTCGTCCGGTCAAGAAGGGTTCACCACTTCAGACAACTATTCGTTTCTATTATGAATAATCTATTATTAACGCGTAATTTTCACGGTGTACTTTCTTTTCATCCTCCTCCCTAAAACTTGAGACTACCTCCCACTGCAAACTGGTCTAGTTGGGGATAGAACGTGAAGAAATAATTCTATTATGTTTACTTAAAAATAGTAGTTCTCTACATAAAAGTGCTGTCTAACTTTTAGACTTGAACGGTTTTCGTACTTTTCAGACCATTGTTAACTTTATATGTCCTACGAATTGGTTATGGTTAGGCCTCGGTTCAATTTCCAGTCAAGACAAACTTAGAGGGTTATCGTTTTTACGTACGGACGAAGGTAAATTTAAATACAAGTCTTCTCGCACTATGATTACCTGTAAGTTTCCGATTTATTCGTGTTTCGTAATCGCACCCACTACCTTTAGCAGTTTTGGTGAGTTTTGGATCATTGTCCGACACCTGACGGTCTATGACGTAGGCGTGATGGGTCAACTGCCTACGGAGTTTTTTGTTATAAAAAAAATGTCAAACACCGTCACAAGTCAGGACTCATTGGACTTAAAACATCGTGGAAGAATGAGCTCGGGGTCATTTCTGTACCAAAACAACTATAACGATCTTTCTATCGTTATTTGGATAGAGTCATATTATTTTCTTATTAAACTCCTGTTCTGGAAAGGACTCATATACTTCTCTAATAAAATTTTTTATCTACACAAAACATTTTGACATAAATAAAAACGTGGTTGTTTGTGACGGGATATTCATCTTTTGTTCATCTTTATTCATTAAATTGATCTTTTATAACATTCATCTCTTTGGATCTCAACTACTCAAAACTCTCAACAAAGTAAGAGACACCTGATAGTGACTTCTTCGAAGTGTCTGATACAAAGGTAATATATTTGTCTATACCCTCGTTCAAGAAGGGAAGGGAGGTCTTTGTGGTATATTATTCAAATTTCCTATCTGAGACATTCTTGTGTTTTTTTCCGAAGTCACACTTTCTGTTTGTGTGTTTTATTGACCCCTTAAGTAAACAGAACTCCGACGTCGAGACTGTCACCGGGGAAACTGTGACACATAAAGGCTTAACATCACTTCGGGGACCCCTTGTAGGAGACGGGACTGAGAATTCGGCACACGTAGTCTGACTCGACGGCGACCTTCGGGAGGACGGCGTGGGGCCGTGACGAGGGAGCTCGACTCGCGGTCACACCAGTAAGTCTCAAAATCGAGACGAGCGGAACACCAAAGGACAGAACCGAAACCCCTCGGTCGACGGCACTACTTAAGAACCGGGGATTTCCGGACCACTAGACTACGCTTCTTGACTGAGCAATCTTTTCTGGGACTACGACCCTTTCTAACTTTCGTCCTCCTCTTCCCCTGTTGTTTCCTACTCTACCAAGCTACCGTAGTGACTGAGTCACCTGTACCCAAACCCATTTGAGACCCTCGATGACTACCTGTCCCTCCGGACCGTACGACGTCAGGTACCCCAGTGTCTCAACCTGTACTGACTCGCTGACTTTACTTGACTTGACTTGACTTTTGGGACCACTATCACTGAACTAAATAATCCAGTTGTTTATAAATAAGATATAAGTAACTATTATTTATAGTCCAGTGATTCATAACTAGCCCAGTCAAATAATTTCCGGTCCTCAATCTCTCCGTTCTCGGTCATCTTCCCTTTGCACGAAACCAGTCTCGTCGATACCTACTGGCGTCACCAGGTCACCGACTCAGGCGGAACGTTACGTCCCCTGTAGGCAAGACCGGGACCAGGTCCTTCCGGGGTGAGCGGACCTCGTAGAGTCGGGTCCACGGTCTCGACGACTCGGACACGGACGTCGACGGCTCCGAACGCACGGTGTCACTGACACGAGACTCTGTTCTCCGGAGACGTGACGTCGATTCGTCCGAGGGCCAGAAACGTTGATCTCTCTCGGAACGCGTCGTCGTTTCTGGACCACGTTGGTTTTTATCGGTTTATTTATGTTAATAAAAAATTTTTATTTTTTCTTATCGTTAGACTCCTCTTCCACCTGAAGACAGAACTCTGGTTGAGACTTCTAAGACGAGGCGGTTCTGTCCAAAAATTTACCTTTTCCCCCCTCCTAGAGTCACTTAGCACCTCCGTCCTGCAACCCGAGGCGTAGGAAGAGGCAACGCACACCTCGCCTACAGAGAGGGAAGTGGACAACAGAAGGGGAGTACTATACGGACGTCCTAGCGAGTCCCCCGACAACGCCCATCTCTCGATTGATAAGACATCGATGTAAGAAGTGAGAAGAAAAACAGATCCTTTTCTTAGCCGTCCGATCCGTTCCGTACCACTTGTGAGTCTTCCCGCGTTCAGTCCTCGATCCAATTCAACGGATCACTGGAGTAAGGATAGTAGTGCAGGAAAATTTCAATCTCCCCTTCCCTTTTCCCGTTTGCCCTGTCCCTTTTCCGTGCCGAAAGTTGGCCCGAGGCAAGAGTTCATCGGGGCTCCCTCGCAATCATTTTGTCTGTGGTAGGACGAACCGTTGAAAGGGAGACCAAAGTCACTGGACCTTATACTATGAGACGAGGGGTCGAAACTGGACCTTATATTATGAGACGAGGGGTCGAAACCGTTTACGAAATGAGTTTACAATGACTTTAGTCTACCTACACCGAACTCTTATAACTAGAAAAACACTAAAATGAGAAGTGTCACTGATTTTTATCTGACTTAATGCCTTTGGTGTTCACCTTTTCGTTAAGATCGTATCGTGTTTACATTGAAGATGACTACCGTAAGGATTTTTATTAATACTTTAATATTACACGAATTCACTCCCAGACATAAAGAGTAGTAGTAAGTACCAAGGTAATAAAGTTTGTGAAGTTTAAATCCTAGACTTTAAGTTTATAAAGTTTATTTTTAGGTAGATCGAAAAAGTTTACATTCAAGTCTAATCAATCACTGATTAGTTGAACACGAAATTTTCAGTTTATATAATGAGTATAAAACTTACGATAACCCTCAGGATTTTATGTCGAACCTGTATAGATAAAGACTGAGACGACTAAGATTGTCTATCCGCCAAGTGACCTTGTTTTATATCTCCGGTCTTTGTCTAAATATGTATGTACTAGAGGACTAAATACTGTTTTTACAGTGACTTTACGAAACCTCTTTATTATTGTAAAAGATTTTGCCACGACCCGGTCAACCAATAGGTGACCCTTTTACATTGAGAACTAGGGACGTAAGTGTGGTATGCGTCTCAGTCAACACTTACCTAGCGACTACTTTATGTGTTCAATTTTCGTTTGCAGATCTTCTGTAACATCTTAGAGAATTAACGGAACCGTATCCGCACTTATGAATCTGTCTGTGTTACGCGTTAGTCTTATATGCGATTGTTAAGGATGTTTAGTCACTTTTCTTACTTCGGATGAAGTTATATGATTTCGGGACATGGCTGTAAAGTACTTCCTCTTACGGGTCCATTATTTAACACGAGTTATAGTAATCCTTCTACTTTTATTAAAGTAGTGGTGATCCCAGGAAATTTATTTTCTGTTTAGTGGTTCCAGCGTCCTTCTGCACTCGTCGAACTTTACAGTACGCGACAAACATCTTTACAATCACGTCAGAGAAACCATTTGAGAAACGGTCGTATTTACTTTGATGAATTAATGAAATACTGAGTCGTTAAACTAAGTATCATAGTTGTCTGTGCGGATAAGGATATGTTCCTTTTCATATTTACGAAATACACATGTATTTATGTATATATTGTATGTATGTATAAATAAATACGTAAATATCTTCATAATTGATATTAGCAGGGTTAATCTTCGTTGGGTTTAGTTTAAAAGTCGTGGTCGTTTGGATTCTTCGTTTAAAGACATATCAATATGTTACTTTCAGATAAATCGTTTCTTCACTTGCCCCATGGTACCATGGTTTAACTACTTTTAATACATTCGTTACAGATCACTTTCTTAAGTATGTGTTCTCATGTATGGTGGACTAAGGATAATATGTCTCAAAGGTTGATTAATTCGTTTTGATTGGATACTACTAACCGCGTTATCACTGAAACCCACCAATTACTGACCTACCTAGTACTTGCGAAGACCCAAAGACAGGATCAATATAGAGATAGGTGCTATTACTGTTCCTACCAGTCGAAATCCCTTTAAGTATTTCAGTAGGTAAATTCTGGTCGCATGAAATGTCATATATACATTATGAGTTTTAATCTGTGAAGATTTTATACAACTTGTTAAAATGTATACCGTTGGATCAGTTTTACGAAAAATGTAGAGATTTTGAATGGATTTAAAGTCTTTAATCAAAAACTTAAAATGGTCTTCTGAGGGGAGCGATCTGACCTTTCTCTCCCTCCTAAGAGTATTTTCGTAAGCCTCCCATCGTGTGTCCATCTGAGATTCGTACTTAGGGTCAAGGTAGGGCAAGACCAACTCATTGGAACCCGCTCAATTAAGGCTCTGACATTGCACAGTGACCTGAAGGGTCCACCACGACCACCAGGTCTCGGGCGGACGGTTGTGTCTTCTGCCTTCTGTACACCCAGGTAGGGACCCAGTCCTTCTGGGGGACCTCTTCCCGTACCGTTGGGTGAGGTCATAAGAACGGACGTCTTAGGGTCGGTCCTCTGTCACTTCCTGTCCCTTCGGGCCGCACGACGTCCAGTGCCCCAGACTCAGTCTGTGTTGAGCTGACTTGTTGTTGTTACTTGTTGGGTAGTAGTGTGTGTCTTGGGTGAAGTGTCGCTGGTAGACTTCTAACTTTATCAGTCACGTACGTATCACGAATTCGGAATAGTGTCTCGTTTTTAAGTTGTGTAATGGACACTGGACAACAATAAAACGATAATAAAATAATAGTAAAATTATAGTGACATACCACACACAGTCGAGATATTTCATTGTTATTTTTATTGTCATACTTATGTGGTCCGTTGGAGTCTATTCGGTGAGTACCAGGAATAATGGGTCTAAACTTCGAATACCTCACCGTCAGAGTGATGTCCGTCGTCATCGTCGGTTGTGTTGAGTGTGGACGGGTCACCAGATGGAGAACCCTGGGACCAAGGTTTAAGACTGACACTCGGTGAGACGAGAGATATGTCGGAAAGTCCTTCCAGACAGTCCTGCCCGGTCCCAAACGACACCATTGTCCGTCACAGGTCGAGAGTCCCCCTACACGTGTCTCTGGACACTCGGGCCGTCAGCGAGACTTAGGGTCCGAATATCCGCGAGGTCGCATAGTGCATTGGTAGTCCCGTACCTCTTCTTTTGCACCCCTTAACGGACGACCGAGAGTTTCGAAACGGACCTTCACAAAGTCCTATAAGGACGGGAGTGTCAAAATCGGCATCACGCAGTATTTCTGCACGAATTAGGGAAGTCCACCACCCTTGACATTAGTAAGGTCCTCCACCTCTCGGTCCTTCTAAACCACTTGTCGTGATTTCTGGTAGTACTTAATGATTCCTTTCCCATAAGAAAAGGAGTTTATACCTTTACTTGTACTTTCAGGATTCATTTTACATTTTACAACGTATGGACACCTTTGAGAATGATAACTTAGGTTGTAAAAGAGAGATTACTCCTCTATGTACAACCTAAAGTGTGACCCCGTTTGTAATTAACATAATTGTGTACAAAACAATAGACACAATCAGAAGTAATTGAGATTCAAAACAATGAACCTATTGGTTATAAATGAAGAATACTTTAATCATATAAAATTGATAAAAAAATTAAATTACTGACCTATAATATCTGCAATATCAGGAATACAAAAGATAATCTCAATTTAAACCTTTAAAACGGTCAACTTTCGATATTGATATTTGTCCTATTTATACGGTTTTCTGAAAGATATTAATTCATCAAATATACACTTAGTACCAAAAAGTCGTTCAAATACAAATTTAGTAATTCGATAAAAATGGTTTTTACTAGACCATTAAGGTTTCAAACTATAGAGATTAAATCTCAATGTACCGTATACTTTTTCATTTATTGAATGTCCCTCGGTTTTAGCCATCAAAAATGTCTGAATTGCACGTACAGTACACCTTCACAAAACTCTACCATTGGAACATGTCATTTTACTTTCGCTACGTGTCTAAGTCATATGATTCTATTAGTCAATGTCCACTATTCGCCGTCGAAAGTGTCTCCAGACGTCTCTTGCACACGACGCAGGAAACTGGACGGTCGTATGAGTGTCTACCCCGAAGGAGCACCTGACCGCAGTGTATTATTGTTGTCCTCAGGTTCCAGGAGGAGCGTCCGTCCGGAGAGACCCTACGGAAAAGGCGGAAGTTCACGGTGCTTGCGACGCACCCCGTTTCTTACGTTCAGAAGTCAGAGTCGTGAAAGGATCATGAATTCCTACAACGGTCTGACTTGCCGTATCGATACGAGACCTAGCAGATTACTTCTTGCAACAACGACGACAACAACAAATCTGAGATTCAGTACAGGTTGAGAAGGGCTGGGGGACCTGACATCGGTCGGTCCTAGGAGACAGGTACCCGAAAGGGTCCGTACTTAGGACCTCCCCAAACGGTAAAGAAAAAGTTCCCCCGGAAAGACTGAGTCCCTAGTTTGGACGGAGAGAACGTAACCGTCCGTCTCAGAAATGGTGACTCGGTGAGGTCTGCGGGGGGTCATTTCTTGTCTTTGTCGGTTAACCCTCGTTAGATGAGTTTTGGGGGTTGTAAACCCCAAAATTCACCCGTTTTCCGGGGTCGGTTATCATTACATTCTCCAAAAAACAAAAAATTTCTAAGGGGTTGGCAAATGATTCCGACATAATGATTTTCTTTTTTAAGATTTACGTAATGGTGGGTTATCTGTTCTAGAAAATTTACACTTCCGTACTCCACAGCTACTCTGACACTTCATTACTCTTGAGACGTTTGTGACGCGACCCTCACAGACGACGACAGAAGGGTGCCCTGTCCGATGTAGACCCCTAATTGAAGGCAGAAAGGCCCGACCCTTCCCTCGTCCTTCCGATGACTTTCTCATACAGAACGAAAATTCGTTCATCCTCCTCCCGTCCCTCGAAAGACCGAAGACGAAGAAGAGTTAACGGAAGTCGAGTTTTATTAAGAATACGCTTTCACCGTATAAACTCCTACCGTATAAGACGACGCGAAAGTTCTGGAGTGAAGCTTTTACTGTCATCAGTCGAATGTACTCACAAACAAAAAGAAAAGAAGTAACACAATTTCTGAAACTTTAAAGAGAAACTTTATTTTTTGTCATCACGTCGAGTGACGCATTTTACTTATTTTGAAGTCAGACCTTTCTCCTTTCTCTTTCTTTCTTTCTTTCCCTCCGTTGTCGGGGTCGACCCAGAGGTACTCTGAAACGACACTTTTGGTTTTTGCTCTCCTTTTTATATCCTGACCCTTCTCCTTTAACATAGTTCTTCTCTGTTAACTGTTTCTTTGGTTTGGACTTTTTCTCTGTACTTAGGGTAACAAGTAACGTCGTGACAAATGTTAACGATCTTGTACCCTCGTTGGATCTACAGGCAGCTGTCTACTCACCTATTCCTCCAACACCACGTGTATGCGTTACCTCATAATGAGTCGGTGTCCTTCCTTACGCAAACTCAGTCAGGATTACTCCACCTACTTGGATCTCGGATAATATGTCTCACTTCATTCAGTCTTTCTCTTTCTATTTATCACGTAAGATTGTGTATATTATACCTTAGATCTTTTTACCATGATTTCTTAAATAAGTGTCCCGTCGTCACCTCTTTGTCTGTACCTCTTGTCTGAACACCTGTGTCCCTCTCCCCTCCTCTCCCACTCTACATACGTCTCTCATTGTACCTGTGAGTGTAATGGTGTACATTTTGTCTATGGGTTGTCCTTAAACGACATCCAGAGGCCTTTGATTTTGTCCCCGAGACATAGTCGGGTCTCCCGACCCCCCACCCCGCGCTCTACCCTCCCCCCAAGTTCTCCGTCCCCTATCCACATATGGACACCGACTAAGTACGACTCCAAACTGTCCTTTGTTGTTTTAAGATATTTCGTCGATAGGAAGTTAAATTTTTTAAATTATTTAAAATTCTTTTCTCTCTGTTAACTTTCTTTTCCTCGACGGACCCCGTGTCTTTCTCGAACTACTGCCTATAACTTATAAACATTCTTCCCGAACCTCTCCTGTCGTATAAGACACGGAGCACTTCCTACCTAGTTCGATTCTGTCGCGAGAGTCTTCCGTCTCCCGATCTGTAACGACCTTCGCTCTCAAGGACCAACTAACGTAGAAATACTTCGTACAACACCTATCCCAATAAGGTAAATCTCTAATCCAATCTTCCGGAAGGGAAGACCCACTCAGGTAGACTATGCCTACAACTCCCGGTTTTCGCTACATTTACAGGTGGTGCCGGGGCCCTGTTTGCCTTCGGTCACTGTCGTAGTTGTGGGGGCCGGGCGGACCGACGGGAGAAAGTCGGGATGGAAAGGAAGACGTCCATTGACGAGAATTTACAACGAAGAGTGACACGGACGACGGGAAAGAAAGGGGTCGTGAAGAGTAATTCTGTTCGTTCTCCCTGCTTCCGATTGTTCTACTCGTTCCTAGGTCAGCATACTCTTAGAGTAGGTGATTAGGACCACTAGTCAATTTTGTCATTAAAGATCTTAATGTTCAGGGATACCAAAATGGTCATCAGTACATACCTACACTCTCAACCCGACACTTCTTTCGAGTCACGACTTCTTAACTATGAAAACTTGACACCACAACCTCTTCTGAGAACTCTCAGGGAACCTGACGTTCCTCTAGGTTGGTCAGGTAAGACTTCCTCTAGTCGGGACCCTAAAGAAACCTTCCTTACTACGATTTCGACTTCGAGGTCATGAAACCGGTGGAGTACGCTTCTCAACTGAGTAACCTTTTCTGAGACTACGACCCTCCCTAAACCCCCGTCCTCCTCTTCCCCTGCTGTCTCCTACTCTACCGACCTACCGTAGTGACTGAGCTACCTACACTCAGACTCACTCGAGGCCCTCTACCACTACTTGTCCCTCCGGACCGTACGACGCTAAGTACCCCAGCGTTTCTCAGCCTGTGCTGACTCGCTGACTTGACTTGACTCGACTCGTTCGGAGAAGTAATTAGGTAAACGTCAATAAGTAAAAAGGGTGTAGAAGATCGGGTTTAAACGACACTGTGGGATGGTACAAGTTTCCTCACAGAGTGTTCGTTACTTTTTTTTTTGTCCCATAGAAATCTCATAACCAGCCGTCGACCAAGTCAATTTAGAGAGGGGTGGGTGCGACATGATGTGACTAATTGAACACTTCTTTACCGATTTACTTCTATCATTAATAAACATAAACCATGCATACGGGAGTACTTGTGGTAATATAAAATTAAGTGAAAAATTGCTCATTCGGCTATAACAAAAAATTACTAAAGGGTAGAACGTACGTACGATTATTTCTTTTCTTTAGATGATTAAATACGGTATAGTTGAAATTGGAAAAACTCCCATGAAAGATTAATGTATCAAGACCTCCTTTAGTTTGACCTTTTCGATCTAAATTAGAAGAACGGAAAATCAAGAGTATGTGTTAGTAAATCACTCTCTCTCTTTACTTTGTGAGCAAAAACCTCAAATTGTTATACTCCTGTCAATAGAGAGGTAATAAAGAGAAATAAAAGTTAGTCCGAATACATTTTGGACTTATGTCGTTCCATTTGACCAATAGGACGTTTTATTAAGTCCCGGTAGGTTTAGGAGTCTCTTAAGTTAATACAAGACAGAGTAAAACTACCCCACCTAATACTAAGTAAGAAAAACTTTAAGACATTTAGTGTACATACATGCCATTAAGGGACAATTGAATAAATGAAGTGTACTATGTTCGTCCACCCAGGGTTCTCTAATATGTGTATGTGTGTGTACTCCGTAACTGTGAAGATCCACGATCTAGACATACTCAGTTAAACAAAGGTAAAACCCTTATTAAAAGAACTAAGTTTTACACGTATAATACACATAGATACGTGTCAACACGTACAACAATTATTTACTTTAATCGTTCTTTTTAATTTCTAGACCTATAATGTCTTAAAAGTGTATAAAAGGTTGTATGTCAACTTTCAAAAGTAGTTTTTAATATAACGTTATATTACTTTTTGGAATATGTATCCGAAAGAATCTACAGAGTCTTACTTTCGGAATGACGGTAAATCCATCCAACACCTAACAGACCTCCTCTGGTGCAAAAATCGCGTCGTACACTTACTCAGCGACTAAATTAAGTGACTTCTACACTTTGAAAGACCCTCCACTCTGTGAAGTCCCCCTTCGTGCCAACCAGTCAGAGGCGAAACGTGGGTGTCAAGAACCAGGAACGTGCTCCCCGTGGCCAAGGCCTTCCGAAAAAAGAGGGAGTAGTAATGAATTGGAATAAGACACAAAGGGAGAATGAGGGGTAGACCGAGAAGGTAAATTCCCTTATAAATGCAACGGTGGTGTAGGAATAGTCATCCCTCTTATGTCTCACAAAAGAGGTAAGAGGGACCTGTCCACGAATTAGGAACATAAAGATCTTAGTTTCTGTCAAGTAAGGGGACGTAAGTTAAGACACTGGACCAAATTATAGGAAAATGGACCCACGAAGGTTACGACTTAACTTAGATTCCCGATGTTAGCCTTTGTGTAAAGGAACGTGACTTGATAACAATAACGGAGATTTTAAATAAACTTTCACCACCACCACAAGTCAACGAGTCTACACAGACTGAGAAACACTGGGGTACCTGACGTCGCATGGTCCGAAGGGACAGGAAGTGGTAGAAGCCCTCGAACGAGTTTGAGTACAGGTAACTCAGTCACTACGGTAGGTTGGTAGAGTAGGAGACGGTAGGGGAAGAGGAGGGCGGAAGACAGAAAGGGTCGTAGTCCCAGAGAAGGCTACTCAACCGAGAAATGTAGTCCACCGGTTCATAACCTCGAAGTCGGAGTCGTAAACTTTCACATCACTTAGAAATTCTATTACCTTAACGGACAGTTTACTACAGGACGAAGACAGAACGAATGATGGGAGTACTGGAATTTGTTAAAAGAACTCAAAGGTTCAGTAACCATTTTACAGTCACTATCATGTGGTCTCTCTCAACCGTACCCTTGGTGTGTCTGATTATGTGTACTTTTATACAGAACGTTTAGTGTCATGTTGTCTTGATACAGACAAGAATTGCACGTACTGTTTTCATCCAAATTTTTTATTAGTCGATCGATCTTTATTAAGACATTATCGGATTTACCCTTTTATTAAATTTTTCTTATCTATGATATATATATATTAACTGGGTGAAAAGATATATGGACTTTGATTGTGTTGTAACATTTAGTTGATATGAGGTTATATTTTATTTAAAAAATTTTATTTTTATACAACACTTAGTTGATATGAAGTTATTTTTAAAATTTCTCAAATTTTTATTTCTTATTTATTTTTATTATGAGTAGTGAGTGAGTTCTTTGGACGTTAGAAACATATTATGGTAACAGGATCTTTCTTACATTATATATAGATCCAAAAAGGGACTTTTATTTGGATCATCATAAGTTCATGAAGTTTATATATAAACGTAGGAAAAGGATGATTGCGAGAAACACATATTTTCAGAATAGTACTAAAGAAAAATTCAAATTTTATTATCATAGAAGAAAAGTAGGTCAATTTAACCTGACTCATCGTCTAATAAAAATTCTTCTAAAGATTTACCTATAAGACATTCCTGAGTAGGTTCTTTTGTGCAAAAGAAAAGTCTTCAGACTTGAGGATAAAATAAGAACTCAGTTGATGTATTAATTGGTATCTCGAAATTTTTTACAAACGACATAGTTAGTTGGTTTCCCTAGTCAGTAAAGAAGTAAGGAGGTAAATCCCCTCACGGGGTGCATACACCTACCACCGTCACCCGAAAGATATTTTAAACACTATCTTAGGCCACAAGCCAATCATTTATGTGTGCTGTAAAAAAGGAAGTCAAACTATTACTTGAATAACTGAGTCGAATCGGACACAAAACCTTTGGCTTCGAGTGACTTCCCGAACCATTTGTTGAGAAACCCAAAGAGGGAGTATTCTGCCGTTAGATTTACGGATCGGACTCGAAAGAAAATTTTTGGTACTTCGACTTTAGAGACGAAATAAAGTTGTCGACTACCAGATTCGACAATTTAACGAGACGATTGTGTGTTTAGGCCCTCAAATCTTTCAATCTGTCCTTCTTACTTTGCAAGTGCACACCGAGACTGTCGAGGGTCGGGGCGGGACCTGAGGGCCGGGGCGGGTCTTGAGGGTCGGGGCGGGACTTTAGGGCCGGGGCGGGTCTTGAGGGTCGGGGCGGGACTTGAGGGCCGGGGCGGGACCTGAGGGCCGGGGCGGGTCTTGAGGGTCGGGGCGGGACTTGAGGGCCGGGGCGGGACCTGAGGGCCGGGGCGGGTCTTGAGGGTCGGGGCGGGACTTGAGGGCCGGGGCGGGACCTGAGGGCCGGGGCGGGTCTTGAGGGTCGGGGCGGGACTTGAGGGCCGGGGCGGGACCTGAGGGCCGGGGCGGGTCTTGAGGGTCGGGGCGGGACTTGAGGGCCGGGGCGGGACCTGAGGGCCGGGGCGGGTCTTGAGGGTCGGGGCGGGACTTGAGGGCCGGGGCGGGACCTGAGGGCCGGGGCGGGTCTTGAGGGTCGGGGCGGGACTTGAGGGCCGGGGCGGGACCTGAGGGCCGGGGCGGGTCTTGAGGGTCGGGTAGGACCACCGACACAGAACCCCACACAGCCACGAAGCACACTTCTGTAAAAGTGAGACCACTTTTGGTGGAAGCCTGACACGAGTTGGAAGCACTCTCCGAGTCGTTGATCGAAGTCGGCAAGTAAGAGATTGCATTAAGAGTCACAATTGTCCCCCTCATAAAAAAATTATCAAAATAAGGAACTGTTTTCATATTGAAGTAATATGCAATCTAGTAAGTGTTATCAGATCTTGTAATTACGAAAGAAAAACTCAGTGGATCTTGGAGGAAGGTCTCGACTCTATACTGACCAGAGACAATTCTGTAGTTTTGGGTTTCGTGTGTTAATCTTGAGTTCTCTGAACTTGACCCTGAACGAGAAAGGGATTGATCGGCACACCGAATTAAAAACGAAATCAAAGGAACAGACACACTGGGACCTCTCTAGTGAACTGAAGAAAAGACGGAGTCAAAAGAGTAGACACTTTCCCCAGTTGTCTTCACGAATGGACAATCGTAACATTATTCTTCAGTTAGAAGAAGTAGTGTTCTTCTACGTTACCAAGACCTCCAGGACCTCGTGGTGACCCGAGTATAATTCTTGGACACACAATAGAATATTATTACGTTATGACTAGACGAAACAGTATTAAGGACATAATAGAGCAGAGTGTCCGATGCTACTTTTGGTCTACTGAGTCATTTAAAACATGATCAAACATAACGATGCATCAGTTAATGGTGTTTGCATAGTAGACTTTTGCTACGGGTAAGAAACAGAGTACCGAGGATGTCCAGTCTCCAGGTCGAGATCGAATCGACTTCAGAGACGAGTCCCTGAGTGGTCCAACTTTAGCTCCACAGTAGAAAACGAGAAAGGACCTAGAGTCCTAAGAGAAGGTCAGGGTACACCGACAACTTACGTACAGTAAAGAAACACCAACACGTTGTTATAGATGGCAAGGAACCATCTATAGATCCTCCCCAGAGAGGGTCGGTAATCTTATCGACGGGTGGTAAGGGTCGGTACGTCAGGTAGGGTCTTACACTGTCAACGAAAGAAGGTCCGGTCCTTCTCGCACGGAGGGACGAAAGGTTAAGGAATTGTGGTCTCCTTCTTTTGAGACGAAATTTCCCGAGCGGAGTAATCCCATCCGGTGTGTCTAGTGGAGGGAAGGCATATTGCATTACACTAGTACGGAACTATAGAGCAGTACGAGTGTTGCATGTGGGACTGAGTCCCTTCTCTATCCTCCACCACCATCGGCTCCCCTCTCCTCTATGTCCTCCCTTTGTCTAGACGGAAGTTTACACTGTTCTTCACTTTTCATTTTCACTATATGTTTAGACTTTACGTGTAATAACATTAAAGTAATAACAATAGTAATGCTAGTACTACCGTTGTTCAAAAATTGGAGTATGTTGTGATAAGGTGAATAAAAGTTACCGAATTTAATCGATATTTCTCGTGAGATTAAGTAAAACTTTAATACATCAAGCATTGAGGAATTTTAGAATAAGGAAAATCCCACAAACGCAGGGTGTAAGACGGGAAACTCGAAACAGGGATTTAGTACTACGAGCGACACTTCTTTACGTGGAGACAACCTCGGTGGTCAAGTATTTCTCGAGTTGGGAGTAGTGCAAATGTCCCTGTGTGGTTAGGACTTTAAGGGGCATCCAATCAACATGAATTGATCGTTGGATTTGCAGGTAGCTGTTTACTTACCTATTTCTTCTACACAACGTATCCACGTCACCTTAGGGTGAGTCAGTATTTTTCCTTACCTTATTGCGGGAAACGTCGTTGTTCCTACCTGGCTCTCTCACAGTGTGACTCGCTTGATTCAGTCTGTCTCTTGTCTTTAGTATACAATAGTGAATTTACACTTGGATTTTAGACTATGTTCACTCGAATGAATGTTTTGTGAGTCCGAGTGTCTGAACTATTTTGTTTCTATACCAATGGTCTCCCCTTTCACCACCCTCTACTCCGTCCTCAACCCCCGACTTATATGTGTGATGGCATACATTCTGCCCGAAGAATCCACCGCGATCACCATCTATCGGTGGACGGTACGTCCTCTGCATTCCCTGCACCCAAGCTGGGGACCCAGCCCTTCTAGAGGACGTCCTCCGGTACCGTTGGGTGAGGTCATGAGAACGGACCTCTTAGGGTACCTGTCTCCTCGGACTACCCGATGTCAGGTATCCCAGTGTCCCTCGACTTGCACTGACCTCGTCGGATCGTGCACACTGCATATATTTCGTCTACCGGTCACTCGGATAGGAGATACAGGGGTAGAGGTGACGACGAGACGTCTGTCCGAGTAGTCGTGGTAGAAAGGTCTAAGGTATGTACGTAATTGTATGTTATAAACAAAAAGAGACTGAATGAAGTGAGCATATTATGCGAGATCCAAGTAGGTGGAAGAATTTTGACTACATGAACACCTGCGTGACGTCCCTCCCTCCTTTCCTACTTAACTTTCACCTTGCACCCCCGTGTATGTAGTGGTATGCATTTTATCTATCGGCCCCCGTAGCGGTATGCATTTTATCTATCGGCCCCCGTAGCGGTATGCATTTTATCTATCGCCCCCCGTAGCGGTATGCATTTTATCTATCGGCCCCCGTAGCGGTATGCATTTTATCTATCGGTCCCGTTCAAACGGCCTGCTGTGTCCCTCGAGTCGTCACGAGACTCTGTCGGTCTTGCCCGCCCTCCCCTCCCGTACCCACCCTTGCTCCGAGGCTCGCCCCCCCTGCGTGCGCACGGACACCGACTAAGTACGACTGGGTACCGTCTTTGATTGTGTGATAACATTTCGTTAATAGAAGGTAAATTTTTATTCATTTAAATTTAAATTTTTTTTATCTATTAATTGTTCCTGAATTGACCTATCGTGTCTTTTGATGAGTAAAAAAACATTATTGAACATACCCCTTTATTAGACTTTTTCTTACGTTTACATATATACATATTGACTAAGTCAAACGATATGTGGACTTTAATTGTGTAAAATTTAATTGATATGAGGTTACATTTCATTTTTAATTTGACTCTTTACTTCGTTTAATTCGTTTTTTACTTGGAAGGGTCACGAAATCACTATAAATTAGGTCCTCAATACGCTCTCTGAGTCTCTTCAAATGAGTGTCCGTCGGACTGACTCGAGATCTGCTGAGTGTCCCGACACCTGAACAGGAAACTGGTCGTGAGTGTTCCTATAGTATCTAATATTTTGTAAACTATTCATCATCTTATGTTCACATTTTATATATGTTTATATTTTATTTGTATTTTTAAGTTATATAATTTTCCCACTATGTTCCTTTCTAACTATTTGCTAACGTAGAAGGGAAATTTACTTTATCCCTTAAATTGGGCCTTTAGGTTTGTTCTTTAAAGACCATAAAACACTTATGTTTGTGGAAGTCCCTTCCCTGCTTAAAGTATGGGTATGTCTCTAATGATTTCGAGAACATACGTGTTCTCACATGATAACCCTTTTATTTAATCCTTCTTATGTCTGACGTCTCATGTGGACACAGGTCGTGACGGAGACGGCGACAACGGTTCCACTAGTGCCTCCTCAATGAAAAGGGTGACTCGGTACCAGAGACGGAGAAATTATGGCAGACGATACTCGACAGATGACACTATTATGACGGATGACCTTCCACGAGATCCCTCCTCCCCTTTCTCGGACGTGGTTCCAGAATCCTGTTACAGTTATGTGTGCCTCTAAGTAAATCATACGCAACGGACAACAAGAAGAATAAATAAATAAAACTTAAAATTGTACACCGGGTTTCAGATCTTACGCACTTCACGAGTTTTTTATGAAAGAAGTGGGAAGAGGTTATGAACAAAAAACTCAACTTGACCTAGACAGTTTTTGTCACAAAGCCTACGACGGTTGGACTTTATTCGATTCTCCGTCGACGAGGAGAGTGGATTGTGCTAACGGAAGGAGGGAAGGAGGAAGGGCGGGCGGACCGACAGAAGGAGGGCAGAAGAGAAGAAAGGACGGAAAGGAAGAGCAGGGAGAGAAAGAGGATTACAGAGAAAGAGAGGAGAAAACAAGAGCGAGTCTATAACAAAACTTAAAAGCTTGCTGGATACAGTCGTTCAGACCGGTTCAGTAGAAACTTCGCTCTAGTTAGACGTAAGTGATGCAGTGGTGCACCAAGTAGTAACTAGATTAGCGACGGGACGGGAAACTGGAGGACATACGAAAGTTGCAGTGTCACCACTCAGGAACATTTTTACGACCTAACTCGTTTCGAGATTTATTATTCTGCGGGTCGTCTTTAGTTCGTAGGAGAACTTAAAAATAACTATAGACAATTGAAGAGAAATAAGTAGATTTCGTAAATAAAAATACTAAAGAATGTCCCTTCTTTCCTACGGGTGAACATTAGTATCGATAAAAATGATAAATTATTAACTGTGAGAATTTTCGTAATTCACGAGGGAAGATTTATCTGAAAGTTCTTCCATATTATCGTAAAAACCTGGTCAGTACGTTAAACGACGATCTTATTGGTTTAAATCGTCCGTTTTTAAATGGTTCGTAAACAAGTTTAATTTGTAACTGTTCGGAAGGGTTTTCTTTAATATAAGAGATAGTTCTTAATTTTTGTATCAAAAGTTATAATTTGTTTCACTAGTTATAAAGTTCATGCTAGTAATGAATGAAGTATTACTTCTGACTTGACATGAGAATAAATCATGTTTGGACACGTGAACAATTGACGAACGTATTATCATAAAAAGAAAAGAAAAAGAAAGGTATATATATATACATATATATATATAAATTCAACCCTTCAACTCTCACAGTTGTAGCGATTTTCCAAATATTGAGTTGACTTTTCTTTCGAGACCCCCTTTAGATCATATATTATAGTTAGTCACAATTTGACTTAACGATAGACTTGAAAAATTTCACGAAAAGTTCTGACTTAAACTGATCTATTCATATGACATTACTTTCATATTACTGAATTTTGTTCCGAAGACGTTCTGACGGTTTTTTATAGGGTTTCTTTATATATTACGTATTTTATATTCTTTTTAAAAGGTTTAATAGGACCTCTTAACAATTTATTCACCACAGAGTATCTGAAACGACATTTAGTTGAACGATGAGACGAAGATGATTATTATTAAAAATATAAGGTAAAAAGAAACCCGTGACTTGTTTATCGTATATGAATTTTAAAATATAATATATTATATTTCATAACTTATATATATCATATTTTATGTATTCTACGAATCTATACTAATTTTCAAAAGTAACGGATTTTAATTGTACCCATTTCTTAAAAAACTCTACAGATTAAAAGTATTAAACTACCTAAAATTTACGAACGTGTAAAAACGACACGAAAACGATAGAGAAAAGTAAAAGTGACCACTTTATTTCTCGTACTTAAGAAATATTTCCACTTCAATATTTAGTTTAGATACAGTCTTTCATTCTTTTTTTTCCTTCCTTCCTTAGAGAGAATAGTCACTATAAAAAAGACGAAAAGTATCCCCACTCGTACATTAGTGAATTGTTTGACCGAATATTCAAACAATAAGGAGGGTTATCTA
The DNA here is from genome assembly GCA_006410555.1 of Capra ibex. Lineage (NCBI taxonomy): Eukaryota > Metazoa > Chordata > Mammalia > Artiodactyla > Bovidae > Capra > Capra ibex. Next base: position 134,064,923 of record SJYO01020080.1, read on the forward strand.
ATCAGTTATAGTTTATAAGATAAACTTATCTTTTCGAACAAATCTTATCACATAAATAAAGGGTCCTCTCGTATTCAATGCTCCTTTTCAGACATTCGATATGAAAACAATGTGATGTGTCTGAATTGTTTTTGTTTTCGTCCTCGTTTGTTTACGTATTTGTTTTCGCGACTAAAAGGTGGATTTTACCCCGGTCGATCACTTAGAGGTACCCACTGCAAGTTTGGGCATACTGTCTAAACTCACACCCGACACAGGTGTCAACGACCGCCGTCCGCAAAATACGTGTCGAGTGTACGAAAAATAATTTCGAGTGATCCATGTTCGGGGACACTCTCCGTACCGTCTACTTCAATACCTGCTCAGTATCTTTCATGCTACCCCACTTCTTCCGTCTACATACTTAAGTTCAAAACAGCGAATGGTAGATTCACTGAAGGACCCCCTCAATCACAGTTTTATCCGGGGTTGGTATTTTTAAGGAGGTCCCAAAGACTCGTCGGATTTTTCTCCGTTAGAAAGACATTTTATGGAACGGTTCTCAGAGTACGGATCTTTCTGGAGTCGTGTACAATTGACCGAAAAACGAAAGAGAAAAAAAAATAAGGGATCAACTATCAGTCCGCTACCGATACCGGTGACCCATTACCCTTTGACGATTAAGTATCCTCAAAAATTACTTCCGCAAGGGAGTAGCAGAACATCGATAGACGTTCCACGAACATTAAGAGTTGTCACTGTTTAAATGTCGTCGTAGGGTTCTTACTCTTCTGAGGAAAGAGAAAAAGTCTAATACATAAAGGTAGATTTAGTTTATACGGAGAAAGAACGGGGTAAGTAGTTCTCGGGTTTAAGCACAAAATGTCGTCCTTCAACAACTGAGGTTATCCTTATGTATAGAAAGAGTTTGACGGTCGTTTTGGGGACCCCGACGGAGAAGGCCCTGAGGGTCCGAGCATAGAGAAAAGTGCAGTAAAACGTTTACCGACAACAAGAACACCTTCCCGTCGGGGTGTAAAAGGGAGTTTGTTGGGAAAAGTCTCTTTTGTCCCTCGAACGGACGTAGGTGTGAGACACAAGTTCTGCCACACAAGCAGACGAGTCCGTCGACATCGTTTTGTAGTACTTGACGGGTCGAAGTTGTTGTCCTTAAATAAAGAACGTCGGGACTCTCGACCCTCCAGAGTCTAGTTCCACGAGTGGTCAAACCAAGAACCACGCTCGAGGAAGTCCGAACGGCTACCGACGGAAGAAAGATATAGGAGTGTTCCGGGGGTCTGTCCTTCGTCCCCCTTCCTACCTCCCCGACCAGGGAAGGATGTCTCTGCAATTGGGGTAGAACTCCTGGGGTGGAAGTACTGGAGCACATTCGGATTGCTTGGAGTACATTTGGAGGGTTTCTGGGGTAGAGATTTATGACAGTGTCTCCCAATCCCAAAGTTCTATACTGTAAAAGTCCCTGTGTTAAGTCAGGTGTCATCTACCAATAGGGGGTAGACTCTGAAGACGAGGTCCAAAGTGAAATGCATGTTTTGACAGGAGATAGATAGTCTAAGTGGATGGATATTTTAGTAAAGTACGGATCATTAAGGACATTCGGTGTTTCGTCTCTGACGTAGACCGAATATTAGCCGACCTCTTCTCTAGCTACTCTTGAACCACCTTGTTCTTCTTTCATTTGAGTTGGATCTTTGACGGTTTTACCTTATTTTCCGGTGTCGATCACCGTTCAAGGAGTTAATGTACTGGAATCCTAAAAAAAAAATTCGGTATGGGGCAACGAACACCCCAGAATTTAAGGGACGGGTCACTATCTTGGGCTCGGGGGATGTCACCTTCTCACCTTGGGGACCTAGAGGCCCCTTAAGGGTAGGAAGACTACAAAAATATAACGTTATATCTTATTAAGTGTTCTAATGTTGACTTTCGTGAAAATAACTAATGGATAACAATGTCATTCGGACCCCACAAAACATAGAAGTGTATTGGTAAATAGGTAAGTGAGTAAATTGTCTTTACACAGTCCGTGGAAAGATTCATGTCGTAAAGAACCTCTATTCCCCTCTACCGACCTTCTCCCTCTTTGACCTTCAGTCAGCTGAGGTTTATTAATGTTTCCGTTTGAGAGGTTTCTACGACGAGAACAAATGCTAAGACGGATATTTCCTTTTGATAAGAGTCCATATTAGTATGTTCGGTGGACGAACGGGAACTAAATACCAAGTGGGGAGGCTAATCTTGTCTAGTTCCTTAAGCAGTTTGAGACAAACGTGTACTCAATCATATAATAGACTGAAGAGGAAAGAGAGCCTTCCACACTCTTCTCGCATCTAATCATTCTCGCGACCCAGTCATCTGTGACCGGAAAGACCACCTGAGGTACCACCCGTAAAAAGTCAACTCGGGATTTCAGTCCTTTTATTGGGGAATTGATATTCAGATTAAAAATTTTTTTTAAAATCTGGTATGTTTCCGTCTTAGATCCTCTAAAAAGGTTTTACAACAAGGTTAACGAAAACGAAGGGATTCGTGCATTCAAATAGTCTCTCGAGTCTTACAGACACGAACCCCGTCCACAAAAGAGACAGACAATCGTTACAATATTTCTTCTCTCGTTTGTGCACTCAGTCCGTCCCGTCCGCCACGACGACGATAACACTCTCCTGGAATCCGTCCAGAGATCCAGACAATAAATTTTAGCTCTTTGGGTTCACTACCGCAATGGTGAGGTCACTAACGGGAGTCAGACGGCAAAAGACCACTTCCCCGAGGGAAGGCACCTTCTCCCCGTCACCTTCCTCTCCCGGACTCTCTCCCCCCTGTGCAGAGGGAAGCCACGATCAGGGTAGGACACGAAGTCGAGCCCTAGTCTTAGGATCTTTCAATACAGGTCCGGGTATTATCCCCTTTTCCATTCGGAATTCCTTCTATTCGTGAGCGAGTCTCTTTAGTTTGCCGGGAGGGTCAGAAGTACAATGGTCGAAGGCCATTGTACAGTTCTTCTGTCTTTCCCGTGGTTCCACGCGAATCACGACCGCACGGTCGACGTGGTCGCGACCAGGGCCCGCGGAGGGCGCCGACGCCACCCGCCGGGTGTCGCCGGCGCCCGGGCTCGGGCCGACTCGCGACAGCGGGGACGTCCACAGGGACCACGTGGAGGACTTCTGGCACGCCGACGACGCGGAGGACGCGGAGGACGTCTTCGACCTGGCGATGAGGGTCGTGTCGTGCTAGCAGGACTGAGACGAGTACAGGTACAAGCGGGACGACCGGGTGACCTACCGCACGTAGACCATGCAGTAGCCTTTTTACCTCTCCCTTCTGTTGTCGGAAGACTTCACCCTTCAACCATTCCCGAACGAAAACGGCGTAAAAGGTAACAATTCACTCTTCCTTCGGACAGATCTCAAACCTCTTCCACCTTCTATTCGGATATTTATGACTATAGACATAAGACTGACAGATAATCAGAGGAACACCCCTCTACACACCTCTCCCTGGTACTATGTTCACTACCGAAAACTCACTCAAAAGACTTGTTGGAACGTAAAAGAAAGTTTCTTGTTACCCAATTCCAGAGTTACCACTTGAAAATTTATACTGGTCGTACACGTATCTTTACAAATCTAGATTTCAGTACACACTATAATAGAACTTTTTAGACTACCTCCCAATCATTGTCATTTGAACCGGTCAGTGATGTTATAAAAATTTAGTATTCTTTTACTAGTAAACATAGACTCTACCGTTCAATTATTATCTTTTTAAAATGATAAAAGAGGAAAAAATTTTTTTCTCTTTCTTGTGATAGTATGATAGAAAGGCATAAATCATATGAAACTATTGAACGTTACTATTTCTTCTACCCTATAAATGTTTATATTAAACATTTTAAAATACAGGGATATTAGGTACCCGTAAATTCCCTCAACAAGGTTCACAATGTATTAAGACGTATTTACTTAGACTTTACAAGACGTGTACACGCATAAAAATTTGAATATAGTTGGTGTTCCTGAAATATCTTTTACTTTTAAGACTTCCGATATTGGGAGATAAAATTTTATAGACACAGGAAGAGTGTCAGAAAGAAAAATCTCTTAACAGTGTCATGGAATACATCCCATAAAAAAGAAGGATTAGACTGTAAATTAGACTCTTAGACAAGGAACCGATTGATCTTTTAGGAAGTAAATAGAAGAGGTTTTTAGTTAGAACCTGAAAACTTTCTTCGAGTCTAGAAACGTGTCTCTATTTCGACGTTCTCTAAGGGTTCTTCTTTTTTTTTACGAGGCTCAAGAACAGACTCGTGAATCGCCGTCTCTCGTAAATCTTATCGGGACGCACCTGAGATTATTTACGGTCAGAAGTGGTATCCCGTATACGTTTCGGAAGTGTCCCGTAGAAACCTCTTACTCGACCTCTTGAATTCTTTCGTGCAAGTTCCCTCACTTAGAGGACAGACGACGACGACGATGATTCAGCGAAGTCAGCACAGGTTGAGAAACGCTGGGGTTTCTGTCGTCGGGTGGTCCGAGACTGGTACCCTAAGAGATCCGTTCTTGTGACCTCACCCAACGGTAAAGGAAGAGGTGACTTCGAGGACAGATCCAAGAGTTTTGACTGTAGAGTCAAAACAGGACCTCGATGTGTCTCTTTGACTACGTAGACTATTAAAAGTAGAGTCTTAGTAAAAGAATACAAGAATAGTGTTGTAAAAAGATATGAAACGACATCTGTAGGTAAGAGTCTTTACTTCATTTTTTCTCGTTATTTCAGTTCGTTACCTTCGTTTTTTAGGATGCATTCCTCTGATACTCGGCCTTCTCTCTCCCCCCCTCTCTCTCTGTCTCTCCACCCCTTTCCTCTAAGCTGACTTTCCTCTTAGGTTCAGACCTGACATGAACCCAATTTTGCAGAAGACAGGAAGTTATAACCAAGGAAGAAATACTCAGACAGGTCTTACGAAGAGGTAGTCAGAGATCGTACGAGGATTACAACAGGTCACTCGATGCCGTGATGTAGAGACGGAAACAACACTTAGGTATAATTAAGGCTAAACACTAGTCAATGGACTGACGGAAAACCTGGACTGGATTAAAGGGAGTGGATATGTGAGCATAATTAAGCATTCCAATCAGATCAGACTCTCGAAGGTCTGTTCCTTTAAGTCGAATACGTGTGAGAGTTTAAGTCGACATCTTCCTTTTGAAACAAAAAGTAAAGGTTGTATGGTCAGGACGACGTCTGACTGATTAGTCGAATTACAAAAAGTAGGTTGTTTATACGTCTTTATAAATAAAAGGTTCTTTTTTCCTCGGTGGGAGAACTTGACGAAGACGTAACGGGGGATGGTGTGGATGAGAAACAGACCCATAATACCGAGTCACAGTACTTACCGCGAAACATTCGACCTTCAGTCAAGTATTTCTCTCACAACCGTTTTGCGTCGTTACCCTTTTGGGACCCGACTCCCGTTACCCAGGCAGGAAAGTAGTGCTGAGGTCGTAGGTAGTTGGTGCTCGAAAGAGCACTAAAACAATTGGACGGACCCGGACAAAGGAGTAGATATTGTACTCTTTTGTCTGATTATTGAACTTTCCGATAAAGTCGAAGGTGCTAAATACTGAAATTACCTTCTTGTTTAAGTCAAAACACATGAATTATATAGATAAAGGATAATATCAAGTCACGGGTATAATTGGTCGTCTTCGTTGGCAGGTTACAGTTGTTGAAATTCCCTACACAGTCCCTCCCGTAGAATACCACTGTCGTACAGTTCCTTTACTAGACAAAGTGATTCAATGCTAAATTTTTTTATTGTCTCTCAAATAGAAATCTCTTAATCTGAAGGACAGGTTTGTGGAGAACTCATACCAGTCCTTCCATCATACGATTAATCCAGAGAGTTATAACCCAAAATATTAGAACCGACGCTCCTGAAAGGGAAGAGGATTTTAATGAACCTAGCAAACAAGGAAACCTTGTAAAAGGTCGACTCTAAACCTGTGTTTAATTTATTAATACTGGAGAGGGTGGATTAAAATATTACTTCGTCGGCTCTCAGATCCGATTAAGTCAAAAAGAGACATTAAACAGGTGATTATTATGCGAAGTGGAAAAGACCAGGTTAATGGTACTTAGTCTTTTAAGTTGTGTGTGTCTTTTGGACTAATCTCTTGTGTGACAAGAAATACAAAACTGATTATAGTCTACATGTCTTGTCTAAGTAGAAGGGTTCCTTATTTTACCTTGAGGGAAAGAGTAGTGACAATTAAAGGAACTTTATTAAAAAAGGGAAAACAGGAACTGTCCGTACGAAGGACTTTCTCAAGGTTATAAAACGTAGTCTGGTTTGACTTCGATTGGAAATTTTTTGTAAAATATTACAGGGAAGAAATATCATACTGAAGGGACTATTGAGTCTGTCATTTCGCAGACAGATGTTACGCCCTCTGGGCCCAAGCTAGGGACCTAACCCTTCTAGGGGACCTCTTCCTTTACCGTCAGGTGAGGTCATGCTAACGGACCTTTTAGGGTACCTGTCTCCTCGGACGATCCGATGTCAGGTACCCCAACGTTTCTCAGCCTGTACTGACTCACTGAAGTGAAAAGAAATATCATATAGATAAAACCATTCCTTCTTAATTATGAGGATTCCAGTTGAGATAGTCTCCACTCAATATTGGACTAAAAGGAGCACAAGACAAAATGAAGTATAAAAAAACACAAGGATATGGCATAAAATTCCTTAAACTCTAAACCGAATAACAAATCACTTTAAAATCCGACCCTTCCTTCCCGGAATCAGGTCGAGAAGCTGAAATACCACTCTTTAGGTCGAGGTCCAAGTGTTTGAGAAAGCACCTTCCCCGAAAACAGGTGACACAGGTGGGGACGAAGGAATGACACCACATGCTAAGGACCACGTACCTGTACACCTTTTCTCAAAAACTTGTTTAGTTATAAGTTCCAGTAAAGTAATGATTCACTGTCAGTTCTCCGCTCTCGGACCCGGGGAGTGGGGAGCGCGACGACAGCTCAGTGGTCCAGCACAGGCTGAGAAGCGTTGGGATCCCTGACATCGGTCGGTCCGAGGGGACAGGAACCCCAAGACCTTACGACTTATGAGGTTCTTAGGACCTCACACACCGGTACGGGAGGAGATCCCACAGACGGACTGGGTCCCTACCTTGGGTACAGAGAGGGCAGAGGACGTAACTGTCCGCCCAAGATATGGTACTCACGGTGGACCCTCGGGTATATGGACTAAGTGAATCTTTGATTATGTTGTAATCTTTAGTTGTTATGAGGTTACTTTTTAATTAAATTTTTTGACTTAGGTCACTTCTCCACTGTAAAGACATAATCACTACTAAGAACTAACGTTCGTCTCTATCTTTTCCTTAAGCAATCATCCTGTACGTCTGAGTCTTTATCTTTCTACCTTTTATTCTGAATCCTCTTCTTACACTCGGTTCCGCCGGGGTCTGCGGGGTCACGTCCTCCGAGTCCACGACTGCAAAGTGCTTCTACTGGACCTACACACAGACGGAAACATCTACGGTACTCGTTCTCAGAGCTGGAAGACAAGTAGACCCTAAGTGTCAGGGACTTTCCTCTTAGACTAACCGGCTCGAAGATAGTCTACGAGTCTGTGCGTGACGGTCCGTCCGTCACCCCCTTGGGGTGGTCACTGGAATGTGAAAGTACCAATCTTCACCCCGGGAGACAGAGAGATAATGATATGTGTTACTTCTCCTGACGGAAGAGTATCCTAAAGTCTCTCGGGGGTGAGTTTTTTTTTTACAGAATATGTTATTGTAGAAAGTCAAGTCAAGTCAAGTCAGCGAGTCACCATAGGTTGAGAAACGCTGGGGTACTTAGTGTCGTGCGGTCCGGAAGGACAGGTTGTGGTAGAGGACCTCAAGTGAGTCTGAGTGCAGGTAGCTCAGGTACTACGGTAGGTCGGTAGAGTAGGACCCAGCAGGGGAAGAGGAGGACGGGGGTCAGGGAGGGTCGTAGTCTCAGAAAAGGTCACTCAGTTCAGAAGCGTACTCCACCGGTTTCATGACCTCGAAGTCGAAGTCATAGTAAGGAAGGTTTCTTTAGAGTTCCGACTAGAGGAAGTCTTACCTGACCAACCTAGAGGCACGTCAGGTTCTGTGAGAGTTCTCAGAAGAGGTTGTGGTGTCAAGTTTCAGTAGTTAAGAAGTCGCGAGTCGGAAGAAGTGTCAGGTTGAGAGTGTAGGTATGTACTGGTGACCTTTTTGGTATCGGCACTGATTTGTCTGGAAACAACCGTTTCATTACAGAGACGAAAACTTATATGATAGATCCAACCAGTATTGAAAAGAAGGTTCCTCATTCACAGAAAATTAAAGTACCGACGTCAGTGGTGGACGTCACTAAAACCTCGGGGGTTTTTTTATTTCAGACTGTGACAAAGGTGACGAAGGGGCAGATAAAGGGTACTTCACTACCCTGGTCTACGGTACTAGAAGTAAAGGACTTACAACTCGAAATTCGGTTGAAAAAGTGAGAGGAGAAAGTGAAAGTAGTTCTCCGAAAAATCAAGGAGAAGTGAAAGACGGTATTCCCACCACAGTAGACGTATAGACTCCAATAACTATAAAGAGGGTCGTTAGAACTAAGGTCGAACACAAAGAAGGTCAGGTCGCAAAGAGTGCTACATGAGACGTATATTCAATGTATTCGTCCCACTGTTATATGTCGGAACTACATGAGGGAAAGGACAAACCTTGGTCAGACAACAAGATACAGGTCAAGGTTGACAACGAAGGACTGGACTTATGTCCAAAGAGTTCTCCGTTCAGTCCACCAGACCATAAGGGTAGAGAAAGTCTTAAAAGGTGTCAACTAACACTAGGTGTGCCAGTTTCCGAAACCGTATCAGTTATTTCGTCTTTATCTACAAAAAGACCTTGAGAGAACGAAAAAGGTACGAGGTCGCCTACAACCGTTAACCTAGAGACCAAGGAGACGGAAAAGATTTTGGTCGAACTTGTAGACCTTCAAGTGTCAAGGGTATAACGACTTCGGACCGAACCTCTTAAAACTCGTAATGAAATGATCGCACACTTCTTCACTTCAGCGAGTCAGCACAGGTTGAGAAACGTTGGGGTACCCGACATCGAATGGTCCGAAGAGACAGGTGCCCTAAAAGGTCCGTTATCAGGACCTCACCCAACGGNTATTCGTCCCACTGTTATATGTCGGAACTACATGAGGGAAAGGACAAACCTTGGTCAGACAACAAGATACAGGTCAAGGTTGACAACGAAGGACTGGACTTATGTCCAAAGAGTTCTCCGTTCAGTCCACCAGACCATAAGGGTAGAGAAAGTCTTAAAAGGTGTCAACTAACACTAGGTGTGCCAGTTTCCGAAACCGTATCAGTTATTTCGTCTTTATCTACAAAAAGACCTTGAGAGAACGAAAAAGGTACGAGGTCGCCTACAACCGTTAAACTAGAGACCAAGGAGACGGAAAAGATTTTGGTCGAACTTGTAGACCTTCAAGTGTCAAGGGTATAACGACTTCGGACCGAACCTCTTAAAACTCGTAATGAAATGATCGCACACTTCTTCACTTCAGCGAGTCAGCACAGGTTGAGAAACGTTGGGGTACCCGACATCGAATGGTCCGAAGAGACAGGTGCCCTAAAAGGTCCGTTATCAGGACCTCACCCAACGGTAAAGGAAGAGGTCCCCTAGAAGGGTTGGGTCACTAGCTTGGACCCAGAGGGCGTAACATCTGTCTGAGAAATAGCAGACTCGGTGGTCCCTTCAAACTCTAAATACATTAACACGCAGAAATGGATTACGAATTTTCGTGTGTCATTGTAAATATTTTCGTAAGTAATTTTACGCAGACATTTACTAGTATGGGGAGAGTCTGTAGTATCCAGTCTACCTTAGTCGACCTTCCACCCCGACACTGTCAGGAGCTACGAAGGAGGCGGGGCATAGTCAGACACGACGACACGGGAGGATTGTCACCATGAATGGTTCGAAACGAAGGAGTCACTCCGGTGTGGTACCAGACATCGAGAGAAAACATCGGTTTTGCGATGGAACGCAACAAAGCTTCAATAGAGACAAAGATTCCGACACTGTGTGACTTGAGATTTACTAGACGGAGTCGTAATCTCTACTCTCATGTGACATTATCTCCCTTCGTAAAAAAAAATTAGAACAATTAGAAAATTAGGAAACCGTCCTCATGAGAGTAGGTAACCTCTACAGATTTGGATATATACATAGTGACCTTTTTTTTTTTTTTCTTCGGGTTTTAGATCTTACCCTTCTTTTCCTAATTCATTCTATGGTAAAAGTTTAAAAGTAACTGTTAAATTAGGATTTAGAGGACTAGGAGTAACCTATTTTGTAGTATTTTTCGACTAACTAAACTTTCTGAGAGATCAATAATTGCCGAATCGGAAATGTTCGGAGTATATTACCCCCCTGTACTGGTCCGAGTACTATAACACTCGACTAATAAAGTTAGTGACATAGTTTAAAGGGAGTTCTTTCGCCTCAACTGATCGTGAGATGTAAAAGTCCAAGACACATTTCCTAATGTTTTTGTAAAAATCTATTGGCACTAGACATCTAAGAGTAAGAATCCTTATATGCTTTAATTCTTTCCCCTCTTTTTCGGATTTTACTTCAAAAGATTGGTAATTTTACCTGGGATCACTGTCTAGGGACCTGATAAAATTCATGACAGAGTTTGAAATACGACTTTAGTACACTCCTAACATAATTTTTTGTATAAGATTAAGATCTTTAAAACTCCACCTCGGGGTCTAGGTCGTAAAAATTGGCGGAGGGGTCACTCACCCTGGGGTGTAGTATGAAACTCATCGTTACAAAATTTTTCGGCAGACTGTAAAACACTTAAAGTATGAGGGTCAATATTTCAGGATTTGGTTCTGGTTAACTTAAGAAGACTAAAAATTAAAGAGATGCGAAAAGGTTGGGGGTAGTGTAGACGTTCGATCAAGTATATACTTGTTCTTTATTTAAATTACTCATCTTTTTACTCAACCTTTAAACAAGAAAGAAATATATTTCTTTCATCATCATTATATTCTTCATCATCATTATTATTAATATTACTATTATCGTTATTGGTAAGTGTTCCGAAAGAGTCACGATCCGTAATTCCGTAGAACATCCTTAATAAGTAAATTAGAACGGTATTAAAATACTATGGTTATGACAATAGTAGAAATAAATGTCTACTCTTTTGGTTCCGTGTATCTAACATACCCAACGGGATCTATGTGTCTATTATGGGTGTCCTCGACCCTAAAGAGAGAAGTAACATAGAAAAATGTAAGAGTAACTTGAGTAAAAAAGAATTCTAGTCAGGGAGTGTCAATAGATAGAATGTACAAATAAAAACTGACAAATGATCTTTGGATAACACGTTATTCGACTAAAAGAGTAGGAAAGCTAGCCGTGAAAGAGTGGGAAAGAATGGGTAGGGGAAAGACTCAACTAGACGTGGAGAATGACACTGTTATCACCCGTTACTCGTCAGTTTACGTTCAAAGAGAGCCAAGTGTACACTCTTAAAGAGACCCAGTTTCCGTACATGTAGATATCTTAGTCGTGTTTAACAGTTTAAGAAAACTTCGTCAACATGATTAATTAATACGTCAACCAGTATAACATACACATAAAAGGTCTCGAAGTAGTCGTCAATAATGGTTACAAAACTTTGAACTCTTTTAGAACCTCCCACAACCCCTCATCTTCCATATTTTTTTACAGATTAAGAATAAATTTAAAAGTAAGGGACTCATTCATTTCATCTTGTTCCGTCTTGTATATATATATATATATATATATAAAAAAAAAAAAACGACCTCTCCCAGTAAGATTAAAGGAGAAACCATTGAATCTGGGAGTTAAATTAATTAGACTTTGAAGAGAAGAAAGGATTTATTACGTAAATTACGACATGTGAAGATTCACAACTTCAGAGTTTTCAACAATGACTTTGATATACTTTAAAGACTTCGATTTCGAAACGATGTCGAAGATTGACGTAGACAACCGGTAGTGTCTTAGACCGGAGACACTGTGGCTGAGAGGTCGTGGACAACCTCGGATTAACTTATACAAGAAATGCACAGTCCTATGATAAGACATGTATTTTAAAAAATATATATTAAAATCAAGTTCTAAAATATATACAGGAAATATAGTTCGAAGACTTAAATTAATATGTCTCCCATGTCTAGGAATAATTGATAAAAGACTGGTCGATATATATCTTTAAAATAAACCACGAAAAAGTCTATAGACAACTAAAAGGTATTAAAAACCAAGGAAAAAATATTAAGGTCAAGGAATAAAAACAGGCACTCCAGTTCGAAGACTTAACTTAAATTCATAATATTTCCGTATGACGGAATAACATAACGGAGTCCAAATGAAATAATTAACTCCAAGTAGCACCCGATTAAAAGATAAGTAGATTGAGAACGTTTTCTACTCGATAAAGGAGTGTCTAAAACATTAAAAAATTTTTTGCAAATAACACTTAAGTAGAAATTATCTCGAAGAAAGAACATCCTAGGACATGTCTAACTTACAGTCAGTGAGTCGACACAGGTTGAGGGACACTGGGGTACGCCTAACTCACAATGAGTGAACGAGTACAGACTGAGACACACTGGGGTATCCAACATCGGGTGGTCCGAGGAGACGGGTACCGTAAGAGGTCCGTTCTTACGATTTCACCAAACGGTAAAGGAAGAGGTCCCTTAGAAGGGCTGGTCTCCGAACTTGGGCCCAGAGGGAGCAACACCCGTCTGGGAAATGGCAGACTCGGTGGTCCCTTCGGGACACGTCTGGTTCGATACTCTTATAAGTCTCAAGACCGACGAGAAACACACGAACGAAGACGGTTCTCGTCATCCTAAATGGGAACGGGCTCCTAGTTTACAAATTTTTAAAGAATTGAAGTTCCAAAGTTACGAAGTACCTCGTCTATGTAAATCTATGATTACGTTACGTTCCGTCTTCAGATTTAAAAAATTTAAGTTCTGCGACGAAAAAAAGTGTGAGACCAAAACGAGTAGTAGAGACATTCGACAACCCACTTAACGAAGATGGGAAGTGGAACACACACAGTGTAAGCTTGTAGGGTCAACATATGTTCCGCAGCCAAGGTCACAGAAGTCCTGCAGTCACACGAAAGGACTCGTGACACTTTCTTGGTAGAACGTCGGCACTCTAGGCTCTAGTTTGTGACAATTAAGAAAGTTCGATACTAGGGACAGAGGGGTTGTGGTAGGGGTGACGTCGCCGTCGGTCGTCTGAACGATCAGGAGTAAAAACGTATACATGTAAAGTGAAGGAGAAGACTTTCGTATACATATAAAGGTCCACAAAGATAGTCTTTCCGAACGTGTATTCCATTCAAGTATTAGAACGGTCTTGGTGTCAGAAGTAAAGACGGGTTTTATTATATTGGATTTAAGGTTACACTATAAAAACATATAATGGAAACTTTATATGTTTACCGACATTAGATTGGGTATTTTCCGGTTAACTTATTCCCAATTAATGAATTCTGGAATAAGGGTGAACCTTACGGAAATACCCCCCTTTAGTAAATTTGAATTCTGGAGTTTAGACTTTAAGAAGTCCGTCTTAACGAGTCAATGGTCCTTTTGTTTAATACGACGACAGAATTCTTCTGTAGTAGTTTACACAAATTCTATGTTAATAAAGAAAGGTCGCTCACATAATTAGTGTCGTTAAGAAAACATTATTCACTGTCAAAGTACGAGACGTATAATAAGAGGATTTTCTGATTTCTATGTCTTTTTTATTCTGTCTTTTTCTGGAGAAACTCTAAGAACGTAAATTTGGGATGTTTCAAGAGTCATAAATGACATTTTCTTTATAAGTCTGGTATTTCTTAGACGGACGTTACGTCCTCTGGACCCAAGCTAGGGACCCAGTCTCTCTAGGAGACCTCTTCCCGTACCGTTGGGTGAGGTCACACGAACGGACCTCTTAAGGTACCTGTCTCCTCAGACCACCCGGTGTCAAGTACCCCAACGTTTTTCAATCTGTACTGACTCGCTGACTGTGTTCATAAACAACTCCGGAATTCTTCCTATCATAATACTCGACACTCGTTTTGTTCCTTAGAATCTCGGACGGAAATTCTTCACCTGAAACAACAATCTTTAAGTTCTCCACCTGTATTTCTATGCGTCTAAAAAAGAAAAGAAAAAACAAAGTACAACCAAACCGCATGTAAACATGTCCGTTTTTGAAGGAACCATCAAGTGTTTCTTCAACTTCACGAAGATTGACTGAGAGGGACTTCTACCGTAAACTCGACCTGACGTCTTTTACTCAGGACGAAACCTCTCCGACGTAATCTCCTGTAAATCCACCGTTCCGCCTCGACCCGTGTCACACTTCTTTCCGTGTTTCCGTCCTTTAGAGTACCACACAAAGTCTTAACCGCTCATCTACTCTACTGACAAGACAGATCTTTTGAGAAGGGATCTACCCCCAGTGTTTTATTTTTCGGATCCCTCTCCCCCCGGATGTAAGTACCTCGTTTACCTCTTCGGCTCGTGGTAGACTCCCCGGTCGGTGCTGGTTGGGACTCTGTTCATATCTACTCCCCACTGGGTGCGGAGTAGAGAGATCTCTTAATGTCTTGACCCTGAAACCCCCATTTAGAGAGTATAAATTCGTAAAGTCTTGAAAATTTAAAAAAATTAAAAAAAACAGTACGGTCTGTGTGTCATTCATTTTGTTCCTACGTTGTTTTTATTACCTAACCTCAGAAATGACTACTACACGTCTATGTTGGGGGTTCTGTGTCTCCGGTCCCTTCCACACTGGACTGATTATGTCTAAAAAGTCCTTAAAAAGTAAGGTAAGGGTTTCTCTCCGTTACGGTTTCTTACGGGTTTGATGTCGTGTTAACGGGAGTAGAGTGTACGATCATTTCATTACTAGTTTTAAGAGGTTCGGTCCGAAGTCGTCATGCCCATGGAACTTGAAGGTCTACAAGTTCGACCAAAATCTTTTCCGTCTCCTTGGTCTCTAGTTTAACGGTTGTAGGTCACCTCGTACCTTTTTCGTTCTCTCAAGGTCCTTTTGTAGATAAAGACGAAATAACTGATACGGTTTCGGAAACTGGCGCACCTAGTGTTATTTGACACCTTTTAAGACTTTTTCTATCCTTATGGTCTCGTGGACTGGACGGAGAACTCTTTGGACATAAGTCCAGTCCTTCGTTGTCAATCTTGACCTGTACCTTGTTGTCTGACCAAGGTTTGTCCTTTTCCTCATGCAGTTCCGACATATAACAGTGGGACGAATAAATTGAATATACGTCTCATGAAGTACTTTTTACGACCCGACCTCCTTCGTGTTCGACCTTAGTTCTAACGACCCTCTTTATAGTTATTGGAGTCTATACGTCTTCTGTGGTGGGAATACCGTCTTTCACTTCTTCGTGATTTCTCGGAGAACTACTTTCACTTTCTCCTCTCACTTATTCAACCGAAGTTCGAGTTGTAAGTCTTTTGCTTCTAGTACTGTAGGTCAGAGTAGCGAAGTACCCTTTATCTATCTTTTGTCACCTTTGTCACAGTCTCAAATAAAAAGACCCGGGTTTTCAGTGACGTCTGCCACTAACGTCGGTACTTTAATTTTCTGCGAATGAGGAACCTTCCTTTCAATACTGGTTGGATCTGTCGTATAAGTTTTCGTCTCTGTAATGAAACGGTTGTTTGCAGGCAGATCAGTTCCGATACCAAAAAGGTGCAGTACATACCTACACATTAACCTGACACTTCTTTCGACTCGTGGCTTCTTAACTACGAAAACTTGACACCACAACGTCTTCTGAGAACTCTCAGGGGACCTGACGTTCCTCTAGGTTGGTCAGATAGGATTTTCTTTAGTTGGGACTTATAAGTAACCTTCCTGACAACGATTTCGACTTTGAGGTTATGAAACCGGTAAACTACACTTCTCGACTGAGTAACCTTTTCTGAGACTACGAACCTCCCTAACTCCCGTCCTCCTCTTCCCCTGTCGTCTTCTACTCTACCGACCTACCGTAGTGGCTGAGTCACCTGTACCCAAACCACCTGAGGCCCTCAACCACTACCTGTCTTTCCGGACCGTACGACGTCGAGTACCCCAACGTTTCTCAGTCTGTGCTGACTCTTTCAATTGACTTGACTTGACTAATGTTTGAGTCCTGTCTCTTTGTGTCTTTTATGAAAATAAGTACCATAAACGGTTTAAACCAGGTCGACGCGTAAGAGTACTTTTCCTTATGTGTGGGATAAAATTTTATGAAAAATTAAATTCTTTTAAAATAACTTTATATAAACTAAATGTTACATCACAACCAAAGTCCGTATGTCGTTTCACTACGTCATTATGTGTGTGTATATGCAACTTTATAAATATAAGAAAAATCTAAGAAAGAGTAATATCGAATAATATTCTATAACTTATATATGTCATCCAGTAACAAAAGGACAAAATCTATATCCTCACATATATACAATTTTAACTAGAGTGTTTTCAACTTGACTACTTTTCGAAAGGACAAATAATGGAATTAATACACCTAAAAGAAGAAGTCACTAAGAGACAAAACAACGTGTGTGTCAACTCCTTATTTCAAAAAATTAAAAATAAAATAAACCGACATATTAACTAGTTCCCGAAGGGTGCACCGAGGTACCATCTCTTAGGTGGATGGTTACGTCCCCTGCTCCCAAACTAGGGACCCAGTCCTTCTAGGAGACTTCTTCCTTTACCGTTGGGTGAGGTCATAAGAACGGACCCTTTAGGGTATGTGTGTGTCGTGTATCAACTGATTGTTACAACAAAATCAGAGTCTACATGCCGTCTTACTAAGTCAATACTTATATGTCCATACATAAGAAAAAGTTTAAGAAAAGGGAAAATCCAAGAATGTCTTATAACTCGTCTCGAGAGACACGATATGTCATCCAGGAACAACCAATAGACAAAATTTATATCGTCAGACTTTACAGGTAGGTTTTGAGGTTTAGATGGGGAGGGGTGAACCAAACATAATTATACTTATAAAAATATTTCCGTTAACTTAAATATTTCTTAAAGGTGACCCTGTTAGAGGGGTAAAATCTAAAATACAAATAGATACTTGTATTGAGGACCTATGTACTATTCTTGATCTTCTATTAATTTGTAAAATAGATTTGATTAATTTGTAGACCGTATCTTTAAATTTAAGGAGAAAAGAGGGGAAGGAACACACACATATACGTTAGTAAACGAAACCTAAATTTCAAAGGGGTTGATCGATGTTTGTATTCTTTATTAATTCTACAAAGTATCAGATGTTAGGATACCTCTGATGACGGTTTTAAAGGAACATTGTACAGGAAATCCGAAGGGATCACCGAGTTACCATTTCTTCGGAGGACGGTTGCGTCCTCTGACCCAAACTAGGGACCCGGGTCTTCTAGAGGACCTCTTCCTCTACCGTTAGGGGATGTCAGAAGAAGGAACCCTGTAGGGTAGCTGTCTTCTCGGACTGCCCGATGTCAGGTACCCCAACGTTTCTCAGTCTGTGCTGAATGGTTGATTTGTTGTTGTAGAAGAAATTCCGTACAAGAAATTCTTTACTTTTGGGGGAGGTCACAAGAACGAACTTTTTAGGGTGTCGTATTTCAGAACTAAAAACCAAAAAATAAAAATAAAGAAGGTAAGACTAAACAGTCCTTTCTGTCTCTGTTTTGGGTTGATATCAAAGAGTCTTTGATTTTAGGTTTTTAGGGTAACGTCTATCTTCACTAAATCCTTCTGGAAAAATTTTTACTGCCGAAACGAAGGACCACATAAAAAGGTGTGGAGGTTAGAGATGTTTTTTTAATAATGTGTCTGACTGTCTGTGACCGATAACCGTCTCAGTCAGCTAACTTTGTAATTTTCTACCTTTATTTTCGATTACAGGTGCATTCTCAAACATCGAAAGCTTTAGATGTAGGTAACAAAGAAGACTTCTACAACCTTTGACTGGAAACCGAAGCGTCCGGGGACACCTGAAGACAACTGTAGTGTGCCAGTCTGCGACACACTTCCGCTCAAGATCTAAGTAAAGTTCCGGACCGAGAGGGCAAATAAGGGACACGGTCAAAACGAACCCAATGAATGGACAGCTTCCGTGCTAGAGGACAAGATATTGTATCTCTCTCCTAATCGACGAGAGTTTACCATTTCTGAGACGGACGGTACGTCCTCTGGTCCCAAGCTAAGGACCCAACCCTTCAAGGAGACCTCTTCCCGTACCGTTAGGTGAGGTCATAAGAACGGACCTCTTAAGATACCTGTCTCTTCGGACCACCCGATGTCAGGTACCCCAGTACCCGATGTCAGGTGCCCCAGCACCCGATGTCAGGTGCCCCAACACCCGATGTCAGGTGCCCCAGCACCCGATGTCAGGTACCCCAGCGTTTCTCAACCCGTACTGACTCGCTGATTGTGTGTGTTCACGAATTACGAATCAGTGAGTCAGTACAGGTTGAGAAACGCTGGAAAACCTGATATTGGGTGGTCCGAAGAGACAGGCACCCTAAAAAGTTCGTTCTTGTGACCTCACCCAAAAGTAAAGAAGGAGGTCCTCTAGGAGGGCTGGGTCCCCACCTTGGGTGGAGAGGACACACAGAACGTAACGTCCACCTAAGAAATGGGCGACTCGGTAGTCCCTTCGAAGTGACGTAAAAGTCATGTACGATTGAAGTGACGACGGCGACTGGTCAACGACAACCACACCGACCGTAGCAACGATAATGGTTGTACACCATGAAATAATTTCAGCATTGGTGTCATCGACTGAGACAAGGGTTCTTTAATGTAAATGTCATTTAAATGACGTTAAAATAAATGTCATAGTTTCAGTCACAGGTCTAACGGGCGTCAGAAATGACTTTTAGACGACGACTACCAGTCGTTACTACCCGAATAAAAATCGTTAGAAAGATCGGACTTTACCTTAAAACAGTTCCAACTCAAAAAAATTACACTGGGCGTCTTCTTCCCGTCATAAAGTTTAAAATAGTAGACGGGTATTTTGGTACACAATCACGATCGATTAAGGTAATTAAAAAATTTATAGGACCAAACCCAAATGTCCAACGTTTCGATAAGACATCGATTTACCACATAAAACCCTATACATCCCTGAGAGAGAGAGACTGGGGGAACCCTTAATGGTTTTTTTGGGTTAAGGTTTTCAGTCAATCGTGGGTCAACATAATTCTCGGACAGTATTCACTTATATGTACTAAGACCAGAAGTTTTTGTCACAAAATATTCAAAGTACGTTTTTGTAAATAAGTGCCGTTACGTTTACATAGATATCTTTAGGTTTTTTATTATGATACCATGTTATCCTGAGACTTCTCGACGCATAAGAAAGTACTTACTAGGTCACAAAAAACAACTGTCGACTCCCATACACTGAGAGACACTGAGGAGACAGCTCGTGTACGAACCACTTATGACAATTCGTTCAGTCAAGACGACCCGTAAGAAATGGCTATAACACCCGCACACCTAACACTACTCTCTAACCATTCCTTTTCCCCTCTCTCTCTCACTCTCTTGTCGTTAAACAATGGTGACGGTTCAAATTTTTATTTAAACTGTAGTAAATCACTTAGTTTGTGAAAAGTGGGAAATCTTCCCTTCCTAAGGTAGAAACACACCGTTCGAATTGTCTTGATTAAATTATTTTAAGAGGTAAAAGATACTCAGTTGTCCATGTAAGTTTCTATAGTTAGTTTGTTAAATTTTAAAGAAATGAGTTGGTTTGTACCTTAACTAAAACTAATTACGTTCTACGAAACTAGGATGGTAAAACTTGTAGGATATAATTAGGACACTGACAAGGTACGACTGAAAGGACCGGGGATTCCTACAAAGACGACAGATTACTTATGTCTGTAGGAGTAATCTTACTCTCGTTATAAAGACTGAAGAGTAGATCTCCCGACGTGTTTGAACGATTTTGAAGAAGTATGTTTAAATTAAAAAATTAGTTTGTGGAAACGTCGTCCCAATTTATTAAAAGAAGGTAAAGGAAAAAGATAACATAACCTTAATAAAAATAATGTAAGAAAAAAAATATAGGTTCTAAAGTAAGTAGTTACTTCAAAAATTTTATTGTATAGTCTACACTACTTGAAAGAAAACACTGTTGTAGGTTAATTTTATTTATTTAAATATAAATTTTTTATTATTTTTATTATATAAGATTTTATTCAAGTTAGAAGAGTTAAATTCAATTTAACTCTTGATGAAAAATTTCTTATAAAAGAAGAAGTTAGTAAAAAACCGTTTATTGTTTAAAATGAGATATATTAAAATCAAGAACGTTTAAAATAAAAAATAAATAATAATAATAAATAATAAATAATAAAGATGATACAGAACAAAAGGGGGTCAGACAAACGACATAAGTCGTAAGGATTCCTTACAAAAAAAGTTAGTCCAATAAAACAAAACAAAACCTTTGATTGTTTAAAATTGAACGAGACAACATTTGTAACAGTTGACATAGAGTGAAGATGATTGGTACGAATAATTAACCTATTTTATTAATTTTAAACGGAGACAAAGAAACTTGTACCTCGTTTCTCGAACTCTATTTAGTTTACTACCATAGATCTACCTCTACTCCCAGACTCCAGTGACGTTTGTTTTATAATCCAGTTTTACAGGAAGTTTGAACATCCGTGCAGTCACCTTAGCTAGTCTTTTGTTTACCAATACGATTCACTATTACTTCAGAGACTCTATAAGTCACATAGAGTAAGAGACAGATGTAAATACCTAGTAAAATGACCCCGTGGGGCTAAAGGGGTACCCGTATATAGGTACTATATACCACTTTTAACAGTTGAGTAGAAGGTCAGATCTTTCAATTCAGAATGTTTTTGAAAGAAAGAATTCTTTCAAAACTCAGAATGTAAACACTTTTTTGACTATCTGACGTCTTCTTCACTTTTTCTTGGATGTAAAATTAGTCCATTGGTATGAGGTCCGCGGTATGGGTCTACGAAAGTCTCAATAGGAGAAACTAAGCGTGTTGTTCGTCCTTCCGTCAAAATAAAGGCAAAATTGACTTCCTCGACCTTGTATCTCCCGATCTAACAATGACAACAACAAGGCAACCGATTCAGTGTAGGTTAAGACGTCGGAGTGCCTGACGTCGTGCGGTCCGAGGAGACAGGAGGTGGTTGAGGGTCTCGAACGAGTTTAAGTGCAGGTAACTCAGTCACTACCTACGGTAGGTTGGTAGAGTAGGAGACAGCAGGGGAAGAGTAGGACGGAAGTTAGAAAGGGTCGTAGTCCCAGAAAAGGTTACTCAGCCAAGACGTGTAGTCCACCGGTTTCATAACCTTAAAGTCGAAATCGTTGTCAGGAAGGTTACTTATAAGTCCCAACTAAAGGAAATCCTACCTGACTAAACTAGGGGAACGTCAGGTTCCCTGAGAGTTCTCAGAAGAGGTTGTGGTGTCAAGTTTTCGTAATTAAGAAACCACGAGTCGAAAGAAGTGTCAGGTTGAGAGTGTAGGTATGTACTGGTAATCTTTTTGGTATCGGAACTGATCTACCTGGAAACAACCGTTTCATTACAGAGACAAAAAATTATACGACAGATCCAACCAGTATTGAAAGGAAGGCTCCTCATTCACAGAAAATTAAAGTACCGACGTTAGTGGTGGACGTCACTAAAACCTCGGAGGGTTTTTATTTCAGACTGTGACAAAGGTGACAAAGGGGCAGATAAAGGGTACTTCACTACCCTGGTCTACGGTACTAGAAGCAAAAGACTTACAACTCGAAATTCGGTTGAAAAAGTGAGAGGAGAAAGTGAAAGTAGTTCTCCGAAAAATCAAGGAGAAGTGAAAGACGGTATTCCCACCACAGTAGACGTATAGACTCCAATAACTCTAAAGAGGGTCGTTAGAACTAAGGTCGAACACGAAGTAGGTCGGGTCGTAGAGAGTACTACATGAGACGTATCTTCAATTTATTCGTCCCACTGTTATATGTCGGAACTGCATGAGAAAAAGGATAAACCTTGGTCAGACAACAAGGTACAGGTCAAGATTGACAACGAAGGACTGGACTTATGTCCAAAGAGTTCTCCGTCCAGTCCACGAGACCATAAGGGTAGAGAAAGTATTAAAAGGTGTTAAATAACACTAGGTGTGCCAGTTTCCGAAACCGTGTCCCGATCCAATGGACTTCAGTTTATTAGTTCATCACTACCCGACGTCGGAGTCGGTAAGACTTTTGGGTTTCGAACAAAATTTATGTTCCGTTCTTATAGCTGAGACGCCAGAGACCCTAAATCTTCCGACACGAAACAAGACATTTTTTATACATGGCTCGAGTATAATCCACGGTGTGGAACTTAGTGTTCAGTCCGAATCCTTAGCCCACACATTCTCGGGGATTAGAGACGAGAGTGTTTCTCCGGTCAGATCATCCTCGATACCGTCTATTGGTCACACTGCCCTCACGTCGTTCGGGGGTCGCCTACCATTTCCTCGTCTGCGGGTTCCCTAGCTAGGGAAGGCCGTTACCTTTACTTTTCGACTAAGGAATCTAATGACTTTTCACTCTCCCCTATTTTTATGAGGACTCACCTTCGTGACGTCCACTCTGTTAAACTTCCTAGGACTTTCTAGTAAATCCTATAAATATTCACGTAGCGACAGTACTACTAAGTACTGCTAATGCTTATAAGTAGATCTGGGGTCGTACCCTCTACTGACGCTAGTTGGTCTTTAGTAGTCCTACTCGGAGAGACTTCTGACCTTTTACAGAAAGTACGAAGACGTGATTAACCTGAAACATCGGTCTTATTTACCGGGAGTCTACTGAGAGTTCTCCAAAGAAGTCGTTAAAGGATTTCGGAGTCATGAAAAACGAAATAACAAAGAAATTTTTAATAAAGATCTCAATTTTTACCCGTAATAGAAACACGTCCGAAGGGTCCGCCGTGATCACCATTTTTTTTATTTATTGGGTAGGCGGTCACGTACTTTGTACTCTCTGAGCCCAAGGTAGGGGCCCGACCCGTCGAGGCGGTTCCTCCCGTACCGTTGGGTGAGGTCATAGAAAAGGACCTCTTAGGGTACCTGTCTCCTCGGACCACCCGATGTCAGGTACCCTAGCGTTTCTCAGTCTATGTGGACTTCGCTAAATTGTACTAGTGTGCGCGTGTAATAGAAAGCCGTAATACTATAAGAGTTTTGTTTCAACTCGTTTGAGGGGGACTTAGATACTTCTTGATTCAATTTAGAGGAGGGGTATAATAAACACTAAAGAGACAATGTGTGTGTGTGTGTGTGTGTGTGTGTGTGTGTGTGTGTGTGTAGCTCCCTCTTACTAAACTGTTCATAAGGACAATTAAATAAGTTTCAGAATTGTAAGAACGATCCTTAATGTGTAAAATAGTTTATACTCAGACCTTATATCGTCGAATTCGATATAAATTTAGGTCGAAAAGAACAACAACTGAAAACTAAGAAACTTTCTTTTCCTTTTATAAATTCAAACTTTTACGCATCCATTCTGTATGGAATGTACTGAAAGGTGGGGTGCAAACGTACGGATGTACCATTCAGCGTAGTCAAAACAGGCTGAGAAACGTTGGGATACTTGACGTCGGGAGGTCCGAGGAGACGGGTAGTCTAAGAGGGCCGTTTCTTGTGACCTCACCTAACAGCACGGGAGGAGGTCCCCTAGAAGGGTTGGGTCCCTAACTTGTGCGTAGAGTATACAGAAGGTGCAACTGTCCGTCCAAAAAATGGTGTCGTGGAGGACCCTTCGGGACTGAAATGTGGGGTACGGGAATAAAGTAGGTCTAACGCACTAAGGGAAGAGGGGTGACGTGCGTGACGCAGTAGGACGGACATGGCTGCCCGTAAGCCCCGAGGAAGTAGGTACACTGGGCTTTGGGACGAGTAAGGAGGTCGCGTCGAACCTGTGAGGAGGGAAGGAAGTGTGGGACTAACGAGATCGTTCCTCGTGAATCAAACAGTTGGAGCAGGAACCTAATAAAGGGGTTGTCTGACGGTCCATCACTTCTGGATCGAGGGGATAGAAATGTATAGTGTGTCGTAGAGTTCTTAATGTACGCCAGTGATTGACAGACGATTAACTCACATAAACAATTAATTGAGTAATCTTCGATAAATCTCTGACAACGCATTCATCTTCGGTACTTTCGTTATAAAATCAGAGGACCAAGTTCGTTTTAGAGAGAAGTCCTCCCCACCTCCAATTTCGTTTGACTAGACTTCTGAGTGGACCGCCAACCACTGACCTATACTCTTGTCGTAAGTCTCCGGTCCTTCACAACAGTACGGCTGGGGGGTTTTGACTGAGACAAATTTTGAGACGTCTTATAAGTCTTTTACCCTTAGTCCATGTCGCGTACCACAGTATACTGGAACTTTTGTCACTGGAGTCTCTCACCCACCTCGACCTAGACTCGATAACTGTCGATATAAAGACTAGTGAAGAACGTATAATCCCTCCTCTCATCTGTCTCCCGACTTCCCGTCCCTTGGTCCCCTCCGTCCAACCAGAGTTGTGGTCTGAATCTCGGTCCGACGTCCAACCAGAGTCGTGGTCTGAATCTCGGTCCGACGTCCAACCAGAGTTGTGGTCTGAATCTCGGTCCGACGTCCAACCAGAGTTGTGGTCTGAATCTCGGTCCGACGTCCAACCAGAGTTGTGGTCTGAATCTCGGTCCGACGTCCAACCAGAGTCGTGGTCNCATGTCGCGTACCACAGTATACTGGAACTTTTGTCACTGGAGTCTCTCACCCACCTCGACCTAGACTCGATAACTGTCGATATAAAGACTAGTGAAGAACGTATAATCCCTCCTCTCATCTGTCTCCCGACTGCCCGTCCCTTGGTCCCCTCCGTCCAACCAGAGTTGTGGTCTGAATCTCGGTCCGACGTCCAACCAGAGTTGTGGTCTGAATCTCGGTCCGACGTCCGACCAGAGTTGTGGTCTGAATCTCGGTCCGACGTCCAACCAGAGTTGTGGTCTGAATCTCGGTCCGACGTCCAACCAGAGTTGTGGTCTGAATCTTTGTCCGACACCGAAGTCCCGTTTAGTACGCAAGGAACCTAGGGGTCGAGAACGACCTTGAACCTCGGTCAGGACCCCACGTGGTTCCGGACCCGAGTGACCCCACGACTCATGGGTCAAGGAGGATTTTACGGGGTGTCGGGCAGGGAGACGGGGTGGTCCAATTCGACTACGACGAAGGTCGGTGGAAGGGGTGCTATAAGAACCTGAAGTGACACGGGTAGTTCCGACACGAAGAACAGTGGAGACGACATCTGGGTTTCAACCTTTCGAAAGAGGGACGTACTGTGGATGTTTTGGACGGGGTACCTTAAACTTTACACAAAGGGTCTTTAATCTGACTTCCCAAAAGTCTCCCATGGTAGGTTACTCAAACGACAAGGTTTAACAATCCCGTCCACCTGTCTATTTGACGTAGGTCATAAAACCCACGTTACACTCAATGCACGACCCGGTCTCTGGTTCGGCAGAAAGCGGGAACAAAGGTAACAAAGGTTCAAGAATTTTCCAGGGGTACCAACAGTCTACTACCGAAGCATTCGTCTCTCAACTACATTCATTTTCACAACATCCACTTTCATTTGCAGTTCGAGGTCACTCATCTTACCAATTTTATACTAAGTTCTGTGAACCAAATAGGTCATAAAAGTTAGTTCAGGTTCTTTAATGTATTCTTTCACCCAAGAGTATTCTTTTGTTTTCGACACACCAGAAAGTAAAGAGGTCACACCCAGACTGGATATATTTCAGAGAACGTTTCAGGTGTTCTTCCATTGGTCTCAAGATAAGAACCTTTTCCTTCGTAACCCTTCACCAAGTCTCAAGTCAGACACCAAGGTTTTTCGAGAAAATAATGGGATCGGAAACATATGTGTCTGGTAATTGAGTAGTTAAGGACGGTTGTTGTAAACCTTATTATCGATCCCGAAGACCCTCACCCTCCAACACTTCTTGTAATGTTTTCAAAGGTGTGAGGTTCATTTTTATTACGGTCAAGAGGTTCTGACACACAGGATCTACTTCCACTGGAATTCGGCTTCTGTTATACCTTTTAAAGGTAAACGTCCACCTCCCCTTCTCGTTATGTCTTTTTTAGATGGCCCCGTCGGTAAAGATACTTTCTCTATTTCAGTCAGTCCTCACGTACTTATGGTTTTGGAACTGACTATTGTTCCTAGTCCTCCCTCCCTCACACCGTCCAATTTTACCCATTTCTGAAACTTGAGTCCGTCCGAGGTCCGGTTAGGAAGAAGAATTGTCTACAGACGAAAACCGACACAAAACGATATTGGAAAAAATCATGGTTATAAAATTATAATTGAAAGTATACTATTATAAATCGACAATCTCAACATTCTTCAATTTAATGCGTTACATCCTAATTTAACTTCTTAGATATTTCCTGAAGGGACCACCGGGTCGCCGATTCTGAAACGGAAGGTCACGTTCCGTACGTCCACACTAGGACCGACTCCTCGACTCTGGGGCGCACGGAGCTCCGGTTATTTTCGTTTGGCATTTCGTCTCCGTTATAACGTTGTTTAAGTTATTTCTGTCTAGGTCCAGAGATCGTGAAGTCCGTCTAAGAAGTGGCAGACTCGGTGGTCCCTTCGGGAATTTTATTGACAGGTGTATTTTCTTTTAGAATTTTTTCTTATATATTTATGAATGCATAAGAATTATAACTATATAAGAAATCATATATAAGTCGTGTAACTTATATAAGTCCTGTAACCCACTGGTTATGCATCAGAGGTTGGTGTTCCCGCGTTTATTTTTACAATAGTCAGTCCATTGTTGTTTGGTTTACTTTTGGACCTTTATAAGACTTTATGCTCAGGATGGGTAAAGTACGGAAGTCATACTATCGAGCAGTACCTTTCATCGTAAACATTAATACTTACTACGTTCTAGGAACTAAAGGTTCTTACTACACTAGCACAGGAAATAAAGATGATAACCGAACTAAAAAAAGATGAAGACCTTTGTCCTAAGACCTGTATATAAAACATGTACAAAACTTATTACTTCCTAAAGTTTTCAGGTAATAAAAGGTGTTCTGTTTTTCGGAAGCAAGGAAATTTGTTATCGTCGTTATTAGTAGCCTCTTCCGCTACCGTGGGGTGAGGTCATGAGAACGGACCTTTTAGGGTACTTACCTCCTCGGACCATCCGACATTAGGTACCCCAGCGCTTCTC
This sequence comes from Capra ibex, assembly GCA_006410555.1. Lineage (NCBI taxonomy): Eukaryota > Metazoa > Chordata > Mammalia > Artiodactyla > Bovidae > Capra > Capra ibex. The sequence goes on from SJYO01020080.1 coordinate 134,092,331, forward strand.
AGCCTGTGCTGACTCGCTGAAGTGAAAGGGAAAAGGAAAGTACGTAACCTCTTCCGTTACCGTTGGGTGAGGTCACAAGAACGACCCTCTTAGGGTCCCTGCCCCCTCGGACCACCCGACCGCAGATGCCCCAGCGTGTCTCAGTCTGTGCTGACTACGTTGAATCGTCGTCGTCGTTATTAGTATTGTCGAAAAACGAAATTAAAAATTTTGAAATAAATAACACGCAAATAGTAAACGAGACGACTCGTCAGAACCAGCGCCGAAAGAGATCGGCGCCGCCCACCCCGAGGGGAGGTCGACGTGCGCGCCAGGGCGCACTGTGGAAGAGGGCACGTCGCGCCGACGTCCCGCACGTCCGAGTCATGAACACCGTGCCCCCGAGCCGACGGGGCGCCGTGCCCCCGAGAAGGGTGTGGGCCCTAGTTTGGGTGCAGGGGACGTGACCATCCGTCTACGGATTGGTGGCGTGGCGGTCCCTTCAGGTATTATCGAAAAATAGGTGCGAACGAGACACAATGCGGCGGCAGATGGCCGTGACCTCCACTTCCCACAACCAGTTGGAGTGCCGTCGGACACTCCACTCAATGACGGCGCAAGAGGTGAAATCTCTCCTCCTTCGATTCTGCAATAGGTCACTGATTCACAGTCTCGATTCCATGGGGTCCAGTCCGTTGTGTCAGGGTTCTGTTCGACAGGGCGCGCGAAGGTCCGCGGCGTAGCGAACGGACCCCTCAAAGGTCGCGAGGACGGGACGGGTCGGACCGCGAGAAGTGACGTCGGCGCAAAGAGAAGACGCAGGAAGGACACGAGGACTAAGGCCGTGCGCAACGGGAGGCGTGAGATGAAGAGTAAAAATTGTACACGCACTGGGCGAAAGGTAGAGACTGTGCTGGGGTACCGGGACGCAAGCAAAGTTGGTGAGTCAGCGGGCGACCGATTTGGAATGAAACATTACCAGTGTGTCTGTGGGCGTCGAATGACACAAAGTGCGGTGTAGTTCGGTAGTTCGTCAATCGACGTACACAAATTTACGTAATAATCTGTGCACTGAGTCTCAGTCGGAAAGTTTTCTCTTGTATCCGACTGTGGAGTGTCGGCTGCACAGTAAAACTCTGGTCCCGTGAAGGATCTTGACCATCTTGTACAGAGATTATTTGGCAAAGTTATGGTTCATTTCTCTTTATTTTAGGTTTTCTGAGAAATTACCCCGTAAACTTATTTTGTAAGGTCGTACAATACACCAGATTAAATAAAGTCGTAATGAAAATATTAACTCTACAATCTTTTACATAGAGGGAGATTATATAAACCTTCTTTACATTAATCTTAAAATTAGACTTCATGTGTTCGGTCTCTTTAAACTCTAATGAGGGGTCATCTGCGGTTTCAGGACAGAAGACTGAATGTACCGACAGTCCGTCGACGGTTTTTGTCGACTCTTTACCCGACACCTGTACCATCCGTCACTAAGTAAAAAGACAGGATCCAAACGAGGTTGAGACTTGGAAACTCTGTTTTCTGTCCTGTTCTTTCTCTAAGTCAAGTCAAGTCAGTGAGTCAACACAGGTTGAGAAACGTTGGGGTACTTGGTGTCGTGCGGTCCGGAGGGACAGGTAGTGGTTGAGGACCTCGGCCACTACGGTAGGTTGGTAGAGTAGGAGACAGCAGGGGAAGAGGAGGACGGGAGTTAGAAAGGGTCGTAGTCCCAGAAAAGTTGACTCAGTCGAGAAGTGTAGTCTACCGGTTTCGTAACCTCAAAGTCAAAGTCAAAGTCGTAGTCAGGACGGTTACTTATGGGTCCTGACTAAAGGAAATTCTATCTGACCAACCTAGAGGAACGTCAGGTTCTCTGAAAGTTCTCAGAAGAGGTTGTGGTGTCAAGTTTTCGTAGTTAAGAAGCCACGAGTCGGAAGAAGTGTCAGGTTGAGAGTGTAGGTATGTGCTGATGTCCTTTTTGGTATCGGAACTGATCTGCCTGGAAACAGCCGTTTCATTACAGAGACGAAAAATTATACAACAGATCCAACCAGTATTGACAGGAAGGTTCCTCATTCGTGGAAAGTTAAAGTACCGACGTTATTTGTAGACGTCACTAAAACCTCGGGTCTTTTTATTTCAGTCGGTGACAAAGGTGACAAAGGGGTAGGTAAACTTTCTCTAACCCCCGTCTATTATTGCAATTAGGGACTACCGAATCTACTATTTCTTAGACGGACGTTACGTCCTCCGGGTCCAAACTAGGGACCTAGGTCTTATAGGGGACCTTTTCACTCACCGATGGGGTAGGTTGTAAGAACGGGCTTCTTAGGGCACCTGTCTCCTCGACCTCCAGATTCAGGTACCCCAGTTTTTCTGACTCGTGCATTGCCATCCTCACTCGATCGTATGACTTGGTAGTAGACCGGCCGAAGCCAGTGAAGGGTGGACGTAGTGGAAGGCGTTTGTCCGAAAACGGGACTAACGTCTACGTCCACCCGCAGAAGCCCGACGTCCAAGGAACGGCTCACTGTACGACACGAACCATTGTGACTCGAGTCCGCACCTGCACACAGGGTGTCTGAGTTATTAGGTACTCTTCGTGGTTCCTTTAATGAGTCTCTTTGTCCAGTATCAAGACTTTCGGGAGACTCAACACACTCTTAAAATACATCCTTTCAATTCACACTTATCAAGTAACAAGTACAAGACGATTAAATCGGTACTCGGGTTAGATGTAATCTTAAAGGAGATAAAAATCGAGCTTTAACTCTCCATAAATCTTCACGGGGTCAACCGACCTTTGTCTGCCGGATACAACGGCGAAGAATCCCATCTAGCGTTTTGAGATATCATCGACGAGTCGACACCAAGGGCTAACAGAGTGTGCAAAGCAAGAACGATTCCACAAAAACAAACTAACCAAAACCAAAAAGACTACGTGGACTACTGTCGGATAAAACCTTCAAACGTTATGACAAATTATAAAAGTAATGAGTAACGAATTTGTTTTACGACATAGAATCAGTAGTTATAAGTCCTTCAAAGATATTATGTTTAAAGTTGACATCTATCTGAAGTCTCTTAATCGGTTGAGACCCGACCAAAATCGTGTTTGCCATCTAAAAAAAGAACTGTAATCATTATCGTATATTGTAACGGACGAGACTTTTTAACAAGTCGTCCCCTTTATCTCGTCTTTACTATTTACCTAGTTTTGTACTTTTCGAAGGTAGGAATAGGGTAGTTACAAACGACTACCCAGTAGTAAGTTTATTAATTTTTGTTTATTTTCTCTTTAAGTGTTTTAGTACCTAATAATGTGTTCGTAAACGAAATTTTTTGAGTAGGTAAAAACTTCTTCGTAATACCTAGAATAAAGTATTTTAGAATCTGGACTTTTTCTCGAATCGCTAATGAGTCAGGTCAGTGAACCACACACACGAGTGCCCGAGTCAGCACAGGTTGAGAAACACTAGGGTACCTGACGTCGGGTGGTTCGAGGAGATAGGTACCCTAAAAGGTCCGTTCTCATGACCTCACCCAACGGTAAAGGAAGAGGTTCTCTAGAAGGGTTGGGTCCGTAACTTGGGTCCAGAGGGGGTAACATCCATCTACGAAATAAATGGTAGACGTGGTGACCCCTTCAACATGTGCATGAATTAATCTCCGTTCTTGTTCTGATCACGAGGATAAAGGACTGTGTTTCAAGTCAGAGATGATAAAATACTAATTAAGAAAGAAAGTCTGAAAACAGGGTTACATCCAACATGTTAAAGTCTTTACATTCAGAGGAAAATCAAACACTCTTAGTTTCGCACTCTAAGTACCCTGGAGGTTCTTTACTTCAAGAATCAATAAGTCAAGTCAAGTCAAGTCAAGTCAGCGAGTCAGCACAGACTGAGAAACGCTGGGGTACTTAGCGTTGTGCGGTCCGGGGGGGCAGGTAGTGTTTGAGGGCGTCAAGTGAGTCTGAGTGCAGGTAGCTCAGGCACTACGGTAGGTCGGTAGAGTAGGAGCCAGCAGGGGAAGAGGACGGGGGTTAGGGAGGGTCGTAGTCTCAGAAAAGGTTACTCAGTTGAGAAGCGTACTCCACCGGTTTCATGACCTCGAAGTCGAAGTCGTAGTAAGGAAGGTTTCTTTAGGGTCCCAACTAGAGGAAGTCTTACCTGACCAACCTAGAGGAACGTCAGGTTCCCTGAGAGTTCTCAAAAGAGGTTGTGGTGTCAAGTTTTCGTAGTTAAGAAGCCGTGAGTCGGAAGAAATGTCAGGTTGAGAGTGTAGGTGTGTACTGGTGTCCTTTTTGGTATCGGAACTGATCTGCCTGGAATCAGCCGTTTTATTACAGAGACGAGAACTTATATGATAGACCCAACCAGTATTGAAAAGAAGGTTCCTCATTCGCAGAAAATTAAAGTACCGACGTTAGTGGTAGACGTCACTAAGACCTCGGGTTTTTTTATTTCAGACTGTGACAAAGGTGACAAAGGGGTAGATAAAGGGTACTTCACTACCCTGGTCTACGGTACTAGAAGCAAAAGACTTACAACTCCAACTTCGGTTGAAAAAGTGAGAGGAGAAAGTGAAAGTAGTTCTCCGAAAAATCAAGGAGAAGTGAAAGACGGTATTCCCGCCACAGTAGACGTATAGACTCCAATAACTATAAAGAGGGCCGTTAGAACTAAGGTCGAACACGAAGAAGGTCAGGTCGTAAAGAGTACTACATGAGACGTATCTTTAATTTATTCGTCCCACTGTTATATGTCGGAACTACATGAGGAAAAGGATAAACCTTGGTCAGACAACAAGGTATAGGTCAAGATTGACAACGAAGGACTGGACGTATGTCTAAGGAGTTCTCCGTCCAGTCCACCAGACCATGAGGGTAGAGAAAGTCTTAAAAGGTGTCAACTAACACTAGGTGTGTCAGTTTCCGAAACCGTATCAGTTATTTCGTCTTTATCTACAAAAAGACCTTGAGAGAACGAAAAAGGTACTAAGTCGCCTACAACCGTTAACCTAGAGACCAAGGAGACGGAAAAGATATTGGTTGAACTTGTAGTCCCTCAAGTACCAAGTGCATAACGACTTCGGACCGAACCTCTTAAAACTCGAAATGAAATGATCGCACACTCTACTCGCGTTAACACGCCATCAAACTCGAAAGAAAACGTAACGGAAAGAAACCCTAACCTTACTTTTGACTGGAAAAGGACAGGACACCGGTGACGACTCAAAAGGTTTAAACGACCGTATAACTCATGTCGTGAAAGTGTCGTAGTAGAAAGTCCTAAACTTTGTCGAGGTGACCTTAAGGTAGTGGAGGTGATCGAAAAAAGAATCACTACGAAAGATTCCGGGTGAACTGAAGTGTAAGGTTCTATAGACCGAGATCTAATCACTAGTGTAGTAGTACTGATAGACCCAGTACCTCTAGAAAAAACATGTCAAGAAGGTACATAAGAACGGTGGAGAAGAATTATAGAAGACGAAGACAATCCAGGTATGGTAAAGACAGGAAATAACTCAGGTAGAAAAAGTACTTCACAAGGGAACTATCGAGATTAAAAGAATTTCTCTAGAGATCAGAAAGGGTAAGACAAGAAAAGGAGATAAAGAAACGTAACTAGTGACTTCTTCCGAAAGAATAGAGAAGAACGATAAGAAACCTTGGGACGTAAGTCTACGAATATAGAAAGGAAAAGAGGAAACGAAAAACGGAGAGAAGAAAAGTGTCGATAAACATTCCGGAGGGACCTGTCGGCAAAACGGAAAGACGTAAAGAAAAGGTACCCCTACCAGAAGTAAGGACAGAGGACATGTTACAGTGCTTGGAGTAAGGTATAGTAGTCCGTGAGATAGATAGTCAAGATCCGGGAATTTAGATAAAGAGTGAAGATGACATATAAGTATTCCCTAAACTAAATCCAGTATGGACTTACCAGATCACCAAAAGGGATAAAAGAAGTTAAACTCAGACTTAGACCGTTATTCCTCAAGTACTAGACTCGGTGTCAGTCGAGGGCCAGAGTAAAAACGACTGACATATCTGGAAGAGGTAGAAAACGACGTTTTTTATATTAGTTAGACTAAAGCCACAACTGGTAGACCACTACAGGTACACATCTCAGAAGAGAACACAACACCTTCTCCCACGACGATACTGGTCACGTAAAAGAACCGTTTTGAGATAATCAGAAACGGGACGAAGTAAGGTGTAAGGTTCCGGTTTAAACGGACAATGAGGTCCACAAAGAACTGAAGGATGAAATCGTAAGGTCAGGGGATATTCCTCTTTCTGTAGAAAAAACCAACAATCAAGATTTTCCAGAACATCCAGAAGTATTTTGGCAAGTTGAAGTCAAAGAAGTCACAATGACAAACCCCGTATCTGAATGTCATTTAGTTTTCTTACAGAGTTCCAACATTTCTAGAATAATCTGGGTGAGGGTATTAAATGTAAAATCCTATTGTCCTAATCGGTCTTCCAAGAGTCCTCCTCTTTGACAGGAGTCCGTCCTATGTGACAACAATGTCTTAAGAACCACGTCTCAAATTCGACTCAACAAACAACACATTAGTGGTCGACTGGGGCATCTGACACCGGGTGATCCGAGGAGACAGGTACCCTAAAAGGTCCGTTCTCATGACCTCACCCAACGGTAAAGGAAGAGGTCCTCTAGAAAGGCTGGGTCCCTACCTTGGGTCCAGAGGGACACCGGGTGATCCGAGGAGACAGGTACCCTAAGAGATCCGTTCTTATGACCATACCCGACGGTAAAGGAGGAGGTCCTCGGGAGGTCTGGGTCCCTAGTTTGGGCACAGAGAATACAGAGGACGTGACCGTTCACCCAAGGACTCGTGATCATTGCGGACGTTTCGGATTTCATTAGGAGTCCAAGGTAATTTATGTTACAATAGGGTACAGATGTGACACTCAATGTAAACCTACTTGGACAAAAGAGACTCAACTAAATAAAAAATAGATGAAATAAAACTCTGTGTAAAGGGGTGAGATTCGTCTTTACCCGTGACCTTTACGTTTGAATAAAGTATTACCAAGGTTATTCTGTCGATTTACTATGAAGATTTATTAATGAAGGACCATACGTTTCAGTTTATCGTCCTTCTGGTACCTACAAATTCAATCGTTATCTAACACAGAGTCAAGATTGTTAAGGGTTTTTGTCTCTCTTTTAACAAGTTTAGTAGACAACCTTGTTGTATTTAAATTATTGTAAAATTTTTTCTTTTCTCCGTCTACACAACACTCACAACCGACTTCTACTACAAAACACTTTTTCGGATCACTTTATGAACCGGAATTTATTTACAACCGACACCAAAGTTTTCGACGACATGACGTGGTGTAGGGGATTTAGACGGACTCAGAGCAGAAATCCCAGACTAGCTAAACGGACCCCGTAACAGGGTTCAACACCTTCTGACGAGACGATCACCCGTGCCGTGACACTCCTTCCGCACGAGGGTTCCTCGTCAGAGGTAGTTGCGGCCGACGTTCTGCCCTGATTAGAGGGACGAGACTCTTCCGACACACGTCGTGAACTTATTTAATCAGCAAAAATAAAGACCAATTAAAATGACCCCGTGTCAACGAAATGTTACAACACAATCAAAGGTGACGTGTCGTTTCACTTATCGAGACGCATGTGCGTATAGGGGAGACGAAACCTAAAGGAAGGGTCAATCCAGCGGTGTCTCTTGGTTGGCCTCACGGGACACGACACGTCGTCCGAGAGTGATGACCCCGAAGGGTCCGCCGTGATCACCCTTTCTCGGGGGGACGGTTACGTCCTCTACATACTCCGCCCAAGCTAGGGACCCACCCCTCCTAGAGACCCTCCTCTCGTACCGTTGGGTGACGTCACAAGAACGGACCTCTTAGGACTGTCCCCTCGGACTACCCGATGTCAGGTACCCCAGCGTTTGTCAACCTGTATTGGTTTCGCTGAACCGTTTGTACATGTGACTAATTATAGACAAAGTACCTCTTCCGTTACAGTGGGGTGAGGCCATTGAGAACGGACCCTTTAGGACACCTACCTCCTAATATCCGATGTCAGGTACCCCAGCGATTCTCAGTCTGTACTGACTCGCTGAAGTGAAAGTGAAAAGTGAAAGTACGTAACCTCTTTATATACGGTAAGTTTAGAGGGTTAAATATTAATTTCCAAAGACACGAAGACCTCTTGAAATTGTTTCTGTCAAAGGAAGAGGTGGTACGTGTATATTGTACCGTTGAACATTTTACCATTGAACGTACCTTTCCGTAAGTCGGGTCAGTGGGTGGTCACTGGGACCCAGACATGTATATCGCACCTTTCGTGACACCCCATTGTCTGCATCTTAACCCGAGGTTTTCGTGTCGATCCAAATTTCGGGACTGAGACGGTAGAACTTGTTCAATAAAGTAGAGAGACTCGGAGTCAAAAAAGTAGAAATTTTTACTCCTATTATTAACGATGTAATAACATTACTTATTACTTTATTACTTATGTTGATACCTATCGACACGGACAAAATATCCCAACCACGGGTGTTTACTCTGCCTTTGGTGGATATTTGAAAATTGGTAAACAGTTGAATGATTGTCCTTGGGGGATTGTACTCACGATAAGGACAAAGATCGACTTGAGGTAACGTTATACCAAGTAAACATTGTTTAATTCATTTTATCACAATTACAGACCTTAATATCGACAGTACCACGTACACGATTGGGAAGGAAAAGAGACAGGTACACTTACCCCAAAGGGTCCGTCGCGACCGTCCTTTCTTAGACGGACGTTTACGTCCTCGGGATTCTTTGCGTGTGAGTTTGGGACCCAGTTCTTCTACGGGACCTCTTCCTTTGCCGTCGGGTGAGGTCATAGGGACGGACCTCTTAGGGTGCCTGTCTCCTCGGAACATCCGGTGTCGGGTACCCCAGAGTTTCTCAGTCTGTGCTGACCTCGTTAAATCATGTGTGTGTCCGTGTGTATATCTGGACTAAGGTGTTCGAGCACAAAATGACCCACCGAAAAGTATAAGTCAAGTCAAGTCAAGTCAGTGAGTCAGCACAGGCTGAGAAACGCTGGGGTACTAAGCGTCGTGCGGTCCGGAGAGACAGGTAGTGGTTGTGGGCCTCAAGTGAGTCTGAGTACAGGTAGATCAGTCACTACGGTAGGTCGGTAGAGTAGGAGACAGTAGGGGAAGAGGAGGACGGGGATTAGGGAGGGTCGTAGTCTCAGAAATGGTCACTCAGTTGAGAAACGTACAGTAGTTCGTATTATATACGATTTAGGTAGGTACAACAGTGTATACCGTTCTAAAGTTAAAATAACGACTCATTATACTCTTTGTGACCCGACCTTCTTCGTGTTCGACCTTAGTTCTAACGACCCTCTTTATAGTTATTAGAGTCTATACGTCTACTATGGTGGGAATACCGTCTTTCACTTCTCCTTGATTTTTCGCAGAACTACTTTCACTTTCTCCTCTCACTTTTTAAACCGAATTTCCAGCTGTAAGTCTTTTACTTCTAGTACCGTAGACCAGGGTAGTGAAGTACCCTTTATCTACCCCTTTGTCATCTTTGTTACAGTCTGAAATAAAACCCCCCTAGGTTTTAGTGACGTCTACCACTAATGTCAGTACTTTAATTTTCTGCGAATGAGGAACCTTCCTTTCAATACTGGTTGGATCTATCGTGTAAGTTTTCGTCTCTATAATGGAACGGTTGTTTCCAGGTAGATCAGTTCCGATACCAAAAAGGTCACCAGTACATACCTACACTCTCAACCTGACACTTCTTTCGTCTCACCGCTTCTTAACGACGAAAACTTGACACCACAACCTCTTCTGAGAACTCTCAGGGAACCTGACGTTCCTCTAGGTTGGACAGGTAGGATTCCCTCTAGTCAGGACTCACAAAAAACCTTCGTGACTACGACTTCGACTTTGACGTTATGAAACCGGCGGAGTACACTTCTCGACTGAGTAACCTTTTCTGGAACTACGACCCTCCCTAACCCCCGTTCTCCTCTTCCCCTACTGTCTCCTACTCTACCGACCTACCGTAGTGCCTGAACTACCTGTCCTCAGACTTACTTGAGACCCTCAACCACAACCGCCGGACCGCACGACGCTAAGTACCCCAGCGTCTCAGCCTGTGCTGACTCACTGACTTGACTTGACTTGAGACCCAAAGAGAAGTAAAGGTAAACACGTCTTACGGAAACGGTGGGAGAGTGAGAGCTAAACGCAGAAGTCTAGACTTTGCGCAGAGAACGTCTGAGTCGTCCGTGCGCCCAGAACAAAGACGAAGGTAAACCAATCAGACAGAAAACTAACCCTTGACATCAGGCGACTGCAAATTTCATTAATAACTGTAAACACAAGAATACAGGAAAACAACTAACAAATCCTACCAAAAAATCGAGAAAAAACGAGGAAAGAAGAAAAAGAGAGAAAGGAACACTAAACTACTGACATAAAACGTGATACAAACTTAAGGAGAGAGAAAAGGCACTTATATAGACAACATCAAACAGAAAACTAAGCACCAATGTATTCCGAAAAACCTCTTACAAAGAAACGAAAACCGACGTAGTCCAGGGACGACACCGTGCGTCCGAGGAGGGGTCGAGACCACGAACCCGAGACCTCGTGTGCTCGAGAAGTCGGACGTCGTACGTCTGAGACTCCAACTCCACGTTCCCGAGTCACCACCACCGGAGTTTCGAGGCAACGGGACACGTACATCCTAGAATAAAGGAGTTGGTCCCTAGTTTGGGTACAGGGGATATAACCTTCCGTCTAAGAACTGGGGACTGGGTGGTTCCTTGAGGGATGTACTCCAAATATGTATCGTTAGACATATATGTGTCCCAATAAAATTATTATTAGAGCAGATTTTCGTAAAATTGTCAGGACGTAAAAATGAGGGATGGAGGTGTAAACATCAAAAACTGTAGAATACAACATAGAAAAACGAAACAACTAGGAAACGACAAATAAAACCAATCTCTATTAAAATCATGGAAACACAAAATTTGAAGGATCATTGAAGTACGTACCAACTAACAAACAGAAATATAAACGGAAATGATTATCCTAAAAAAGCGTACTATAAGTATGAAGATCAACACTGGAAAAGAAAAATCGAATCTCTTCAGGGAAATTGTAAAGGACATTTCACCCAAATCATTACGACTTGAGAAAATCGAAAACAAACATTTTGAATAAAGAGGTAATGTAGACTTACTTTCACAAGGAACCATCTCATAAAAACCAATATCTAAAAAGGGGAAGTAGTGAAATTTATAAAGTGGGGTGTAGAAAGATTGGACGTCAAAACCGGTTTGTCAAACGATTAACGGAATATCCTCGAGGGAACACACATTTACAGTACGAAAATAAACGACGAAAATTGGACGAGAATTAAGACGGTAACGTCAGAAGTCAACGTCACACAGAACCACACCAGAAGAAACCTAACCAGAGTAAATTCTGGGAGAGAAGAAGGACCTTGACTTAAAGACGAAAGTAGGGAACAAACCCCTCAAAAGTCGATGATGTCGAAGTTCATACGAAAGACGGAAAAATGGAAAGAGCAGAGGAAGACACTGTGAATTTTACGCTGACAATCACGCGAATTATAACCGATCTACAAAATTTCACAGGAGCAAAGAAAAGTGAGAAAAAGAAAAAAAGACAAGACTAACTTGCTGAAGGTAAAGAGACAGAAGGTCGAACGACTAGGTGAGGAGACATAGTAAATTAGGTGATAATTAGGGGAGATCACAAAAAATAAGGTCAACACTATAAGAAGTGGACGTACGAAGGAGATGCATAAAAATTAACAAATAATATCGGAAGATTGAAGAGTGAGACAGGTAGACAGTAATAGGGCTCAAGAAAAGTAATGAAGGAACTTGAGGAGTACTCCATTCAACGAATAGAGGCGATTTAAGAAGACCACAAAATAAAACAAGAAAGGACACCCGTATAAGGAGAAAACGACGTAAAACGGATGAAACGATAAAAATAAAGACACATAAAACATCCCACTAACGAAGAGGACCGGAACCTCTCTACCGGAAACCACCCTTTACAGGAGACGTAGTGTCGTCGCACAAGGGGAGACCGGTGGTCGGTATATACGGGAACCCCACGGGACACACCCGACACACTCAGGAAGAGAAGGCCTTCCGTCATGACATCCATCAGACGGTCCGTACCGACCGGCAGTCAGACCGATTAACGAAACTCACCTTCGACGATCGATGACCACCCATGCTGGTCCAGGATCTCGTCGACACTTGAGTCCTACGGAACTCTGTCAGTTGGACAACCACCCACCTTGACAGGGGTGGACCGATCAACGAGACGGACTCCACAGGTCATGACCACGACTGTCCGACCGTCGACCCGACCCAGGGTTGTAATTGCTCGACCTCCGTCCTGAGGTTCGATCGTGGACGACGTGGTCACACGGACGCCATCCCGTTCAAGGGGTCTTGCCGACGACGGACACGGATACAGAGGTCCTACTTGAGACCAATCGCGGAAGGAAAGACGACGACGACGATTCAGTGTAGTCAACACAGGTTGAGACACGTTGGGGTGTCTACCGTCGGGTGGTCCGAGGAGACAGGGACCCTAAGAGGTCCGTTCTTATGACCTCACCCAACGGTAACGGAGAGACTCTCTGGAGGTTTTAGTTTGTTGCCCAGACTGGATCCGAGGAGAGTTAAAGGAGGAAGACGGGGCCCAGGAAGTCTCACACTCTAAAACACACAGGAAATTCTCACCTCAGAGATAGAGGGTATCGGGGGACCGAGAGGACTTTCATTCAGGACAACCAAAAGTTTCGGCTTACGAAACCCACGAGTAGTAGAGTGACATCCCGGGACCTGACACCTCGGACCTCACCCCGAGACGGGACAACGAAGAACTCATCTTGCCGAGTTCAACAGTAATGGGGGGTGGACACCCACATCCAGAACTGATATGTGGTAAAGGTCGGAAGGATGGGTAGAGTCATACCAAGGAAGAAATATCAAAATCAACATCTTATAGAAAAAGACGATAGAGGACCAGAAGGAGTGGTTTCAAAGAGGAATTCATAAATATTTAAAAAACACGGGTACATTCCTTCACTGGAATGCCTGAAGGACGAAAAGGTAGAACCGGGGTGGGAGAGTATCCGAAACGAATTTATTGTACGAAGGTAAGGAAAGTAATTTCGATTTGATAGACAATTAAATGGTTTATGTTTATATTTGATTGGAAAAGTCCTCGTGTAGATAAGATATTTCGTCCAGTATGGACACATTTGACACTTACGTGTATATACGTACTATTTTGATTCATATACTAACATCCTTTGGATATCATTTTAGTATTCTTTGACGGAAAATCCCAATTTTCATATATTAATTCGTTTTATGACCCGGGTACCATTCTTACGTTACTTTTTGTGTACCTACTTTAATAGTCCGAATTAATGTCCGAGAAGACTCGTACGAGTAATTCTCCGTAAGACAGAAACTTTAACTATGAGTACAGTATTTAGATAGAATAAGTAGATTTGACAAAACCATTACTGTCTGAATAAAATACTGTAGAAAACAAAAATAGTCTACCGGCACACAAGTCATATAAATCTAAGATGAAATAAAAGACATACAAAAAAGGAAGTTTTACAAGAAATTCCCTTTTTTGACTCGTCTTCGTCTGTCTGACAAGATCCTGTAGGGAAGGAAATCTCTACTTAAAGAGGTCTAATTTTTTTCTGACCGGAGGTTTAACCACTGTGACGGAGAAGCCATGTCATGTTACTGTACGACAGAACAATGTCACCTCGTACACGAGAGTAAAACCTGTTCGACAAGACGCTTTTTCAAAATAAATCGGGTGTCTCGGGTAGGGGCCTAAACACCCACAATGGAGGAAAGGGGCACAATGGTCTCAAAAAGTAGCGATAATAACGAAGACAAAGTAGTCGACATTGTGTTAAATCATCGTTAGGAAGAACTTATTTTTTTGTTCTACGGAGACTTTTATCTTGTCGACCGACCCGTCTTTCTCGGTTGTTTGCGTCCAAACAACAGACACAAGACGAGGGACTTAAAGAAGACTCTACCAAAGTGTACACGCATTTACTTGTCGTCATCTCACTCGTATATTAGATTATAGTAGACGTACCGGATAGTGTCTCAAAATAGGATAAAATAATTCCTTTACTATAAGATCCTTTTGACTAAACCAAACCTCTTAAGAATTTACAAAATCAAAACAAGGTTAATTCCTTAATTTAGTGCACAACCGACCAAACAATCCGAAATAAAAATTACTCTTTTGAACCCCAAGACATTCGTTTCCTTGTGCAATTAAGTTCTACTCATCTACCACCACACCTCTTCCTTTACCTTTGGGTGAGGTCACAAGAACGGACCTCTTAGGGTCCCTGTCTCCTCGGGCCACCCGAAGGTAGATGCCCCAGAGTGTCTCAGTTTGTGCTGGCTTCGTTGAATCGTCGTCGTCTACCACAACCACCACAAAGTAAGAAGAAGAGTAGTTAATTTTGTTTTTAATTAGTACATTATAAATGAGAGATCCTTTCTACTGTTAAAAATCGGCGAGTCTGAAGGGTTATAATCACCATTGCTGGTTGCACTTTGTTTCCCTGTTAGCGAACCAACTGACGGGGGAGATTAGTGAAAAAACTCGTACTGTAGGGAAAGTCTCGTGGTAAAATTTCCGTGTACTCTTCATCGATTCGGTGGTCGGGGAGTCTCAGAACACCAACCGACATGAACTGTCTGGGGTACCTACCATATGAGGTACCCTAAGAGGTCCGGTCTTATGACCTCACGCATCGACAAGGGAAGAGGTCCCCGAGAAGGGTTGGGTCTCTAGCTTGGGTCCAGAGGGAGTAACGTCCGACTAAGAAATGGTCGACTCGGTGTCCCTTCGGGTTCTTATCACCTCACCCATCGGGTAGGGAAGTCACCTAGAAGGTTGGGTCCTCAGTTTGGTCCCAGAGGACGTAACGTCCACCTAAGAAATGGTCGACTCGGTGGTCCCTTCGGGCATGAACTGTCGCAAACCCAGTTTACGGACATTCTCGGGACGAGACGTCTTTAGTCGTGGGACTCGTGTTATATATAGGTGCGCAGTAGAGACGAGGGACTAGAATGAACAGAACTGAGAGGGGGACGTCACGTCTGTTTACCTGTACACAAAACTAAACATTATAGAGGTATTAATTAGAACCTATTCAAGAGAAATATAGATTCAGAAAAAGATATGTTCTAATTTGGTCTAAAATGGTTTAGTACGAAATGGTGAAGGATGAAAGGAAGTAAAATTTAAGAAAAAAAAAAGGTGAATAAATAACAAATTAACTTCCTATTCTTATGACCTCACGCAACGGGAAGGGAGGTCCCTTAGAAGGGTTGGGTCCCTAGTTTGAGTCAAGAAGGCTTAACGTCCGCCTAAGAAATGGGAGACTCGGTGTCCCTTCGGGGTGAACTTTGAGACCTCGTCTTAAAAATTAGACCCGGGAACCTGGTCTGGACATGTTTCGTCGGGACTTGGCGGACTTTTACATGTGCTTCAACAAAAACACTGAGGTGTGCACGAAACAGGACCCTTTTCCTCGGACAGAAAAAAGTCTAAGTGTTCACCTACATATTCAGGGTGTCAAAATTCTTAACGACAGTGGATCTAAAAGAGGAGAGTAAAGATAATCAATTGTCTACGAGTCAAGATAGTCTACGGTGTGTACCTAAGAGACTTATGTGAACCAGCGGCGGAAGGAAAAGGAAATCTTAAGTGAGGACTAGAGTGTAAAGGAAATGAAAGACAAGGTCAAATTCATTGTACTCTTTCTCTCTCTTTGGTCTATACTTTGTGATTTGGAGACGGTGATTTCCCCAACTGCAAAGAAGTACCGCGCAGAGTAAATAGGGCGACGTCGACATGTTCGACGTTTGCTCTTTACACTTTGTCCTTCCTCGACCAGTAAGGGTGTAAGATTACCTTCTCGGGTTTGAATTTAGACAAATCTACAGTTCAAATAAGGAGAAAAGGTCTACCTTATTTTACTAGTATCGAATACTTACCGTAGTCGAAAGCATTACACATTGAAAGGAAAATAATAAGAGACAGTAGTTTTTTTTTTTTTTTTGGGAAGTACTGTGAAACAACACTCAGATCATGTTCAAATGTTTACGATATAACGTAGTTACAACATGTTAGAGTAGGGTCTCCCGTCCTTAGTAAATGCACACACAACACACACACAATCAGTGAGTGAGCATAGGCTGGGAGACACTGGGGTACCTGACGTCGGGCGATCCGAGGAGACAGGTCCCTTAAGAGGTCCGTTCCGATGACCTCACCCAACGGTAAAGAAAGAGGTCCTCTAGAATGGCTGGGTCCTTAGTTTCGGCCCAAAGGGCGTAACGTCCGTCTGAGATGACCGACTCGGTGTTCGTTTCGGGTGTCTTAGTAGATATACAAGTAATTAAGTAAGTGAATATTTTTAGTGTGAATAATTTGAGACGATAACGATCTCCGAAACGCGTCAAGACCTTGTCATCAAGATTTAAGATAGAAGCGTAGTCTTAGATGACCCCTCGAAAATGTTTATGGTCATGGACTAGAGTCTTGGTCTTCAAAGCTAAGGTACATACCTCCACTGGGAACCCTTACACAAAAACAAAATCCGAAAGGGTCGACGTCGGTCGTGACTCCTACTGAAACGTTTGTACCAAGGGATCCAGACGGCGAAGTCGTAGTGCGCGCTTGGGTCACGTTTCCGCTTAGGAGTCGGGAAGAGGTGTCGGAGGTGCGTGACAGGGTCTTTGAGGTCCCTGTGCCGGGCGAACAGAGATAAACTGTTCGGAGCTCTATAAAGACTCCGTTCGGTTGCCGACTATTCGTGTAGAGATCTCTGTCCTATTTATTTTGTCGCGAACGGTGACTCGTAAAGAGGAGCTGGAGTTCCTCGGGACAACAGACGTTCAAACGTAAGATTAATGGATCGCGTCCAGGTGTGAGACATTGGAATCAACCATTACTGTCGTAAAAATGATGAAACATTACATCACTGAAAAGTAGAGAAGAACCCGTCGGTAATTTACTTCACAATTATTCTTTTATCACCAGTCACTTATTCTAGGGAATTGCTTTCAGAATCCCTACAATACCCAACTTCCCTTAACAGTATTACGAAACATCGTGCGTATGTGTGTGTGTGTGTGTGTGTGTCTTAAAAATTTGTATTCTAAAATTTCCTGTTGATAAAGATTATTTCCTAAAATAAAATTGCACCAGAGACCCAACACAAAGATTACGTGATAATAATTATAATCTGAACGATAAAGGGAAGAAATAATTGTATCGAAATAATATCGAACTACTATCAGATTAACTATATGTTATTTTACGTGATAAACTTCGTAAATTAATCTACTCAAAACTACGTACATATGGGGTCATAACACCTTGTCAACACACCATAGACGGTCAAGATAATATCCCTGGAGAACCAATATCAAGAGAGGGTCGTTGGGGTCTGTCGTCTTACTCCAACGTTTCTTCCGAAGAACTCTTTTTGTACCCTGACTCTGGACATTCCATCCTTTACAGTTGGGTGAGATCATAAAACGGACCTGTTAGGGGTACCTGTCTCCTCAGACCGCCCGACGTCAGGTACCCCAGGGTTCATCAGTCTGTCCTGCTTCTCTAAATCGTGCGTAGTGTAGTTCCCCTGTTTCATCCTTTTCAATCACGTGCTATCTTTATTTAGTGTAGAGCGGACAGACTTCAGATCTAAAAACACAACCAACGATAAATGATAGTCCATCCCAACTTTTTGTGTATGAGTCGAGGAAATAAAGAATTTCAAGGTTGACTCTTTGTTCGAATTACTGATCACTTTATATGTTGTAATAATGACTCGAATCTTTAGAGACGAAGACAGTGACTTCCATCAAGAACGTAATCCTCGACAAGTCGAAACTAGTGGTTAGGTGAGAACTTATGTATAAAGAGATGACACACACAATATCTTTTGTCATCATACTCTCACTACGAAACGAAGATCTCGGTACCTTAGATTGAGGAACGAAAATTGAAGGAAAATTGTAAGAAAGAGGGTTCGTTGAACCGCGTCGGAATATACAAGTAAGTAGTGATACGGGTCCACGATTATGACCCTGAAATAAACCCCCCGAATTCACGAGCAAAAACAGAAGGAAACGTCCGACCGAGGTGCTCGACCCCTTCTCTGACCTTAGCGGGATGATACCCTTGTTGTGGGACCCGCCCGGCAGCTAGGCTTCACGGATATAGCGCCGAGACATGAAGTGCGAGTCGTCGGAGTGGTCGCAACCCAAACCCTTGCAGAGACGATTGTGCCTACGTCTTTTCTAGAAGAGGTAGACGTGGTACGACTAGCCGCCATTCCTTGGAAGAAGGAGTCCGGTCTTCCCTGCTCTCGACGGTGTGCCGACGACGAGGCAGAGGAGGCAGGACTCGGGGTCGTGCACATCCAGCCAAAGGTGACCTTCTCAGACCGCCGTGATTACTTCAGTGACTGGTCGCAAAATCACGTGTGCATCTGATCGTCACTTGCGGACACCAGGGTTCTCAAGACACGAGACTGCCTACCTCTTTATAGGTAAAGGGGCTACCGACTAAAAATTTACACATGTATATGTATACAAATTAACTTCATACAACGACGACGACGATTCAGCGAAGTCATCACAGGCTGGGACACGCTGGGGTATCTGCCGTCGGGTGGTCCGAGGGGGCAGGGACTCTAAGAGGTCCGTTCTTGTGACCTCACCCAACGGTAAAGAAAGAGGTTACGTACTTTCACTTTTCACTTTCACTTCAGCGAGTCAGTACAGGCTGAGCATCGCTGGGGTACCTGACGTCGGGTGGTCGGAGGAGGTAGGTACCCTAAAAGGTCCGTTCTCATGACCTCACCCCACGGTAACGGAAGAGGTTTAACTTCAACTAAATGTTAAAACATAATCCAAGTCCATATGTCGTGTCGTGAAGTCAATATGTACGTTTATATTTATATATTTATATATATATAAGAAAATATAAAAAAGAACATGTGAAATAACAGTTTATAACTCATATCAAGGGGGTTTTCACACAATATAGTACAAAAGAAAAAATTAAATTAAATTAAAATGTAACCTCATATCAACTGAACTGAAGGGTCAACCACGATTACCATTTCTTGGACGGGCGGTTACGTCCTCTGTATTCTCCACACCCAAGCTAGGGACCCAACCCTTCTATGGGACCGCTTCCCGTATCGATGGGCGGGGTCATAAGAACGGACCTCTTAGGGCACCTGTCTCCTCAGGACAAGACGCTGTCAGGTATCCCGGCGTTTCTCAGGATGTACGGACTCCGTTGAGTCTTGAGCGTGTGTACCAGCCGAAGGTCCCGACCAATCGAAGTCCGCATATCGGTGCGCTGAGTCGATACGTCGATGCATAAGAAAGGGTCTGAGAGAAGGGTGGATCCCATAGTGTCGCACACCTCATCTCAGGGGACACGCTTCTCCATCCAGAAACGACTAATAGGTAAGATATATATCGTCGTACACATGTAACTACGCCTAACAGTACAGGAGGCTACACTCCAACTTAGAAGAATATCTCGTGCCAAAGATGGTCGAAGGAACGTATCTACACTTTACTTATGACTCTGAAGTGCGTCACTCAGTAGGTTGGATGGCACTTTGGTCCCGTCGTATTTCCGTTTGGAAGGGAGTTCCTCAAATCCTAGTCAAACTTTCCCTAGTCGACTTTACACACCTTTCTCAAATTTGTTACGGTCCGTCCTATACGACTCACGGTCTAGTCAATCCTTCAAGTCTTCGTAACTCTTTGCCCCGGTTCCCAGTCTCTTAAAGAACCTTTCCGTCTCCTCGACTTCATCGTCCGACCCTGACGTCACGAACCTTGTCCGAAAACCGGTCACACTTCGTCATTGTCGGAGCCCTCGTCTTTTGTCCTTAAGAGTAAAAGACTTCTCGACATTACGCGGTCTAGGGTACCACTGTTAAAATATGGACCATAATACCGAATATATTAACGGCGAAAGAAACTCCCGGGTAGAGAGTCGGGTCGTCTTACTGTTCGTAAAACGTTTGTTTGTGTCAGATATGAATAAATTATAAACGGGTACAAAAAAGATGAGGATTACCTTCAAAAAACCTTTACGAGTTCCCAATTGGATGATTAAACTCTAACCTTCTTATACAATCTATTACTGCGAATAAAGGATAACTAAGTGTCTGGGATCACATTCGCTAGGACTTAATCTATAACGATTCCTATAATAACAAGGGACGGTAAGGGACATTCATCTTCGATTCGGTCAGTGTTTCGGTTTTCTATACCCTTTATGAGTCTATTACGGTGAACCAGTGAACCATTTACAAATAACTGGTTTACTGGGTCCACGTTTTGGTCATGAGTAAACATTTACCGTAATTTCGTAAATCCATTGAATCTTCTTGAATCCTTCGGTAACCAAAACTTACCGTTTACTGTAGATCCATTGAACTTAAATGATTTATTTCGAAACGTTTCAATACAGACACCCTTTATCGACATAATAACACTATTAATGGGCTCCGATTCTCTTTACTACGGAAGTAAAATCATAAAGGACCAATTGGTTAACGACCGTATTAAAACTCTTGATTAGGATCCTCGAGTGTTATAACTTGTGAAACAAGTAAATTAAAAACATTGTGATACTTTATCCCCAATAATCGTGGGATTAAATCTATATTCCGTTGTCTCCGAATAACTTAAATTTACGGTCCTAAGTGATTTTGGGTCGTTTGAAAAACACTCTATAGGGAAAATAATATATGACGTTTAAATAAAATAATTAACTTAAAGATGTTAATACATGTTTATTAAATAAAAAATTTCATACGTAATGGTACCTGAGTTACGATTCTATAGAATAATCCCTAGGGGTGTACCCGGATACTTTAACGATTACTGTCCCTGTGCTATAAATGATGTTTTCGTCGGTCCTCACCATAATTTACCACGTCCACCCACAGTTTTGGGGTCTATTAATAGACCCCGTCTCCGAGAGTCTTCGAGTCACTCTTCTCTCTGTCTTTTCTAAGATGTACCGTAGACATTAATTTCTCACATGTATAGTGACTAAATATCCTTCTTATAAAATTCGATAACTTCCCTTCGTTTTTATTATTATTTTTTAGGTATGGATCTGTTCAGATACATTTAAAACTCTTCTGGGTTTTGTTTCCTCCTTGGGATTTTCGAAGTTGTTGAGAATCTTAATTATGCATTTAAGACCTTCCGACTACCTATATTTCAGTTATACGTTTTCTTAGATAATATAAGAGATAATCATTATTTGTTGTCCTGTTACTTTATACCCTTTCTTAATACTTTGTAGTTTATGTCTCCTTGTATATAAATTTTATACGTTATAATAATGTGTCTTTTGATGCTTTATAACTTTTTGGATGGTCATCAAATTTTCTCACCTTCCTATACGGACGTAACCCCGAAAGGGTATCAAGTCGACCATTTCTCAGACGGACGTTACGTCCTCTGGGGCTAAACTAAGGACCCAGTCCTTCTAGGGGATTTCTTCCCTATCCGATGGGTGAGGTCATAAGAACCCGAAGGGACGACCGAGTCGACCATTTCTTAGGCGGACGTTACGGTCTCTGTACCCAAGCTAGAGACCCCACCCTTCTAGGGGACCTCTTCCCTTTCCGATGGGTGAGGTCACAAGACCGGACCTCTTAGGGTACCCGACATATCAGGCACCCCACGGTTTCTCAGCCTGTGTTGACTCGTAATTGTGAAAGTCAAAGTACCAGTTGTATGATCAAAATAAATTTGACTGTAATTCTCAGTTACGTTAGAGTTAAATTTTTTGGGTCATTTGCACACAAACAGACACACATACTCGGACAAACTTTTGACTGTTCGACAAAGATTTTTAGTTCCCTCTATGTTTAATTTTTCTTACATTCGTCATTTCTTCTCGTAACGTAACATTTCGAAGTATTTCTTCTTGTTTTAACCTTCTAAATACGACGTTTATAGTACGACACGTTGTTTCAGTGTTTTCAATTTCACACCACAACGGAGTCCCTATCTATTGACTCGATTACCTTTTCTTCTCACATGTTTTTGGACGGGCATTTGTATGCCGGTGAACTAAATACTGCGACCACCGTGACATTATGCTCCCTCTTTACTCCCATGAAAATTTTTAATTAGACATAACCGCGTATCGCCGGGACTTTACACAACCAGAGACGACGTGTCGTTTCACTCAGTCGAGAGACATATGTGTGTAGGGGCGCAAAGACTTAAAGGGAGGTTAAATCTAGTGGTTTCTTGTGACCCATCTCGAGGGACTCATCCCAGGAGGAACCAATAGATAAAATATGTACCATGGTTGTCACACATGTATATAGTTGGGGTAGAGGGTTAAGGAGGGTGGAAGAAGGGGAAGGAATCGCGAGTGTACAAACGACAGGTGCACACACAGAGATAAAGACGAAACGTTCATTCAGGTAGGCATGGTCAAAAGATATAAGATGTACATACGCAGCTGTACGTTATAGACAAAAGAGAAAGACTGAGTGAAGTGAGACACACTGTCAGAGACCCAAAGGGGTGCGGAGACGTTTGCCGCGCTACGGCAAGGAAAATACCGACTCGTCATAGGCGGCATAAGTACGTGGTGGAGAAGAAATGGGTAGGAGACGACTACCTGTTAATCCAACGAAGGAGCAGGACCGACAACATTTATAAAGGTGTTTCTTGTAACCTCATGGACATAGAAAACTTCAATATCAAAGGAGGTCCGTATGCGGGTCCTCCCGTCCCTAACGATTCAGTTACCATCGAGATAAAAGTGAAAAAATTTTTTGAAGGTATGACAAGAAGACTCACTGACGTAGTTAAACGTAAGGGTGGTTACTACGTTTTTCCAAGGTAAAAGAGGCATGGGAAAGGTCGTAAGTAACACACATCTAAAAAACTACTGCCGGTAAGACTGGTCATGTTCCACTATGGAGTAACACCAAAATTATACGTAAAGAGATTATTAGTCATTACAACTCGTAGGAAAGTGGACAAACAACCGGAAGGCATCCAGAATAAAGATGTCCAACTTTTTGTTTGAACTGGTAAGATTTGTGATTCAACTTCAATTAAGGTCTACCTAAAAGTAGGTCACCATTTTTCCCTTTGTTATTTTGAAGTTTTTCTATTGGAGTCAAGTCAAATCGGTGAGTCAGTACAGGTTCAGAAACACTGGGGTACTTAGTGTCGTGTGGTCCGGAGGGACAGGTAGTGGTTGAGGGTCTCAAGTGGGTTTGAGCACACGTATCTCTACCACTACGGTAGGTCGGTAGAGTAGGAGCCAGCAGGGGAAGAGGAGAACGGGGGTCAGGGAGGGTCGTGGTCCCAGAAAAGGTTACTCAGTTGAGAAGTGTAGTCCACCGGTTTCATGACCTAAAAGTCGAAATTGTAGCCAGGAAGGTTACTTGTGGGTCCTGACTAGTGGAAGTCTTACCTGACCAACCTAGAGGAACGTCAGGTTCCCTGAGAGTTCTCAGAAGAGGTTGTGGTGTCAAGTTTTCGTAGTTAAGAAGTCGCGAGTCGAAAGAAGTGTCAGGTTGAGAGTGTAGGTATGTACTGGTGTCCTTTTTGGTATCGGAACTGATCTACCTGGAAACAACCGTTTCATTACAGAGACGAAAAATTCTACGACAGATCTGACCAGTATTGAAAGGAGGATTCCTCATTCGTAGAAAATTAAAGTACCGACATTGGTAGACGTCACTAAAAGTTCGGGGATTTTTATTTCAGACTGTGACAAAGGTGACAAAGGGGTAGATAAATGGTACTTCACTATCCTGGTCTACGGTACTAGAAACAAAAGACATACAACTCGAAATTCGACTGAAAAAGTGAGAGGAGAAAGTGAAAGTAGTTCTCCGAAAAATCAAGGAGAAGTTGAAAGACGGTATTCCCACCACAGTAGACGTGTAGACTCCAATAAGTATAAAGAGGGCCGTTAGAACTAAGGTCGAACACGAAGAAGGTCGGGTCGCAAAGAGTACTACATGAGACGTATCTTTAATTTATTCGTCCCACTGTTATAGGTCGGAACTACATGAGGAAAAGAATAAACCTTGGTCAGACAACAAGGTACAGGTCAAGATTGACAACGAAGGACTGGACGTATATCCAAAGACTTCTTCGTCCAGTCCATCAGACCATAAGGGTACAGAAAGTCTTAAAAGGTGTCAAATAACACTATATGTGTCATTTTGAGTTATTTGATCTTTATCTACGAAAAGACCTTGAGAGAGCGAAAAAGTTACCAGATCATCTACAACCGTTAAACTAGAGACCCAGAAGACAGAAAAGATTTTGGTCGAACTTGTAGACCTTCAAGTGTCAAGGGAATGACGACTTCTGACCGATCCTTTTAAAAATCGTAATGACATGATCGCACACTCTACTCACGTTAACACACCATCAAACTCGTAAGAAACCGTAACAGAAAGAAACCCTAACCTTACTTTTGACTGGAAAAGGTCAGGACACCGGTGACGACTCAAAAGGTTTAAACGACCGTATAACTCACATTGTGGAAATGTCGTAGTAGAAAGTCCTAAACTTTCTCGAGTTGACCTTAAGGTAGTGGAGGTGATCGAAACAAGCATCACTATGAAAGATCCGGGTGAACTGAAGTGTAAGGTCCTATAGACCGAGATCCACTCACTAGTGTGGTAGCACTAATAGAACCAGTACTTCTAGAAAAAACATGTCAAGAAGACACATAAGAACGGTGGAGAAGAATTATAGAAGACGAAGACAATCCAGGTATGGTAAAGACAGGAAATAGCTGGGGTAGAAACGTACTTTACAAGGGAACCATCGATATTAAAAGAATTTCTCTAGAGATCGGAAAGGGTAAGACAACAAAAGGAGATAAAGAAACGTAACTAGCGACTCCTTCCGAAAGAAAAGAGAGGAACGACAAGAAACCTTGGGACGTAAGTCTACGAATATAGAAAGGAAAGGAGGAAACGAAAAGTGGAGAGAAGAAAAGTGTCGATGAACATTCCGGAGGGGTCTGTCGGTAAAACGAAAAAACGTAAAGAAAAGGTACCCCTACCAGAACTAGGGATAGAGGACATGTTACAGTACTTGGAGTAAGGTATCAAGTAGTCCGTGAGATAGATAGTCTAGATCCGGAAATTTAGATAAAGAGTGAAGGTGACACATTAGTATTCCCTAAACTAAATTCAGCATAGACTTACCAGATCACCAAAAGGGATGAAAGAAGTCAAACTCAGACTTAAACCATTATTCCTCAAGTACTAGACTCGGTGTCTGTCGAGGACAAGAACAAAAACAACTGAGATATCTCGAAGAGGTAGAAACCGACGTTTCTTATATTAGTTAGACTAAAGCCACAACTGGTAGACCACTACAGGTACACATCTCAGAAGAGAACACAACAACCTTCTCCCACAAACGATACTGGTCACGCAAGAGAACCGTTTTGAGATAATCGGAAACGGGACGAAATAAGGTGTAAGGTTCCGGTTTAAACGGACAATGAGGTCTACAAAGAACTGAAGGATGAAAACGTAAGGTCAGGGAATAGTACTTTTCCTGTAGAAAAAACCCACAATCAAGATTTTCCAGAACATCCAGAAGTATCTTGACAAGTTGAAGTCGAAGAAGTCGCAATGACCAAACCAGTATCCGTACCTAATGGTACTATAACTTACCAAACACAACCTTTTCTTGTCTCTAGTAAAACAGTAAAAACTCTAAAGTAGGTTCATGACGGAAAACCTGAGAAAACAACTGGCACTACCGATGAGGTAAAGAAGACTCCCTAAGGACGGGTGTCATCATCTACATTACCAGTAGACTCAATTTAAGTGGGTAAGGTCAGGTAACATCAAGCGACTAAGGATCTTACAGCTACAAGTGAGGAAGGTAGAGGACAAACTGGTGAAGGTTAAATGGAACTAAGTACCTGGACTGTAAGGTCCAAGGATACGTTATAACGAGAAATGTCGTAACCTGGAACACAGATAGTGGTCAGTGTAGGTGTCGACCCATAACAAAAACGAAACCGAGGTAGGGAAGTAAGAAAGACCTCAATAAAGAGGTGACTAGAGGTCATCGTATAACCCGTGTATGACTGGACCCCTCAAGGAGAAAACCATAGGATAGAAAAACGGAAAAGTATGACAAGTACCCCAAGAGTTCCGTTCTTATGACTTCACCGAACGGTAAGGGAAAAGGTCACCTGGTGCAAGACAGTCCGGAGAGGTGGTACTGGGCGGGTAGAACCCACCGGGGTGTACCGTACCGAATCAAAGTAACTTAATCTGTTCCGACACCAGGTACACTAGTCTAACCGATCAAAAGACACTAATACCAAAGTCACACAGACGGGAGGCTACGGGAGAGCGGTGTGGATGGCAGAATGAACCCAAAGAGAATGGAACCTGCACCCCATAGAGAAGTGCCGACGAGGTCGTTTTGTGTCGGCGACGAGGAATGGAACCTGTTCCAACGGGGAGGACTGGAACTTGAACCTCATCGAGGAAAGCCGGGAGGACACGGAAGTCGACGGCGAGGAACCTGGACCCCAACCAGGAGAACCGACGGCGGGGACTGGAGTCTGCAACCTAATTTCTGGGACGCCGAGAGGTCTACCCGTGGGGAAGAGTTATTTCCCGAAGGGAACACGAGAACGAAACAGTACACAGAGGGACCTGTTAAGTAAAGGTTTTCTGTCGTACCCTCTCATGAAAGTACGGGAACCCAAACCGTTTCTAATGAATAGGTGCTTTCATTCACACTTTTAGTTTTAAGTCCCGAAGACAAATAGGTCACTTTCAGCGAGTCAGCACAGGGTGAGAAACGCTGTGATACCTGATATGTCAGGTGCTTTAAGAGGTCCGGTCTTATGACCTCACCCATCGGAAAGGGAAGAGGTCCCCTAAAGGGTTGGGTCCCTAGTTCGGGTCCAGAGGGTGTAACGTTCGTCTAAGGAATGATCGACTTGGTGTGCCCTTCGGAAAAGATTAATAGTTTTCTATAATAAGTCTTACACTTCTCCGTTCGGTGTCCTATCTTCAATAAACGTTTTTGTTTGCACATAGACTACTTTCTGAGTAGAGAATGTATATTTCTTGAGAATGTTTAGTTATTCCAGTCTGTTGATTTTTTACACAATTTCTAAAAATTCGTGAACTTTGTATCTAAAGGTATGGTCTTATTTGTTACCTGTATAATTTTTGCAACGGGTCGAAGTAAGTAGAGCCTATATGTTTAATTCTAGTTTTAATCTACCGTAGGTGTAGGCGGTCTTGCCATATGAATTTTTGTGACTGACGGGATTCTCAAACTCTCCTATACCCCGTCGAACTGAAGAAGAGATTTCACACAGTCACCATGCTCAGTAGTCGTAAATGGTTGAGACTTGTATGTATAAAAGACACTGAGTCGTTAAGGTAAACACGTCCATATAGGTCCTTTTTTAGTATATATCTGTGTAGTATCTGTATGTACATCTTCGCAATGACTCTTTTAACGTTTCACCTTCACGGGTAAGTATCCTCTTATTCATACACTTGACACTTCACTAACAAGTCTTCTCACGGTACGTCATGACTCTTACTTACCTGACGATACAGTACACTGGTGTTCCTATTTAGAATACTTGCGTTATGACTCGTCTCGTTTGTCTGTGTTTATTCACCAATAAAATCGTAAAACGAATTCCCTTCAATTTCTCATCCGTTTTGAATAACTAACGTTATACTAAATATTGACACCAATGGAACCACTCCCACGACCAATCACTGATACTCTACTTAGGTCCCTCAGACCTTACGACTATTCTATGGTCGACAAGTAGACTCCCCTAGGGTATCGAGACAAGTGAGACTCTTTAGAGATACTCGAGATGTGAATCATATACACATTAAAGGAGTCACACCCAGAAACCATAATTAAAATAGAACATTTTCATATTATCCACTGGATCTTTACTATTACGTCGATATATCATATCCCACTCTTTCCCCTATCGTCACTCGACTCTCGTCACTGGCAAGCACAGTTCAACGAAAGATCCAAAGCAGAATTATACTGTTCAGTTAGTTACCTCCACTTTACCGTGCCAGATGTTGTAAACATTAATGTTCTGGATTTCCTTTGTTAAACGTCTCTGACGGAAACCCCTAACCCTAGTCCTACGACCCTGTCCAAACCCTGGTTTGACAAATGTTTAAAAGATTCGATGAAACCACACTAATATTTTGAAAAATTTCTTTCATAGTTTCACGGTCTCCAAGTAAAGTCAAGGTATTTATAAATACTGTATGATTTTAATAAGACCCGTGACACGATCTACGATCCCTTTGTTTCTACTGATTCAATCCTACGAAAGGAAGCTCCTCAAGTGTCACCTCATTACCTTTATCCATGAATCCGTCTACTACGAGAAATAAAAAGGTAAAAGCGAAGTATTACGTGTAAAGCTTTCTTGGCCTTTTTAGGTGTATTTTTCATTTTCGTGTATATTAGGGCAGAGGTTTTTCTATAAGAAATATCAGAAAAATATGTAAACGTAGGGATAAAAGACTTTCTAAACATAGTTAAAGTGTATAGTAAAAACAGTGGTTTGTCTTATAGAACTCTTGTAAAACGGCACAGAAAATTTTAAGAAGACAAATAATCACCGATGAATTATCATGGGATCACTCACTCGGTGTTCATAACCCTGGTAATCGAGTTGGAACCACCAATCTGTTTCGAAGGTTCACTTCTCCTGAGGAGTGACTCTTGTGCAGATCAAGTTTATACCGTAGCAACAGTACCTTTTACACCTCAATTTGAGTTGTCGATTCCGCAGGAACCCAGGAGAATAGGATATAAATGATGGGACTTCACCAAAATAATCTGGGTCTTCAAACGACAAAAATTCCATGGAAATGTGACGGTAAAGTCGAGTAGTAAATCCTTCAACTAGAGTGAAAGACTAAAGAGACGGTTGACGGCGGGTGTTCGGCACATGAATATCGTTCCTGACCTTTTAAGGTCCCGTGATTCATCCGTTCTCACTCCTCGTCCCGTCGACTTCATGGGGTCTCGGACTTGAGATCCGACGAAAATATGGTCCTGGCGGATCTGGGTGACACCTGAGTGACGTTTCATCGACTGGTTTCCTTGGTCTTAACTACAACGTAGAGTCCTATCGTTCCAACGAGGTTTAGGTCTGTCTCTCGACCACCTCTCCTTCCCTCTCTCCTCCCCCTCTCCTCGCCCCCTTCTCTCCCCCTGTCCTTTCCTTTCTACTTTTTCCTTTCTCTTTCGGTCCGTCGGACATTCTTGAGTGAAAGTGAGTTCCGGACAAATAAAAGAAGAGCCTAGGGTTAACAACTTACAGGAGGTTTCTGGACTATAATACTACTATAAAATGTTTTATACAAGATATGTTTTGAGGATGTGTTACGTTTTCTCGGAGGGTGTATGAGTCGTCGTCCGGATCGTACGATGAAATTCTTAATAAGTGTAGTTTAAAAGACCCTTATTTTCCTTTTCGTTTCCTATCAAAGGTCTGACTGGACCTAAATCTTCAAGAAGACAGCTTCAAACTGTCGTCTACCTTACTAAATCGGACTGCCAATGTGTGTTTGAAGTGGTCCCACTTTTACTAGTGGGTAACGTCTCTTCGTCATCGAAACCTTTGACTCTCTGATACTCTCGATCCAAAATAAAAAATTGATGAATTTAATCTTCATAAAAGGATACGATTTTACTCCGAAACTTTAATACTACTAAGTCTGTATGTGACCCGAAGGGGACACGGAGTCGACCACTTCTTAGACGGACGTTACACCCTCTGGACCCAAGCTAGGGACCCAACCCTTCTCGGGGACCTCTTCCCTTTCCGATGGATGACCCCGGGTCGGGGTCGTCCTAGGTCTCTACGGGTTTCGTACTACCACAGCCGTTGACTCTCTAACTATCTCTCTATTCTTTTCTTACAATATCAATTCTTTTATCTCCTCTCTTTCTCCGACTATAAGGAACCAAATGCGTCTTTTGGTTATTTCGGGGTCGTACCCTGAACGTGACAAGTGCATCTGGTCTCCGTGGGAGAGTTTAGCACCTTCGACGGGGTGGAACCCGTGGAAGAGTTCACTCAGAATCTTCGGACCCGTCTCTTCACTTGAGTCTCCCGGGGACACGAGGTCCCTCAGTCGGACTTTTCTTTCTTTCTTACTGTGTCCTTCTGGTTCGAAGTCACTCGTTCCGGGCGTTGAAATAAAAGGTTTCCTCGAATATATGGAATTCGACATGTATCTCTTATTACCTTCTACGTCTCAGTACGTCCCAATCGTCGGGACTGGGAATAGCTCTGGTCCGAACGAAAGACGCACGGGTAGACATGTGTGTCCAGAATCCCCTAAATGTAGTAGAAGACCGGTCCTCCGGACGATTGTAAAATGTTGAGAAAGAAGACTATTTCCAATCAATTAGTCTTTCGAATAAAAGAGATTTTCTCAAAAAAGATTTCAGTCCACGGTAAGAGACTTTCGTGAGTTATTTCAACGTAAGGATATCCCGTTTCCACGTCACCCGATATTGTCCCTTTCTTAAATAATTGAGTTCCAAATCACAACAATTATAGTTCCGGTGACGAATATAAAGATATATAGTTGACACATTTAATTACGCGTGTTATACTTTTGAACCGTCGTTTGAAACCGAGTTGCTACTCTGGGAAGTGGTCATGGTAAGATTATTAAAACTGAGGCGCTTTCCGAAATAAAATCGAAGGGTACGGAGAGTGTCAACCCTCCGACATTTGTTAGTGTTCGTATCAACATTTTCAGGTCTATTTGGACAGTCCGTTCAATCTCTCGGTAGTCTCCCCAGACTTAACTTTGTGAGGATAATACGGGTCCTCTAAATAATTGATCTCGAGATTCGACTAAAAGAAGTCTCTTTCCACCCGCCCCTATCGGGGGGCAACCCCAGTCTCCCCAACCACTTTCCGTATTATATCATTTGTCATCTGTCCGTCTAAGATCAAACCCCATCTACAAGCTCGTCCAGGTCCCCCAGGGAGCTCAGGACTAGGCGGAACGAGCAGTCCAGAGGAGGTGTACTGGAACAGTGCCCGCCCTGGCCGGGTCCCTCAGGGGACTCAGGACTTCGGAACGAACAGTCCAGAGGAAGCGTACTGGAACAGTACCCACCCTAGAGGGCACGACCGAGGACCGTCGATGAGTAAAGTCATAAGACCGGACTTCTTGATACCTGACGTATTAGGAACCCCAGTGTTTCTCAGCATGTACTGACTCGTTGAAAATGAGTAAGTGACGGATACGATTGTACTCTGAAACTTTAATACTACTGAGTCTGTACGTCATGAATGAAAGGTTGTTGTGTACACTTATGATGTTAATAAAATAACTATTACATGTTAATCCTACGACGTACTAGACTTGTATAATGAAGAGAATGAAATTCACGCAATGTGGGTAATATTAATTCGTTTCGTTTCAATTTTAGTGTGTGTATTATTCCTTTCATCATAATTATTTACTTTATTTTAACAGGAGGTATGAGTCAAATTAACGGTGTTTTCTGGTAATGATGTATGAAAATGTCTACCACCCCGAAGGTTTGTGACGTGGGTAATTACATAATTGTGTCGGACTTTAACTACAAATTGAGGAACCTGAACCTCGTCTTAGTCAAGAAAGGAAACGACTCACAAATAGTATTTATCTCTAGAGGAGTACGTTTATTTTATAAATTCCTAGTCTTATTCACTTCAGCGAGTCAGCACAGACTGAGAAAGACTGGGGTACCTGATATCGGATGGTCCGAAGAGACAGGTACCCTAAAAGGTCCGTTATCATGACCTCACCTAACGGTAAAGGAAGAGGTCCCCTAGAGGGTCTGGGTCCCTACCTTGGACCCAGAAGGTGTAACGTCTGTCTGCGAAGTGGTAGACTTGGTGGTCCCTTTATTGGTAAGTTGTAAATCAACAATTCGTTATACACAAAAAGAACCCTATCAAAATTAGGAAACTCGCTGTAAAGTAGAAACTTGAAAATCTTTCCTATATGTGGATGCATACGACCGTACACCGTCCGCAAAGAATTTATAAAGAACTTAAAGAAGGTAGTTCTTCAATAAATGTGTTTGTTGGTAAGAATTAATAAACTGTCCAACGACCTTTTGGAATTTAGACCCAAAGAAGGGTGTTAACATATGGTGATGACAACGGACCTTTTGGGGTACCTGTCTCCTCGGACCATCCGACGTCAGGTACCCCAGCGATCCTCAACCTGTACTGACTCGCTGAAGTGAAAGTGAAAAGTGAAAGTACGTAACCTCTTCCTTTACCGTTGGGTGAGGTCACAAGGACGGACCTCTCAGGGTCCCTGTCCCCTCGGACTCCCGGACGGTAGACACCCCAGTGTGTCTCAGCCTGTGCCGACTTTACTGAATCGTCGTCGTCGTCGTCTCGTTCGACTTTTACGTATCGTCAAAAGTGAAACTACCTTTTAGGTTGTATTTAACTCGTGGGTGACAAAAAGTGTATGTAGTTCGTGAAAAATTTTTGTATATAATTGTGAAATTTAGGAATAACTATCCTTTTAGGACAGTTATTCCATGTTATACGGGTAAAATTTATATTTCTGTGGTACCTTCCCTTAACATATAGAACAGACTAAATGTTTTAATCCTCCACCATATTGGTCCTAAGTTTAGGTCACACCAGACTAAGGTTTCAGGTATAAAGGAGACGTTATAATATAACGGAGGACATATATCTGGAATTCAAATAAGATCAGTGAAGAGGTTTTATAACTCTGGAAAGAACAATTATACCCGACTGAAATCATCGTACCACCGGTATAAAAGGTATCTCTTTACCATTACAAATTGGACTAGTTGTCAAAATTCAGGTCACAATCTAATCGACCTTCAATCATACTGTCTCCAACTAAAGACTATTTACATCCCTGTTCTTTATTAAGCTCAACCCCGATAGAACTTTATAAGTCTTCCTACCTATATTATTGTCCAACTGTGTAAATGTGACTAAATAACTAAACTACGATTCTTTAAAAATTGTATTAAGGAATCTGTAACCCTAAAACCGTGTCTTTACAAAACTGTCCAGAATTGTCTGTTTCGTCTGTAAAAATCAGAAAAGAAAAAAATTGATTTTGAGCGACTTCAATCACTAAAGTGGGTTGGGGACTCAAAGAACGTACGAATTGACGTGTCAGTACAGACTGAGAAACACTGGGGTACCTGGTATCGGGCGGTCCGAGGAGACAAGAGCCCTAATAGGTCCGTTCTTATGACCTTATCCTTCGACGAGGGAAGGGACTCGCAGAATGGAGGACCGGTCAAGACGTCCCTAACTACGACTTTAGACTTGTCCGTCAACTAAACGGACGTTTATGCCCGCGTGGAGTAAGAAAGAGGGTCAAGGTGTTTGGGTCCACCCGGACTCCGGAAGAACCCGAGGGATGACCACCACGGTGGTCCGGTAAGGGTGACAATCTGCTCGTCGATGACAAATCCCGGCTTTGGAGTGTAGACGAGACTGAAACTCTAAGGACTAGGGCGGGGTCTCGCACGTCGAGGACCCTTCACCTCAGGAAGACGTGTGAGGTGAAGACATTCTGTGTAGGGTAGGGGTCCGGGGTGGGTGAGCCCTTAAGACCAGTGTTCGGACTAGAGAGTAATGTGAGACCACCACGAGATCCCTCCCTTTCGGAGTTACTCCTCCGTCCCTACTTCACTCAGTCTTTCTCCTTTTGTCTACGGTATATAATTACGTATGCACACCGGAGATCTTTGTAATCCAGGATTCCTTGGATATAAACGTTTCGTCTTTATCTCTGTGTCTCTTGCTTTTATACCTGAGGTTCCCCCTCCCCCTACTTAACTCTCCGACTTTAACTGTATATATGTGACGATACGAAACCGGTGGAGTATTCTCCTCAACTGAGTAACCTTTTCTGAGACTACGACCTTCCCTAACCCCTGTCCTCTTCCCCTGCTGGTTCCTACTCTACCGACCTACCGTAGTGACTGAGCTACCTGCACTCAGTCACTTGAGGCCCTCTACCACTACCTGTCCCTCCGGACCACACGACGTTAAGTACCCCAGCGTTTTTCAGCCTGTACTGACTCGCTGACTTGACTTGACTTGACTTGATTACGTATTTTGTCTATTGAGGACTCTTTGACATCGGGTCCCCTGAGACGAGTCACGAACCACCACTGGATTTACCCTTCCTTTAGGTTTTTTCTCCTCTCTATACACGTATATGTCGGCTAAGCGAAACGACATGTCATCGATTACGTTGGAACATTTCGTTCATATGAGGTTAATTTTTTTTTATGATAGACTGGTTCTTTAGAGTAATTTTGTCCTCAGTGTATAAGTACCTGGTAGACCGAGAAGAGTCTTTCCGTCGTTCCCGAGCTGCGTGTCGAGGACTAAAAGAGACAACTAAAAACAAGGAACTTACCAGAGTTTTAAAGATTATAGATAACGAGAATTTTAATTTCGCTGATCTCTCGACCCCAAGTCTAACAGGTTCTTTAGGAGTTAATATAAAGATTGTAGAAAAAACCTCAGAAATAATTATATTTACACAGTGTAAATTATAGAATTTTGATTAAAGTTTACTACCGAAACCCCTTCTCTGATTATAAGAGTATTTCCAATTGGGTCAAAAAATAATATCTGAATGAAAACTTTACATTAACAATAACATTATTTTGATATTCCGGGATTGAACTATCGAATAAGATACTTTAATAATTTTGTCAAAGTAGTATGGATGTGTTGATACCCGAAGGGTCCGCGACGATCACCATTTCTTGACCGGACGGTCACGTCCTGTGTACTCTCTACACCCAAGTCAGGGACCCAGACCTTCTAGGGGACCTCCTCCCGTACCGTTGGGTGAGGTCGTAAGAACGGACCTCTTGGGGTACCTGTCTCCTCGGACCGCCCGATGTCAGGTATCTCAGTGTGTCTCAGTCTGTACTGATTTCGTCGAATCGTGTGTGCGTTGAGATGTGTTGATGTGGGTTGACAATCTTATTATGCCTACGACCTATCTCATGTTTTATCTTCGAAAACAGCATTGGCCTTACCGCCGGCTGTCTATTTCACACCCAGTTTCCCCCAGATACAAAGTATAATAACTCACAAAAAGTTTCTATAAAAATAAGACTAGTTCGGTGTACCTTAGCTTTACTGATTTAGCCTACGTAGGGTACCGTTTCACC
This sequence comes from Capra ibex, assembly GCA_006410555.1. NCBI lineage: Eukaryota > Metazoa > Chordata > Mammalia > Artiodactyla > Bovidae > Capra > Capra ibex. Next base: position 134,127,766 of record SJYO01020080.1, read on the forward strand.
GACGGTGTCTTACGGACATAGTCTTATCGCCACGGTGTCAGATTCACTCGCACACACGTGAGAGCCGCACACAATGAGAGTCTCCACACATACATCCCAGTCTGGTCAAATACCGACTCACTTCCGAACAGTCATCAGAAGATTATGTCCATCTTTGTACTAGTAATCGTACCCAAATAATTGAGTGGAGCGATTACGAACGGCTCCTTGATGGTATCAGGTCCGAAGAAAGTTATTATTGAAGAGGACCCTGAAGGGACCTCCGGTCACCAATTCATACACGAAGGGGAAGGACCCCGTGTCCAAGTCAGGGACCATCCCCCTTGAGTCTAGGGTGTACGACACACCATTCCGGTTTTTCTTTATTATATGTAAAAATTTTAATTAAGATAATAATAGTCGTAGATTCTAGTGACTGTAGGAAAATTTTATTAAACAAGTTACACTTAGTACTAAGTACTTCAATTAATTCGTTTAATGTTCTATAAATTCCTCCTCTTTAGGGTATACACGGTTCCATTTACCATAAGGTAAGTCCATGATTCACAGTGGTCATTTGCCCAATTGATAGAGTCAATTGAATGACATAGTCCCTCAGTCCTATGGGCGTACGACGCGATCTTAGGTGAAATATTTGTCGAGAGAGGAGAAGTGGTACATACTCGTCTGTTTCGAATTCACGGGAAACGAGTGTCTAATTTTACAAAATTTGGTATCAAAGAACAGAGAAACTTTTAACAGATCAGTTCCTTGTACTATAGTTCGTATGTTTCTGAATTACACGACTTTTCGTTCGAGTGATATTTTATATCGATAGAAGAGACCGATTTAGTCGAAGTTGAATGTCGGAAATAGAATTATTTTAAGGTACTAAAAGTGAATTTCACCGACACTGTGTCCCCGGTGCGTCGACACGAGGAGACTAGGGCTAGATATCGGACGTGCAAACATCCACTCCTCCGTCGGGGGGGTCGGGGGCACTGCACACCGCAACAGAGGAGTCGGAACTACGTGCGAGACCACAAGCCTTTGCACTGCCGCTAGTAGGTCTCTTACATGAGGTCCACCAGGGAGATAGTGTGGTCTTGGTTCCTAGACTTCCTGAAGTAGGCGCAGGTAGTGGACGGGGTCGTCGAGTTCGTCTCCTACGACCTCATAAAGGTCTGTTGGACCAGTCAGTTGTTACCTTATCTAAGGTTACTCCATTACACTTAAAGAGGACAACTGCAAAAGTCCGTCTTTCGTGCATAGGATTCCATTTTCGTTCCCGAAGTCACGTCCAGATTCCTCACTTCGTATGTGATGGTTACGGAAGTAGAGAAATGCAAGCCGGAGAGTACGGGGGTGTCCCCAAGAAAACGGACCAGAACGAATGCTAAGGTACTACAGCGACACCCAACCGGTCACAAAGTGTCATCGAACGATGGAGCCAGTCAGTCCATCCGTATAAAGGTACACTCTACTGGGAGAAACTTCCTTGGTTAAGACAATTGTCAACTTACGATACTAGTACCTGATAATCTAATTAGTTCGATTACGAGTGGAAATTTTGGTTGTTTCGTTTTTTTTACGTAAAAGACGTTTGTACAATACAAACCTGAAGGTCTTTGTGGGAGCTGGTGGTGACAGTCATAGGATATCCAGTTCGTCGGTAGGGTAGTTGGACAGTTGTTTCGGTCAGTAGTTATAAAAAATCACGAAAAAACCAAAAAGGAGAGAAGTCTACTAGTCCTGTCGGTCCCTCTGAGATCTCCCGGATTTGAGGTATAGAAGGTAGGGCTCAGTTCACAGAAACACTCTTCGTCCGGTGTTCCTTGTTACACAAAGTAAGATCTCAGAAAATCATTGAATAACAGAAAGAGGTCTGAATACTTATCGACTGATAAGTCGTCGTGTGTCGGCCCCAGTGTCAGTGTCTTTGGACCCCAATAAGTATGTACATCGAAGGAGAAGACAGGAGACTGACCAGTTTGTCACCCCTTTCCAGGGACACCAGAATGTCGGACGGCCGATGTGTCGCGACGAGGGGTCGAGCTGAGGAAGAAAGTGGAAGAGACCGTCGAAAACTTCCTGAAAGGCCTGCTCGAGGCGAGGCTGTAGTGGTACGTGGACTTGTTCCTCTAGAACGTCGACAGGGACAAGCTCACGCGGTCGGCCCCGACGGACGCCAGCGACAGAGACGTGTAGTTTTGGAGGAAGACGCGGGGGCCCCTCATGGACGACGCGGTCCCCCTGCGAAACGTCCGGTAGATGAAACACACGAGCCCGAGGTACCTCCAAGAATTTCTGTCGTGCCACGACCGGTAAGAGCCATCCAGAACAACTTTTCGGGGTACTTTAAGATGAGACTTCGTACTTAATTCCTCTAATTTCCTCCCCTCTTGAGCACTGACTCTCCTCCTTTCACTCCCTTCTCATACAGCTAAGTCCTGTCCCCAAATTAGACGGTTCAATAATAATGACGACAATACGGTATATGACTCAAACGTGACACGCCAACATACGTTGTGGACAAAACTGAGAATGTTTTTCGGTAAAAATTATTTATAACGGGGATAAAATGATCACTTATTTATTATCAACTGAATTAAAGAGGGGTTTTGTACCGTTCTCTTACTTGTGTCAGGACAAACTAAGGATTTCGGTCCAATACTTGCCACTGCACGTAACGGAGAACCACTTTATCGAGGACAAAATTCTCACAAAGACGTAAAAACACCTCTTAGGTAAGTCTCTTCTTGTAACCTTTAACAAAATAGACACGATCTTTATCGTGTTTTTACTTACGTATAACTCTTATTCGAGAGCGTCGTTAGTTATTACGTTATGACAGTGCCACTACTGTCCGATTAAAAGGAGGGAGTTTCTTTTGGGTGTCCTGTTAAACCCTTCTAAAACATAGTGTTTCAACTGAGGTTGATAATTCTGCGTCACAAAGAACTTTACATTTCCAGTCGATTGTTGTCTACTGTACGTCCCAATTACATCTTTTCGAGGATAGATAACTATGTTAAAATTCACATGGAGAAAATTTTTAGTAAAAGTAAACAAATAAAAAAGTTGAGTATAAAGAACTCCCGGATGTTTACTTAGTCCATTTGTCCATTTGTTATATAAGACATACGGTCAACGACGACGACGACGACGACGATTCAGCGAAGTCAACACAGGCTGAGACACACTGGGGTGTCTGCCGTCAGGTGGTCCAAGGAGACAGGGACCGTAAGAGGTCTGTTCTTGTCTTGTGGTTACAAATCTTAAATACAATTACTTTTCACCGATTCCGTCGTAAAAATAAAGAAAAAATTAAAGGTACGAGTTCTTGGATTAAAATGTAGAATTAGGAAATATTTTATAAAAGTGTACACCCTGGAAGTAATTCAAAAGGATTGTGTTTCTCTGTCTACTCTCCATAAAAAAAGGGTTCCAGTTTCGATTGGATCTAGAAGTCTACGAGATAGGTCACGTGAAAGGGGGAGATTTGTTACGAAAAATTTTGAATTAAATAAATTATTTCCTTTTGTTGTCTTACCCTTTCTGATCTCTAGATTCTAGCACCGGAGGTCAGGGTAGTGAAGTACCCTTTATCTGCCCCTTTGTCATCTTTGTCACAGTCTGAAATAAAAACCCCGAGGTTTTAGTGACGTCTACCACTGACGTCGGTCCTTTAATTTTCTGTGAATGAGGAACCTTCCTTTCAATACTGGTTGGATCTATCGTATAAGTTTTCGTCTCTGTAATGAAACGGCTGACTCCAGGCAGATCAGTTCCGATACCAAAAAGGTCACCAGTACATACCCACACTCTCAACCTGACACTTCTTCCGACTCGCGGCTTCTTAACTACGAAAACTTGACACCACAACCTCTTCTGAGACCTCTCAGGGAACCTGACGTTCCTCTAGGTTGGTCAGGTAAGACTTCCTCTAGTCGGAACCCTAAAGAAACCTTCCTGACTACGATTTCGACTTCGAGATCATGAAACCGGTGGAGTACCCTTCTCAACTAAGTAACTTTTTCTGAGACTACGACCCTCCCTAACCCCCGTTCTCCTCTTCCCCTGCTGTCTCCTACTCTACCGACCTACCGTAGTGTCTGAGCTACCTGCACTCAGACTCACTTGAGGCCCTCTACCACTACCTGTCCCTCCGGACCACACGACGCTAAGTACCCCAGTGTTTCTCAGTCTGTACTGACCCGCTGACTTGACTTGACTTTCAATTAACGAAAAGTCTTAAACCAACAAAAGACAGTTTGGAGTTGTACTTAGTCGGTGTCCATAAGTTCCCGTCATATATGGGAGGGAGAACTTGGGGGGAGGGTGGAGGGAGGGGTGGGTCGGGAGATCCGACTGTGTCTCGGGGACAAACTCAAAGGACTCTGGATGTCGATTAAGGGTGACCGACGGATAAAGTGTGTACCATGACATTCAAAGGCGTAGTGAGAGAGGTATGTAGAGTGGGAGAGGGGAGAGGGGCACAGGTCTTCAGACAAGAGATACAAAATTTGTTAGGGAAAATCAGATATACTGACAACACTCATACGTCAGTCAACTAAAAGTGATATTCGAAGTCCTACCCAAGACAAAGCCTTCTCTTATTATGACTAACGAAGGGACTGTACTCGTCTCACATTACACAGGTGATACGTTAAGGTCAGAACGTCGGGATAATCCAACGACACTACTGGGGTCAACCTCCACGTCTCTACTCCCGTCGATCCCCACTTTGTGGTCACACGAAAGGTGACGAAGGACTACTGAAGGAGGTAACTGGAGAATTAGTCTCCTCTCCACCCCGAACGGAAGGTTTCAAACCTGAGTTGAGAACTAAGTGGGGATATGAAAAGAGAAAAAAAAGAAACTAAACCTGGTAATTTTTTTAGAAAGAACTTAAACAATGTTATAACGAAGAGAAAGTACAAAACCGAAAAACCGGTGATCCGTACACCCTAGAAGTGAGGGACTGTCCCCTTCCTTGACCGTGGACGACGGGACGTCCCACCTCGGAGTCGGTGACCCGACGACCGCTCAGGTACCAAAAGAGGAATTATCTTTCCGTACCTTTCCACCGATTTACTTTATTGTTGGTCGGCCGGAGCCACACCGGTCGAACAATAGTCACGCTCCCACTCTCAGATATACACAGACAAAAAGTTCTCCTCTTAACTTGTGAGAAAGGACGGGTAAATAGTTGAGCCACTTCAATTTTTGGTCAGTAAGATAGTAAAAAATAAGTTTTAATTTTCACTCTTAGGAAACTTTTAAACGAAGTTTTTGGAACGAGGTTAGTATTTTATAAAAAGACGTCCAAAGGAATCATGGCGACACTCAAGACATCGGACGGACGACTGGCAGAAGAAAATTTTCCCGCAAATCACGGTAAACGTAGTTGTGCCTACCTGAGTCTCACACAGGATGACTCACTTTATTCAGTCCGTTTCTTCATTTATAGTGTCCTGTAGTAAGTATACACCTTAGATTTTTTTTTTTTTTTTTTTGACCATCTCAACTCGAATAAATGTTTTGTCTCTGTGGGCACATCTTTTGTTTGAATGTCAATGGTCCATTTTTCCCTTCCTCCCTACTCAACCCTCGACCCGCCCTGTACTTGTGTGACGGTACATATTTCATCTATGACTACCCCTAGAAGACACGTCGAGTCCTTTGAGATGAGCCACGAGACATCACTGCATGTACCCTTCCTTTAGGTTTTTTCTCACCTATATGCTTGTGCATATTGACTAAGCAAGATGACAGGGACTTTGGTCGTGTTGTCTCATTTTGTTGATATTAATTAGTTTTATTTTTATTGTCCCTAAATCAATAAAAAGATCGTTGAATACCAAAACATATGTATATTCATTTAACTAGGTCGTAAAAGTCTACATATATAATACCCAAAAAGACATTAACACCACTTGCAAATTTAAACCATTGATCGTTGTCGAGGTCCTTACCTTATACTCCCGTAATAGGACTGTAATGTAGTGTCATCCACGTTTAGACTGTCGGAGATACATTTATGATAACAAACATTATGTGCTAAGACAGTCTAAAAGAAGAAAGTTTTTTCGAAGACTTTCTTTCACTTTTACTTCAGCGAGTCAACACAGACTGAGAAACACTGGGGTACCTGACATTGGACGGTCCGAGGAGGTAGGTACCCTAAAAGGTCCGTTCTTATGGCCTCATGTAACGCAAAGGAAGAGGTCCCCTAGAAGGGGTGGGTCCCTAGCTTGAGTCCAGAGGACGTAACGTCCGCCTGAGAAATGGCAGACTCGGAGGTCCCTTAGGACCACCGGTTATGGATGTCGATTTTCGGATTCGGTAACCGAACATGGAGACCGGGACCAAAGGAGGTATTGAACTCGGAGAAGGGCATCAATTGTGAGGTGTCGAAACAACGACGGGACATGGAGAGTTTTCCCTAAACTTAGGTACACCGGGAAGATTTTGTCCAGGCACACCATAACCCTGGTTCGGGGGGTTTATATTATTTAATAATTATAAAAGAGAGACACCAATCGTAATAGAGTCACCTCTAGTTGATAAAATAAAAGGGATACCATTATAACAGAATAACCGGTCATATTTAGTTATAACTGAGACTATTTGAAATCGTGTAACAAATTTATATCGATAAATTATGTACAAGTGAGACGGTTGTTTTACTTAATTATGTATTATAGCATTCCCTTTGGATAGTGGTTCGTGGACGGTTCGGTTTTGAATAAGTTCGTTAAGGTAACAGGTTAGTTAAGAACTTCCGTAAAGAATTAGGCTACGTCAACTGTCTCTCCGTCCCTAAACAATGTCCCTATCTCAGACAAACGGACACGTGGAAGTAAAGTACAGGGTCATTGACACAAAAGGGTGGTTCCCGAAGTGACACTAAATTTTCTTCTGTTGTTTCGGGGTCATTCACGTCACGAGTGTCTACCGTAATCAGACGGATTAATCTCAATTTGCGTTCAATGCCGAGGTTGATCCTTCCACACGTCTACGGAGCGTAGTTGAAGGTGGGGGGGTGTGGGTCACCTTTCTATTGACTAATCATTTATAGTCTTTGTCTTAAGACTCATTATCTCTGATGCGACGACACGACACGAATCAGTGAGTCCGCACAGGTCGAGAAACGTTGGGGTACCTGTCGTCGGGTGGTTCGAGGTGACAGGTACTCCTAGGAGGTCCGTTCTTGTGACCTCACCCAACGGTAAAGGGGGAGTCCCCTAGAAGGGTTGGGTCCCTAGTTTGGGTCCAGAGGACGTAACGTCCGCCTAAGAAATGGTCGACGCGGTGGTCCCTTCGGGTTCTTATGACCTCACCCATCGGATAGAGAAGAGGTCCCCTAGAAGGGTTGGGTCCTCAGTTTGACCCCAGGGACGTAACGTCCACCTAAGAAATGATTGACTCGATGGACCCTTCGGGGTTGTCTCTGACATTCCCCGGTGTTTTTGGAAGGGAAGAAAATCTTCATTCCTTGGGTCTCACTAATTCTTTGAATTCAGATCCGAGATTTAGATCTATCACTCATTAGGTGTTTCAACATTTTAATCACTCCCACTTTTAATCCGGGGTGTGTTCCGGACCGTGTGTACAGTCACTAGACATTTATAAGTGACTTATTTATTTTTCGGTCTTAAGATCCTACGGTTCAGTCGTTCCACGACCCCGGAAACACCGACTTTAGTGGTAAGACACCCGTGAGTTTCATGCTCTCATCCTACTGGGATTTCAAAAAGGTTTGTGTTCATCTTTTACACTTAAGAGTGGTACCGTCGTACCACGCAGTTCCATTCAAGAGGAGTCCACACGTTTTCAACCCCGAAGGGGTCTCCGAGTCGTCATTTTTTAGACGGACGTTACGACCTGTGGGTCCAAACTAGGGACCCACCCCTTCTGGGGGACCTCCTCCCGTACCGTTGGGTGAGGTCGGAAGAACGGACCTCTTAGGGTACGTGTCTCCTCGGACCCCCCGACGTCGGGTGCCCCAGTGCGTCTCCACCAGTACTTGCCCCCAGTGAGTCGTCGTCGTATGTTTCGGACCTGTCAACGGTAAAAGTCAGGTCGGACCGTCACAAACGTAAAATGTAGTCATGGGTCGGAACTTAAAAACTCGTCGTTAAATCTAAAGATTGTTTTGTACGTTCTCTTTTCTTTAGCGGTTCAATCAGCACCACTGTTACTTAAGAAGTCAAATAAGAGAATCACAGATATTTACATCTCAAGTCAGAAAAAAAGAAGAAGGTTTATCCAAGTTAAAGTTCTAAAATTTTTCTATTATGGTCTTTATTAAGTTATTGAACTCAAAAACCAGACGGTGTTTATGAGTACTTACAGAGTCTATAAATACCTATTCCACCGCGTAGAGAAAAATTGCAGTTCAAGTTATTTTTGTCTGAAAATGACTTCGGACGACGTACGGTCTTTGACGAAGGTCTTTAAGACTCGTTTTATTTTTTTATTTGTAAATCTTCAAATTTTTAATTAACTTACTTCTTACCAACCCTGTCAAACAAGATGTTGTAAGGTTTCTATAAACGAACCACTCAAAACCGACCGTTTAACAACCAACAACCAAGGGATGTTTTACCTAGTTTCACTGGTAAACCTTTTTTTTATTTCGAGTCCGTACTACTACAAACTCCTGTTTCTATTTCGTCTTTGAGGGCTCGACATCAGAACTCACGTTCCGGTCACAAGAAACACTTGAAACAGTATACTGGAGCCGAAAATTGGATTCAAACAGACTCTTGACTTACCCAAAAGAAAGACTAAAGATTGTACCTGGGACTCACGTAATTGCCGAGATTTTATTTTGACTGTGACATTAGTCGAGAAACGGTCGTGAACGTTAATACGAGTGGAAGGACGATCCAATCTGACTAAGTTTAGTTCGAGTTCTAAAATTTCTAAGTCTCTTTAACAGGTTACAATAGATTAGTCGTTTGAATTCCTCCATTCGACCAAGGGTCAAATTCTGGCTACCCGTCTCCACAATGTCTGCTTATAGTCTCCACGACCCCACTGTCTCTCACACATGTTCCATCTTAGTCTGGGAAGAGGGGAGTCCCCTTCCCGAGTATCAAAAATACATAAGCAAAAGAAAAAAACGACCTCTTTTACCCTAAAAGTGTGACAGTGCCTCGTAACTTTGATACTGGACACAGGACGTAAAAGTACATCATCTAGAGTAACAGGTGTTACGGGTCCTCAACGGAAACGGAGAACTGAGAGGAAGTGTGGGTGGGGGACAGAACGTCTGCACAAGTCTCTATTTATTTTGTTGAACTCACACAATCTTTCGTCTACCACTACGCATATAATAACAGGTTTCATGATCTTAGTTGTACTAATTATATGGAGAACTACCAGAATGAAGTTCTAGGACTTCGTAAAAATGAGTCTTTTTGACTCGGCAATAATAAAGGAAACTTACCAATTTCGTCGACACTAGTTTTTACAGTTGACGAAACAGATTTCAGTAAATGGTTTAGGAAGCCCCCTGACTGCACTCGGGTACACACTGGATGTTAAAGATTGAGGCCCAGAGGCTCCGAAATAAGAGCTCTGATCACAAGAGCTGACCCACACCAAGTCTAACGGTTCCCTGCAAACCGTTACAGACGTCTATAAAACCCAACAATAGAGACCCCCACCCACTACACTCTACGGTGACCTGTAAGGTGGGACATGGGTTCGAGGGGGGTGGTCGTGTCTTGCTGCCCCGGGGTTTAGAGTTGGGACGGGTCCGACTCTTTGGGACGGGGTCTATTTCCAACGAGAAGGGAAACTTGCATTAAAATCTCTTTACTTCGGACATTTAGTTTACTGCAGAAAGTTCGTTGCACAGAGAAAAGAGTGACAAAGTTCCCTTTCCCCTAAATTAACCTCGGTTAGACAGTTAATTCCTGGTTCACTAGTTCTGGTTGCGCCTACACTTCCGCGACTGGATGACACTGGAGGTCACATAGTAGGAGTTTCCTGAGAAACTTCACGACCTGGACATGGGTCTTATACGAGTGTTTAAACACCTTCTGTAAGTCGTACTGGAGTGTATGTTGGAAGCTCTTCCAGTACTCTCACTACATTCAGAGGGAAGATTAATGACGACTCTAGGTTTGTGTGCCCCGGACCTCTAGTAAATATTGTCGTTTCTTGTACAAGACTGGAGTGAAGTTTTTCAGAGACTCGTCTATTCCACCCTGACAAGTCAGTGACTAACTCGTTAATCCACTAATCGGTCCTCAGTTTGGTCCTCGTACAATAGTTATAAAATCTTTTCACCCTAAATACCTCCTCAAGGGAATTAAAAAAAGAACAAGTGAAAGTAAACGAATATTGGTCCTCCTTACAGTCCCCGTATGTTATAAATCGGTCACTAAATCAAGCACTAAAGAGGACTTGAATTTCTAAAGACCTATCCCACATACCAAGTCTCAAACGATACACTCACACATAAGGGATGGGGTGACCGAACCGCACGTAAAACGAATTCTTATAGAAAAATAAACAATTGGTACTGAGTATTGTCAGATGGAATTTTACTCATTTATCCATACTTTCCTAAGTTTGGTTTCTAACAGTGAGACCTTCGTATTACTTGTAAAATACTTTAATATATAAACGATGTGCAAAGTCAAATATGTTTGTCGAAAGGACAGTTTTATACATGGTTTGGCACAGGACACTAATTCGACGAGCACTTGTACTGAAGTAATTTACACAGTCTCTCTGTTTACTGAATTATCCTTACTAACAGCCTTCCGTCCGGTCTCACACGGACGTATGACGAGAGATAGTCGTCTGCGGAGGTAGACGACGGAACTCGAGACGGGGTCTATGAACGATAAGAGCTAAAAAAGGGATTCCCAAACTCTTCGTTCCGAGAACAAAACTGATTGGGTATGACACCCCTGTAGCAGTAGTCGCAAGAGGTTTAACAGCCATTTCTTCCTTAGGTTCAACACACTGAAGGAGAACCGACTCCTGCAGCTTACCGTCTTGTGTCTGCCACGGGGAAGACTTCAAGTCCCGATGGTCAAAGCTTACGCACGTAGAGGCGTACCTGCCACCGTTTGTCGTTTCCTCCACGTTTATAAATAAGTTTTGAAAAACGCAATTCCTGAGACAGCCACTTCGCAAAATAAATCACGGCTTTCGGTGACAGCTTCGATTCACAGTCGGTCCAAAATGTCCTGTCTTTTGTCTACGTCTTACCAATTCATTGTACACACTAGTGTGTGTGTCCGAGGAGACAGGTACCTTTAAAGGTCCGTTCTTATGACCTCACCCAACGGTACCCAATATATCGTTGGACCTATATATATAAGAGAAGGTCCCCTAGAAGGACTGGGTCCCTAACTTGGGGTGCAGAGGGCGCAACCGTCAGTCCAAGAAATGGTACTCGTTTCTTTATCGGTTGTACAGGAGTTGTACCTGTTTACCTTTTATAACCGAGAGTTGGGGTTCAAAACAAAGTAAGTTAATGAAAATTTCTCAGAATGGAAATTAGGTAAAAAATTAGGAGAAAAACAAAAACGACTTTGTAAGTAGTGTCACTAAAATTCGGAGGTCACAGACTTATCGGTTACTGTGACAAAAGAAATAGACAATAAAGAAACCCCCAAAACAAAAAAAGAAAACTCCAGTGAAAGGAAGGGGATGATAAAAAGTTTGTCTATAGTTCTGAAACGAAGTCACATCTATAACAAATACTTTTTTCATTTCAGCGAGTCAGTACAGGCTAAGAAACGTTGGGGTACCTGACATCGGGTGGTCCGAGGAAGGAGGTAGGTACCCTAAAAGGTCCGTTCTTATGACCTCACCCAACGGTAAAAGAAGAGGTCCCCTAGAAGGACTGGGTCCTTAGTTTCGGTCCAGAGGGTGCGACGTCCGTCTGAGAAATGGTAGACTCGGTGGGAACTTTTTTCGTGAACATAATAAAAGGAAGATTGTCCCAATACAGAAGGACCCTGTCCGTCTCTCTGGTGGGTTGTTTGGTGGAAGTGGGACAGATGTCGAGGAGGATCCGAAACAATCCAACTAGACGAAGTCAAAAAGGGGTTGGGACCATCATGTCGAGAGTGGGGATTCTGTACAAAACCTTAGAGACGATTTTAGGGACCCACAACGGGTTTCAAGGAGGATAAACTGTGCGGGAAGGACTTCGGACGCGGAGGGGTTCGTAGTGCTCCCTTGGCTTAGGGGCCCGAGGAACCTCTGACGGGGTACGGGGATCCACTCTTCGACCGACGGGGACCCCCGGTCGTGCCCTCCCCCGGAGGGGGGGCCCTCAGTGAGGAGTCTAGGGCCCTCACGCCCCTGTGTACCTAACGAGAGGAGGTCCTTCTGGAGAGGAGAGGATGAGAGGCGGCGGGGTGTCACTTCGTTATCTAAGGGAGTCTTTTTGGGGATCTATTTGCACTGGGAGCCCGAAGGGACCACGGAGTCGACCGTCTCTTAGGCGGACGTCACGCCCTCTGGACCCAAGCTAGGGACCCCACCCTTCAAGGGGACCTCTTCCCTTTCCGAGGGGTCTCACCTAACACCGGATGTATGATACCTGAAGGTAAAAGAGTCCCCAGTATCGGGAAGTTCAGACTGGACTCAACCAACAAGAGGCAACGAAAATTTGNGAACCCACTAATAAAGGAAGGGGTAAAATCCCTTCAAAAGTTGATAATAGAGGAGTTCCTAAAAGAGTACTAGAAAGAAAGACAGAAGAAGAAGACCCTGAGGATATTAAGCTTACAACCTCGCAAAGTATAACAGGACCTCCAGAGACTCTAACAGGAGTAAAGAAAGAGGCAACGAAAATTTGTCAATAAAACACACAAAACAGTTCGAAATATTAATAAAAATCAAGCTATAATCCATAAAGTGATACCGACTTTGTTTTTGAATACGAAGATATGTCTCCTGGGGGAGACTCGATGTAAAAATTCCCGTTTACCCTTGTCCTCGAGACTTTAGAAATAAAAAATTATCAAGGAGTAAAACATAGTGAGTTTTAAATGTAAATGTGATTCTAAGACCATCGAGTCAACCATTTCTTAGGTGGACGTTACGTCCTCTGTACCCAAGGTAGGGACCCAACCCTTCTAGGGGACCTCCTCCCGTACCGTCGGACGAGGTTACAAGGACGGACCCCCTAGAGTACCTTCTCCTCGTACCACCCGATGACAGGTACCTCAGCGTTTCTCACGGTGTACTGACTCACTCTTTTGGAGGTTCTAGGGCCCAACGATACGGAAAATTTCCGATCCATTTAAACCTGGTATGAATGGTTATTAGAATATTAGGACCCCTCTAATTTTTATCAGATTTTTATCGGATTATCTGATTTTTATCGGAACATGACAAAAAATTTAACCCCATATCAACGAAATGTCGCAGCATAATCAAGGACGACATCCATATGTAAATAGGGGAGGGAGACAGAGAAAGGGCAACTACGTATATACATCTTAGAACCCGGTAAAGATTCCTATGACGCTGAAACCGCCCGACACCCCGAAGATAAGACTGTTAATGGATACTACTACCGACGTCGACGAGGCCACACTCTGGTTCCACCTGGGTCGGGGAGAGGAATTAGAGGTGTGGGTGTGTTCGTTTTTATAGGTTAGTGTGTCTCAAAGGTCACCCAACTTAGGAAACACTTTTAAACCAGACCCCTAAGATCTTCCTCCTCGTAAACGTAGTACCTTTACGGTTGTCACATCTATAGTGGAGTGAGGTCGGAACGAGAATTTCGAGGACACCGGGGAGACGGTAAGTCGGGAAATAACGACGAGAGGGGAGGGGATAGAAGTCGAAGACGGAGGTAGGGGTCTGAGGGGTGACACAGACTATACTGAATTGAGAGAGAAACTAACCAAACACAGAAAGACTAGAACGGAAGACCTACATGGGAGAGAGTGTTCACGAAAATTGATAGACCACTGTCGTAATGGTCTTATAGACCTATTTCTCACCTGACTAGTAGTTGGACAAAACTTTATTTTTGTTTATTTCGCAAAATTCTCTGCCAGCTTTCCATACGTCCAGTGTCACTCGATACTTAGATCTATTGAAATCTCACCGTCGAGTAGGTTGATCAATTTTGCATATTTTATACAAGACTCAAACACTTTTCCGTTCGATCATGAAAGACTGGAGTACGATTAATGAGTAAAATACGTGAGTCACATAAAAGATACAAACGGGAATAAATATAGAGGACTACTGGGGTTATTACTGTATCTAATTAAGTCGATAAAGACAGATACCTCTAATACTCTTTAAACGAAGTGTCGAAGAGTACCATTTGGGATATTTGGACTAAAATCGTGTCTGAGTAGACAACAACCAACACTTTAAATCAAAAGGAATTGTAATCTTAAACCCCTATTTATTACTGACTTCTCATGGATTTTATTCAAAAGGTTTTAATCATCTCGACTGTGTGCCTTCGAGTCTATAACTGTACCAACGTACATCTATGGAAGACCCACACTCGTGCTACCGGAGACTGGACGACCACACCGATACCTCGTTGGTTGCCGTTACGGACAAAATGGAATGGTCCCGAATGAGCTACTTTGAGTAAAAATAAAATCGAAAAAAGCCGACACGGCGTCCTTCGTGTCCCTAGAATCGAGAGGTTGGTCCCCCGTTTGGGCACGGGGACGCCACCCTCGTACCTAAGGATTGGTGGCCTAACGGTCCCTCCAGGACTTTCAAAAACGGTAAAAAAATTAACTCCATAACCTCTTCCGTGACCGTTGGGTGAGGTCATGAGAACGGACCTTTTAGGGCACCTACCTCCTCCGACCACCCGACGTGAGGTACCCCAGCGCTTCTCAGTCTGTGGTGACTCGTCGAAGGGAAAGTCAAAAGTGAAAGTGCGTGACCTCTTCCTGTACCGTCGGGTGAGGTCACAAGAACGGACCTCTCAGGGTCCCTGCCCCCTCGGACCACCCGACGGCAGATACCCCAGCGTGTCCCAGCCTGTGCTGACTTCGCAGAATCGTCGTCGTCAGTAACTTCATGTCGACTCGATGTACAAAGTCTACATGCTGCTAGGGTCGTGGCGCCCCTGAGTCAGGATGTACGCGCGCGCAAGAAAAGGCCCAAGAAGAGGTCGCATCCCGCGGTGCACTGTGACCCACACCGGCGGACCGAGACGTCGTCGCCGAACGACGACCAACTGAAATACAGACCCTGTCCCGCACACAACCAGGGTCCGCGGATCGAAGGGGGAGGGGTGGAAGGGGAACTGGCGTGCTCACACGGAAGACAGAGACACACACAGAGACAAAACATTTGTGCGAGTAAAAAAGTCGAACGTGTGCATTCGCTACAGCTTCCTATTGGAGGTCCGAGTAGGTGCGACGACGCTTTCCGCAATGAAACAAGTAAAAATACCGACTCACCGTAGGGCCACAAATATGCCTGGCGTAGACAAAGTAAGTAAGTAGACAACTACCTTGAAATCCAACGAGGGTTTAGAACCGATGACATTTATCACAACGACACTTGTGACTCCACCTACATAGAAACACTCAATCTCAAAAGTAGAAAAGGTCTGTGTACGGCTCCTCACCCCAACGACCTAGAATACCACCGAGATCCAAATCAAAGATTCCTCGGAAGAAAGAGAAGAAATGTCACCGACGTGGTTCAGAGTCGGTGTGGTCGTCACATCCTCCCGAGGGAAAGAGGTGTGGGAGAAATGGTGAATAACTAACGTCAAAAAAGCACTACCAGCAAAACTAACAACACTCTACTATGGAGTAACATCAAAACTAAACGTAAAGAGATTATTAGTCACTATAATTCGGAGGAAAACACACGGGTAACCGGTAACCACACAGAAGAAACCTCTGTGCAAACAAATCCGGAAGACTGGTAAAGAAACTACCCTTCGAATAATGTAAAGTTCACACAACCAATGAGGTAAAAAGAGAGTCAAAAGGTAATAAAGTATATTAGACTAGTCGTATTTTTTATTTCAGAGGAGGAGGTCAGAAGGGGAAAGAGATAATTGTCCTCTCTCTCAAGGGACCCTGGGACTCCCAGTCACCGGAGACGCACTCCCAGGACCCTCACGGTGGAGGTGCGGTCGTGTTCCCCAATGGGCCTTGAAAGGACTTGTCTCTGTTCCTTCGGAACTCCGCACGGGTGGAAACCGTCAAGAGGGAAAACCACAGAAGCTACGATGCACCCATCACATACCACCCGACTAAGTAGTGTCATGAGGTCGGGGGACTTTTTATGTGAGACGTGTGGTTCGTGGTCCGTGGTTGTCACATCGATGCTTTGGTGTGTGAGCATTGGAACTGAGGACTCACTTTATTCGTGCACATGTCTGTGTCAATTACCCTTCGAAGGGTCGCACTGGTGTACGTAATCCACCGCGGACATACAATTTGTACTAGCTTATATTTGCAAAGTGTGATTGCTTCTCAGCCGAACGAGAGTGGACGGACACCCGCCACATATCCTCCCCTCAATGTCCGACTTTACGAAGAGGGACTGGCACTGGTTGCTTTCCACTACATTACCACGAGGGACGTAGATGAGAAAAAGAAATTTAACTCAACATTAATTGTTTGTTATAATTTAAATCTACAAGGTCGTATCACTAAGGTATAAAAATCCAGGACGTTTTACTAGTGGCGTCATTTGGTAGGTGGTGCTATGTTTCAGCAATGTAATAACCGACATGTAGGCATTCACCCTACTATATAGGGACTCTGAGTAAATAAAACACCGGTCTTCAAACCAAGACAGAAAAGAAAGGTGCATCGGTCTTCACAAATGGAGAGTTGGGGAGAGTGGACGAAATAAGGGGTGGGTTTGGGTTTGGGAGAGGGGAGACCGTTGGTGGCCACGCAAAGACAAAATAAGGCTAAACAAGAAACTAAACAGAAAATCTAAGATGGACATTCACTTGAGTTGCCTCGCACACAAGGACGGACTGAATGAGGTGTATCGCTTTATGCGGGGTCCAAGTGGGTGCGACGTCGTTCACGATCCCAAAGTGGCCAAAAGACCGACTCAGTACGCGACGGCACGTCGCGCGGCGTGGGAGAGGCAGACGAGTACGTAGCCACCCGCGGATCCGCCGAAGAGCAGAACCAACATCATTCGTCGCGACGTCGCTAATGTCCCCACGCACGTAAAAAGGCAGTCACAAAAGTAAAAGAAGTCTATTTATGAGTCTTAGCAACCTAGTACGTGTCGACTCGTGTGTGTACATAAAGATAGGATGCACAAAACTCCTCGAAGGTATGACAAAAGAAATCGCCGACAAAAATGTAAATTAAAGGCGGTTGTCGTCGACTCCCGAGGGAGAGAGGCGTCGGAGCGGTCGTGGACAGGGAATAACAGAAGAAGATACTAGCCGTAAGGATGTCCACACTCGACCCTCGAGTAGAGGGGTCGCCATCAATGAACTCGCAGAGAAGCCCACGGACAGCCGGAAGACGTACAGAAGAGACCTTTTGACACAATCCAGAAGGCGGGTAAAAAACTAACCCTACAAACCCCCAAACTATAACTCAATATACTTAAAGAAGATACAAAAACATAGTTGGGAAAGAACCTATATGTTAAACGTTGGCGGAAGAGGGCAAGTCACCAACGGAAAGCCAAAACAACTACCAGAGGAGGGGCGCACTCTCGAAGAATCATGGCGCGTCAGGGTAGGCAAATGACAGCGAAAACAAAGGAAACGGACTCTGTGTAGGTTTTTCTTGTGACGATTCTAGTCATAGTTTCTTCGAGGGCGGACAAAGGAAGGTTCTCAAAGTCCAGGATGTACATTTAGAAAGCAGGTAAGAACATATTCCATGTTTTTTCACTAGGCTAAAGTAAGAAGACGAACATCGACAGGTGAAACGGGTTATGGCAAAAAACTCCTCTGGAAAAGGGACGACTTACTGGGAAGGAGGAAACAGTATCTAATTAACTGGTACATTCACACCCGACTGGAGACCGAGAGGCAAGACAAGGTAACTCGGAATACAGGCGAAGGTACGGTCATGGACGAGAAACTAAAGATCCAGACATCGTATTAAAGTCCAGACCCTCGCACTAATAGAAGTCGAAACAAGGAGCAAGAGTTTTAACGAAACCAATAAACTCTGAAAAACACCAAGGTTTTTTTAAACTCCTACAAAAGTAAGATCAAAACACCTTTTACGGTAACTATAAGACTATCCCTAACGTAACTTAGACGTCTAACGACATACATCACACTGGTAAAATCACTATAACTAAGAAGGTCAGGTACAACAACCACAACAAATGAACGATTCAGCACAGACCGACAAAACGTTGGGGTACCTGACATCGGGTGGTCCGAGGAGACAGTCTCTAGAAGGTCCGTTCTCACGACCTCACCCAACGGTAAAGGAAGAGGTCCCCTAGAAGGGTTGGGTCCCTAGTTCGGACGCAGAGGACGTGACGACCCACCTGAGAAATGGCGACTCGACGGTCCCTTCGGGGGTAGTGAGGAACTCGTGTTATATTAAAAGGCGCACAAGTACAGTAGAAAGAAAGGAGTTACAGAACGTCAAAAGTCTTGTGTTCGGAAAATGGAGGAACCAATTTAAATAGGGATTCATAAAACGCGAGAAACAACGTCCATATTTACCCTAACAAAGAAATGAAGAGAAAGACTATCAAACAATAATCACATATCTTTACGTTATCTAAAGACATATAATTAAAACATAGAACGATGAAATGAATAAATAATCAAGATTGTCGAACCCCCCCCTGTCAACATATATATCATGTACGATGGATCTTTACCACTGTCAATATGAAGAAGAAAAGGATGACAAGTACCCCATGACTTCACCGAACGGTAAGGGAAGAGGTCACCTGGTGTAAGACAGTCCGGAGAGGTGGTACTGGGCGGGTAGAACCCAACGGGGCGTCCGTACCGAACCAAAGTAACTCAATCTGTTCCAGGATCACACTAATCTAACTGATCAAAAACACTCATACCAAAGTCACACAGACGGGAGACTACGGGAGAACGTTGTGAATGGTAGAATGAACTCAAAGAGAATGGAACCGCACCCCATAGAGAAGTACCGACGATGTCGTTTCGTGTCGACGACAAGGAATGGAACCTGTTCCCCATAGAGAAATGGCGGTGGCAAGGATTGGAAGTTGCACCCTATCGAGGAGATCCGGGAGGACACGGACACGTCGTCGTTATGCACTTAGCACTTGAGGGACTACAAGTTCGACCAAAATCTTTTCCGTCTCCTTGGTCTCTAGTTAACGGTTGTAGGCGACCTGGTACCTTTTTCGTTCTCTCAAGGTCTTTTTGTAGACAAAGACGAAATAACTGTACGGTTTCGGAAACCGACACACCTAGTGTTATTCGACACCTTTTGAGACTTTCTCTACCCTTATGGTCTGTGGACTGGACGGAGAACTCTTTAGACATACGTCCAGTCCTTCGTTGTCAATCTTGATGTGTACCTTGTTGTCTGACCAAGGTTTATCCTTTTCCTCATGCAGTTCCGACATATAACAGTGGGACGAATAAATTGAAGATACGTCTCATGTAGCACTCTTTGCGACCTGACCTTCTTTGTGTTCGACCTTAGTCCTAACGACCCTCTTTATACTTATTAAAGTCTATACGTCTACTGTGGTGGGAATACCGTCTTTCACTTCTCCTTGACTTTTCGGAGAACTACTTTCACTTTCTCCTCTCACTGTTTCAACCGAAGTTCGAGTCGTAAGTCTTTTGCTTCTAGTACCGTAGACCGGGGTAGTGAAGTACCCTTTATCTACTCCTTTGTCACAGTCTGAAATAAAAAAACCCGAGGTTTTAGTGACGTCTACCACTGACGTCGGTACTTTAATTTTCTGCGAATGAGGAACCTTCTTTTCAATACTGGTTGGATCTATCGTATAAGTTTTCGTCTCTGTAATGAAACGGCTGATTCCAGGTAGATCAGTTCCGATACCAAAAAGGACGCCAGTACATACCTACACTCTCAACCTGACACTTCTTCCGACTCACGTCTTCTTAAATACGAAAACTTGACACCACAACCTCTTCTGAGAACTTTCAGGGAACCTGACGTTCCTCTAGGTTGGTCAGGTAAGACTTCCTCTAGTCGGGACCCTAAAGAAACCTTCCTTACTACGATTTCGACTTTGAGGTCATGAAACCGGTGGAGTACGCTTCTCAACTGAGTAACCTTTTCTCAGACTACGACCCTCCCTAACTCCCGTCCTCCTCTTCCCCTGTTGGCTCCTACTCTACCGACCTACCGTAGTATCTGAGCTACCTGCACTCAGACTCACTTGAGGCCCTCTACCACTACCTGTCCCTCCGGGCCGCACGACGCTAAGTACCCCAGTGTTTCTCAGCCCGTACTGACTCGCTGACTTGACTCGACTTGACTATGAAGAAATTAAACCTACTTAAAAAAAGAATAGACTAACGGCATTGATCCTGAAGATTATGATACACTTTATTTGCCCTGCTCTCACCCGTAAGAACAGAACAGGAAGTCAAATCTTCCTTTGGAAAGTCGAAAAGTGGTCTCGCACCACATCCGACACCTAGACAGGACGTACCTGAAATACTGCGACTCTCAGTACGTACGATTCAGTGAAGTCAACACACTGAGAAACGTTGGGGTACCTGACATCGGGTGATCCGAGGAAACGGATACGTTACGAGGTCCGTTCCTATCACCTCACCCCACGGGACGGGAGGAGGTCCCGAAGAAGGGTTGGGTCCCTACCTTGAGTGTAAAGAATGCAGAGGATGTAACTGTCCACCCAAGAAATGGTGATGGCGGTGGACCCTTCGAGTGTAAGGGATTACACAGATAAAAAACATCTCAAAAATAGGATTTACGTACATCTTAAAAA
This sequence comes from Capra ibex, assembly GCA_006410555.1. Lineage (NCBI taxonomy): Eukaryota > Metazoa > Chordata > Mammalia > Artiodactyla > Bovidae > Capra > Capra ibex. Next base: position 134,148,670 of record SJYO01020080.1, read on the forward strand.
AAGACATAGAACTTCTTCACCGTAACACATTACACCCTCGCAGGGGACACATCTGAGGAACGGGAACAGGAATAGAGATGAGAATTTAGGAATGGTCGGAGAAGGGAGTTCAGACACCCTCTTTGGGAAAGTTTTATATTTAACCTAGTACAGTAAGCCAACGAATTTCATAAAGTCACCCGGGAGTGTTTGACAATCATTTTAGGTCTGAAGAATGGCACTGAAAGTTCTAGGAGACGGAAGGCTGAGGGTGGACCGAAAGTCCGAGCAGAGGACGTGGACTACGGGAGAACGCAGGTCGCGAGGTAGGCATGGAAAACGTTCAAAATACACAAAGTAAAGACCACCACGACCCAGAGACAGCGACACGTCCGAAAAGACATCGACGCCCCTCGCCCCGATACGAGACCAACACCTGTGCAAGACCACCGACGAAGAGAACAACGTTTCGTGTCTGATCCCGCGCGCCCGTGACTCGGGACTCCGTGTCCGAGTCATCAACGGCACTATGTCCGAGCCACCGAGGCGCCGTGTACCCCAGAAGGGCCTAGTCCCTAGTTTGGGCACGGAGGACGGACCGTCCGCCCGAGGAACGGTGACTCGGCGGTCCCTTAGGGGTGCAGGCTACAGTAGAGCACAGGTCGCAGCGTGACGTTGTCTGACCGAACGAGAGGAAGGAACGCACGCGGCCCAAACGTCACGGAGAGTGCGGAGTTCCGGAAACGTGCCGACGACAAGGAAATACGACGAGACCGGAATGGACTGGCAGACGGGACTCGACCGGAGAGGGTCAATAGGACAGTGAAGTGAGAAAATAGAAAAAGTTTCGGAAATTGTTCTAGACAATTAACTATACATATAAAAGAACAAGTAACAGTCAAAGAGGACGGTCTTACAGATACTTCCGAAACAGAACAAGGTTACTATAGAAGTCACGGATTTAGTCTCGCATTACGTCTTAGTTGTAAATTATATATAAATTATGGACTTTCCCATTAACAGTCTATAAATCAAAGTTTTGACCTTGGATACACTTTACTTGATTATTTTACTTATATAAAACCTTCTGTCGTCGGATAATATCGGCTATTTACTTCTATACCTTTAAATCTTAATGCATAGAATCTTCATTGTTTTGGTTTCTGTCATGGTCATCCTCCTAAACTTTCTTGACGATTTAACGTTTTGTCTAAAAAAAAAAGTGAAGGGCATCAAGTTCTGTTCTCCAAAAGTTTTCTGTATCCTCTTATTATCCTTTTTTATTGTTTTTCACTATCCCCTTTTTTTGTTGGGAGAACGACGTAGTCAAGTCAAGTCAGTGAGTCAGTACAGGTTGAGACAACTGGGGCACTTAGCGTCGTACGGTCCGGAGGGACAGGTAGTGGTAGAGGGCCTCAAGTGAGTCTGAGTACCGGTAACTCAGGCACTACGGTAGGTCGGTAGAGTAGGAGCCAGCAGGGGAAGAGGAGAACGTGGGTTAGGGAGGGTCGTAGTCTCAGAAAAGGTTACTCAGTTGAGAAGGGTACTCCACCGGTTTCATGACCTCGAAGTCGAAATCGTAGTAAGGAAGGTTTCTTTAGGGTCCCGACTAGAGGAAGTCTTACCTGACCAACCTAGAGGAACGTCAGGTTCCTTGAGAGTTCTCAGAAGAGGTTGTGGTGTCAAGCTTTCGTAGGTAAGAAGTCACGAGTCGGAAGAAGTGTCATGTGAAAGTGTAGGTATGTACTGGTGTCCTTTTTGGTATCGGAACTGATCTGCCTGGAATCAACCGGTTCATTACAGAGACGAAAACTTATATGATAGATCCAACCAGTATTGAAAGGAAGGTTCCTCATTCGCAGAAAATTTTCGTACCGACGTTTGTGGTAGACGTCACTAAGACCTCGTGTTTTTTTATTTCAGACTGTGACAAAGGTGACAAAGGGGAAGATAAAGGGTACTTCACTACCCTGGCCTCCGGTCCTAGAAGCAAACGACTTACGACTCGAAATTCGGTTGAAAGAGTGAGAGGAGAAAGTGAAAGTAGTTCTCCGAAAGATCGAGGAGAAGTGAAAGACGGTATTCCCACCACGGTAGACGTATAGACTCCAATAACTATAAAGAGGACCGTTAGAACTAAGGTCGAACACAAAGAGCACTATATGAGACGTATATTCAATTTATTCGTTTCACTGTTACATGTCGGAACTGCGTGAGGAAAAGGATAAACCTTGGTCAGACAACAAGGTACAGGTCAAGATTGACAACGAAGGACTGGACGTATGTCTAAAGAGTTCTCCGTCCAGTCCGCCAGACCATAAGGGTAGAGAAAGTCTTAAAAGGTGTCAAAGAACACTAGGTGTGTCAGTTTCCGAAACCGTATCAGTTATTTCGTCTTTATCTACAAAAAGACCTTGAGAGAACGAAAAAGGTACTAGGTCACTTACAACCGTTAAACTAGGGACCAAGGAGACAGAAAAGATTTTGGTCGAACTTGTAGTCCCTCAAGTGTCAAGTGCATAACGACTTCGGACCGAACCTCTTAAAACTCGTAATGAAATGATCGTACACTCTACTTATGTTAACACGCCATCAAACTCGTAAGAAACCGTAACGGAAAGAAACCTTAACCTTACTTTTGACTGGAAAAGGTGAGGACACAGGTGACGACTCAAAAGGTTTAAACGACCGTATAACTCACGTCGTGAAAGTATCGTAGTAGAAAGTCCTAAACTTTGTCGAGGTGACCTTAAGGTAGTGGAGGTGATCGAAACAAGCATCACTACGAAAGATTCCGGGTGAACTCAAGGAAAGGTTCTACAGACCGAGATCTAATCTCTAGTGTAGTAGCACTAATGGACGCAGTACTTCTAGAAAAAACATGTCAAGAAGGTACATAAGAACGGTGGAGAAGAATTATAGAAGACGAAGACAATCCAGGTATGGTAAAGACAGGAAATAGCTCGGGTAGAAACGTACTTTACAAGGGAACCATAGAGATTAAAAGAACTTCTCTAGAGATCAGAAAGGGTAAGACAACAAAAGGAGATAAAGAAACGTAACTAACGACTTCTTCCGAAAGAATAGAGAAGAACGATAAGAAACTTTGAGACGTAAGTCTACGAATATAGAAAGGAAAAGAGGAAACGAAAAGCGGAAAGAAGAAAAGTGTCGATGAACATTCCGGAGGGGTCTGTCGGTAAAACGAAAAAACGTAAAGAAAAGNCAACAAAAGGAGATAAAGAAACGTAACTAACGACTTCTTCCGAAAGAATAGAGAAGAACGATAAGAAACTTTGAGACGTAAGTCTACGAATATAGAAAGGAAAAGAGGAAACGAAAAGCGGAAAGAAGAAAAGTGTCGATGAACATTCCGGAGGGTTCTGTCGGTAAAACGAAAAAACGTAAAGAAAAGGTACCCCTACCAGAACTAGGGACAGCGGACATGTTACAGTACTTGGAGTCAGGTATCAAGTGGTCCGTGAGATAGATAGTCTAGATCCTGGAATTTAGATAAAGAGTGAAGGTGAGATATTAGTATTCCCTAAACTAAATCAGATCGTCAAAAGGGATGAAAGAAGTTAAATTCAGACTTAAACCATTATTCCTCAAGTACTAGACTCGGTGTCAGTCGAGGACCAGAACAAAAACAACTGACATATCTCGAAGAGGTAGAAACCGACGTTTCTTATATTAGTTAGACTAAAGCCACAACTGGTAGACCACTACAGGTACACATCTCAGAAGAGAACACAACAACCTTCTCCCACAAACGATACTGGTCACGTAAAAGAACCGTTTTGAGATAATCAAAAACGGGACGAAGTAAGACGTAAGGTTCCGGTTTAAACGGACAATGAGGTCTACAAAGAACTGAAGGAGGAAAACGTAAGGTCAGGGGATATTACTTTTCCTGTAGAAAAAAGCCACAATCAAGACGTATCCATTACATTAAGGAGGTCCACCAAACCATACGATCCAACATAATTCTACTTTTTTTTTTTAGACAGAAGTTTAGATTCGATTGTACGTATAAAAGACATCTTTGTCTAATTGATACTGTTGTGATTATGGACGTCATCTCTTAGATACGACAATTTGCATTTTAGTAAGAATTGACAATAAGTGGAGTGAAAATAACGGGTCTCGTACTCCGGTGATTAAAAAGGTTACTCTGCTTGTACACCCCTTGAGGTCTCCGATCATCTCGTAGAATAGACACCAATGTTTTGTAAACTAGTCTTACATTACGTGGAGACAACGGGAATCACCATTTGACTCCATATTCGAGACATTATATATACTACCAGTTCGTAAGGAGTATAAAGAATTAGTCTTAATCGGAGTTACTGTGGTTTTATACTGAAATATAAAGATAAACCCATACCTGGGCACAGAAATTATACGTTTCCACTTAGAAATAAAACTCAAAATACAAAAGTCTTCCGTCGGGATAGAGTCTACGTTTATAGGAACCCTTTTCGGAGATTAAGGACCCGTGACTCAACACGGGTGAACCTAGAGGACCGTGATCTGTCAGAGAAGACATTAATTCGACATGAGATAGGTACTCCAAGTTGAGGAATGAAAAAGGGACTCTATTTTCTGTTCGGACTTACCCAGAGTTCACTTCAGACACTAAACGGTTATAGAGACCGAAGGATATAATATTAAATAAAGTTCTAATTTGACTTTTCTCTCAATAAAGGTTTCCTCCCTGAGACAAATTTAAATCAGGGGTAAAGTCAGACTTTATTCTACCCCGACGAACCTTCGTTAAAAGGACTTTTTCTACATGACCTATCATTATTAAAATTTTTAGCATAGACTGTCGGGTGTACGAATCGAGAGGTTCCCATCGGACCCACATCCATCTGACGATTGTGTCAGAGTGCTTTATTCTCTTGTATTTATTAAGGCGTGGAAAGACTCTAGTAACAAGAATCTTTTGGCGTGTGACTCCCTGAGTGTACCGTAAAATGGCACAGTCGCGAAGAACAGTAGGGTCGGACTTGTCCTTAGAACGGCCGACAGATAAAGGAGGGAATCCCTCGTTTTGGGAAGGACCTTCACAGAACGCCACTCGACCATGGACGGGATGTAAAAATACTGCGAACGCTGTCGCAGTCTATACGACCCCTTTCGAGTCGTGTGCTACCAGACCTTTAAAATGCACGCAGGAGACACACAAAACAAAAGATTTTGTGTGTTCACAAAAGGTCACTTAAGTCTTCCCCACCGTTTGAGAAACATAAATCAACGTAACTCGTTGTAATCGACATACGTCGTTTAAGACTAGTTAAGAGAAAAGTGAAAATAAGACAATTTTCGTAAAAGATTAAAAGGAATAATACCGAAGAGTCTATATGTTAGCAGTAAATTTTCACCTTTAAATTAAAGGTCTATGTACCTCAAACCCCGAAAAATTCACAGAAACTATGATTAAAGAGTAAATTTACGAAAGAAGAAACGTTAGTGGGAGGTACAAAGGAGTCATAAAATTGAACTAACTCTGACAGTTACCGATTCAGATTCTAGAGAAAACCATTTCTCTGACGTGAAGTTTTATACATCCAATAAAATTTAATAGAAAACTACAACTAAAGATTGTACTAAGGTGTCACTATTCTCTTGTCTGAGACGTACTAAAGTTATGGAAACCTGGTACTTTAAAAACGTGGAACAAAATACAGGGACCTATACAAGGTCATAGAGGACCAAATATCAGATACCCTTGCACTTATCTTAAACATGGGACGACAACACACTTTTAACATATTCAGAATTAATACAACTTAACCAAGTACCACGGAAAGTCCGGATGACGTCGGAAAATGAAAAGACAATTAAATAAGATAATCAAAAACTGTGAAACTATAACTTTGAGGTTGATTTTTAGAATTAAACAGATGAATTTTTTATTGATACTATATATCACCTTGATATACATTGAAACAAGAATAAAAGGTTCAGAGGATATTTACACAATAGTATGAAAGTATTACAGGTTTTCTATTTTTCTTCCACACCGTTCGTGTCACGGAACTTCCTTCCCTGCCACAGAGCCAGGCTCAGGAGCCCCGGACCGTGACGGCAGACCGAGCACCGTGACTCACTTACGTCGACGACGACTTAAAGAATGCACACCGCCGGGTGGGACGACCGAGTCCGACGTCGTTCCGGTGGGATCGCAGGATAGACGAAGAATCGCCAACGACACGATTGCCGAAGTGCGGGAGGTGCTACCAGTCAGAATATAGTCATCGTGGGTTGTCAAAAACTGGTTTAGTAAGTGTTATAAAAGAAAATATACCTTTTACGTGTTATCCTTATTTTCGACTAGAATTCCTCCTGACCTGAGGGGTCTTGAGATCCAAGTGTGCGGGGAGATCGGGACTTCGAGGCAAAGAAGACGGACCCGAGATCGGAGTCTCTCTGCTGCCGAAACATTGGAGGTTTTGGACATTTCGCTTTCTTTCTCCAACGGTAGTCAAGTCAGTCAAGTCAGTGATCAACACAGGTCGAGAAACGTTGGGGTACCTGACGTCGTACGGTCCGAAGGGACAGGTAGTGGTTGAGGACCTCGAGTGAGTTTAAGAACAGGTAGCTCAGCCACTATGATAGGTTGGTAGAGTAGGAGACAACAACGGAAGAGGAGGACGGAAGTTGGAAAGGGTCGTAGTCCCAGAAAAGGTTACTCAACCGAGAAGTGCAGTCCACCGGTTTCATAACCTCAAAGTCGAAATGGTAGTCAGGAAGGTTACTTATAAATCCTGACTAAAGGAAATCATAACTGACCAACCTAGACGAACGTCAGGTTCCCTGAGAGTTCTCAGAAGAGGTTATGGTGTCAAGTTTTCGTAGTTAAGAAACCACGAGTCGAAAGAAATGTCAGGTTGAGAGTGTAGGTATGTACTGATGACCTTTTTGGTATCGAAACTGATCTGCCTAGAAACAGCTGTTTCATTACAGAGACGAAAAATCATACGACAGTTCCAAGCAGTATTGAAAAGAAGGTTCCTCATTCGTAGAAAATTAAAGTACCAACGTCAGCGGTAGACGTCACTAAGACCTCGGGGGTTTTATTTCAGACAGTGACGAAGGTGACAAAGGGGTAGATAAAGGGTACTTCACTACCCTGGTCTACGGTACTAGAAGCAAAAGACTTACAACTCGAAATTCGGTTTAAAAAGTAAGAGGAGAAAGTGAAACTAGTTCTCCGAAAAATCAAGGAGAAGTGAAAGACGGTATTCCCACCACAGTAGACGTANGAGAAGTGAAAGACGGTATTCCCACCACAGTAGACGTATAGACTCCAATAACTATAAAGAGGACCGTTAGAACTAAGGTCGAACACAAAGTAGGTAGGGTCACAAAGAGTACTACATGAGACGTATCTTCAATTTATTCGTCCCACTGTTATATGTCGGAACTTCATGAGGAAAGGGTTTAGCCTTGGTCAGACAANAGTAGGAGACAACAACGGAAGAGGAGGACGGAAGTTGGAAAGGGTCGTAGTCCCAGAAAAGGTTACTCAACCGAGAAGTGCAGTCCACCGGTTTCATAACCTCAAAGTCGAAATGGTAGTCAGGAAGGTTACTTATAAATCCTGACTAAAGGAAATCATAACTGACCAACCTAGACGAACGTCAGGTTCCCTGAGAGTTCTCAGAAGAGGTTATGGTGTCAAGTTTTCGTAGTTAAGAAACCACGAGTCGAAAGAAATGTCAGGTTGAGAGTGTAGGTATGTACTGATGACCTTTTTGGTATCGAAACTGATCTGCCTAGAAACAGCTGTTTCATTACAGAGACGAAAAATCATACGACAGTTCCAAGCAGTATTGAAAAGAAGGTTCCTCATTCGTAGAAAATTAAAGTACCAACGTCAGCGGTAGACGTCACTAAGACCTCGGGGGTTTTATTTCAGACAGTGACGAAGGTGACAAAGGGGTAGATAAAGGGTACTTCACTACCCTGGTCTACGGTACTAGAAGCAAAAGACTTACAACTCGAAATTCGGTTTAAAAAGTAAGAGGAGAAAGTGAAACTAGTTCTCCGAAAAATCAAGGAGAAGTGAAAGACGGTATTCCCACCACAGTAGACGTATAGACTCCAATAACTATAAAGAGGACCGTTAGAACTAAGGTCGAACACAAAGTAGGTAGGGTCGCAAAGAGTACTACATGAGACGTATCTTCAATTTATTCGTCCCACTGTTATATGTCGGAACTTCATGAGGAAAGGGTTTAGCCTTGGTCAGACAACAAGGCAGTCTCTTCCGTTACCGTTGGGTGAGACCATGAGAACGGACCTTTCAGATACCTACCTCCTCGGACCACCCGACGTCAGGTACCCCAGCGCTTCTCAACCTGTGTTGACTCGCTTAAGGGAAAGTGAAAACTGAAAGTAGGTAACCTCTTCCTTTACCGTTGGGTGAGGTCACAAGAACGGACCTCTTAGGGTCCCTGCCCCCTCGGACCACCCGACGGCAAATACCCCAGCGTGTCTCAGTCTGTGCTGACTTCGCTGAATCGTCGACAACAAGGTACAAGTCAAGATTGACAACGGAGAACTGAACGTATGTTTAAAGAGTCCTCCGTCCAGTCCAACAGACCATAAGAATAGAGAACTTCTTAAAAGGTGTCAGAACACTACGTGTGTCAGTTTCCGAAACCGTATCAGTTATTTCGTCTTTATCTACAAAAGGACCTTGAGAGAGCGAAAAAACCACTAGGTCGCCTACAACCGTTAAATTAAAGACCAAGGAGACGGAAAAGATTTTGGTTGAACTTGTAGTCCTTCAAGTGTCAAGTTCATGACAACTTCGGACCGAACTTCTTAAAACTCGTAATGAAATGATCGTACACTCTACTCACGTTAACACGCCATCAAACTCATAAGAAACCGTGACGGAAAGAAACCCTAACCTTACTTTTGCCTGGAAAAGGTCAGGACGCCGGTGACGACTCAAAGGTTTAAACGACTGTATAACTCACGTCGTGAAAGTGTCGTAGTAGAAAATCCTAAACTTTGTCGAGTTGACCTTAAGGTAGTGGAGGTGATCGAAACAAACATCACAACGAAGGATTCCGGGTGAACTGAAGTGTAAGGTCCTACAGACCGAGATCCACTCACTAGTGTGGTAGCACCAACAGATCCAATACTTCTAGAAAAAACAAGTCAAGAAGACACATAAGAACGGTGGAGAAGCATTATAGAAGACGAAGACAATCCAGGTATGGTAAAGACAGGAAATAACTCGGGTAGAAACGTACTTTACAAGGGAACCATAGAGATTAAAAGAACTACTCTAGAGATCAGGAAGGGTAAGATAATAAAAGGAGATAAAGAAACGTGACTAGCGACTTCTTCCGAAAGAATAGAGAGGAACGATAAGAAAACTTGAGACGTAAGTTTACCCATATACAAAGGAAAAGAGGAAACGGAAATCGAAGAGAAAAAAAGTGTCGATTAACATTCCGGAGGAGTCTGTTGGTAAAACGGAAAAACGTAAAGAAAAAGAACTCCTACCAGAACTAGTGACGGAGAACATGTTACAGTGCTTGGAGTAAGGTATCAAGAAGTCCATGAGACAGATAAATTCTTTCAATTGTAGTGTGGAAGAATTTGATGTCTGACCAATAAAAAATAAAAAAAATTAACATCCTGTCTCAATCACACCTCGTAATCGTTTGTCCGACAGGACTCTTTGAACCATTTAATCCCCCGTTGAATCTTACTCCTGTAGATGGTATCCGTTATCTTTAGGTTGAGTCAGTATTTGTCGGTACGTTGAATCGGGGTCTTGGTTCTTTGTCTTATACAGGTAAGGGGACCTTTAAAGGTAGTTGGAGGGGTGGTGACGATAGACTAGAGGCAGTTGTATCTAATCAAGACGTCCTAAGACCACAGTACTTCTGCTTTGGTAAGTCGTACGTGGGAAAACTTACACCGAAGACGTCGAATTGGATTGCAAAGACTCTGTGGAGGCACAACAACTCACACGGTCAAGAAGAAGCAACGATTTATAAGGTAATATAGTCGTCTACTAAACTTATAGATAAGAGAACAACTACCTAAACCCTAACCAGGGTCAAATCCTAACAATGTTTATTCCGACGAAATTTGTAAGAATAGACACTGGAAAACACCTGTATAGGAAAGGAAAAAAGAACTCAATTAAAGATCCTCACTTTGACGACCTAGGATCTCTTCATTAAGTAGCTCGACAAGTGAATTCTACACACGTAGAACCACCTACAACCAATAGTTCGACAAGTGAATTCTACACACGTAAAACCACCTACAACCAATAGTTCGACAAGTGAATTCTACACACGTAGAACCACCTACAACCAATAGTTCGATAAGTGAATTCTACACACGTAGAACCACCTACAATCAATAGTTCGACAAGTGAATTCTACACACGTAGAACCACCTACAATCAATAGTTCGACAAGTGAATTCTACACACGTAGAACCACCTACAATCAATGGCTCGACAAGTGAATTCTACACACGTAGAACCACCTACAACCAATAGCTCGACAAGTGAATTCTACACACGTAGAACCACCTACAGCCAATAGCTCGACAAGTGAATTCTACACACGTAGAACCACCTACAGCCAATAGCTCGACAAGTGAATTCTACACACGTAGAATACAATCAAAAAGGAAATTTTGGATGACTTTTGCGTTACGAGTCTTTGCGTCAAAATTTTCGTTTGATTTGACGACAACCAAATCAACTGAACGAATTTGTTCCGTGATTGACTCGTCGTTAAACTAAAAAGTAAAGTTATTTCAAACATTCAGGCACCGTTTTTTCTTATTATTTCACTAGACTCAAAGACTTTTCACTTTGGTCACACTTTTTGTCGGATTCGACATCTTTCGTTTGTTCGGTCGTTCCGTCGTCTTCAGTTCGCGATCGCTGACGTACACTCCGGGGGGGTCAAGTTTGCGACTTGGGATTGGGAGTCACACTACCATGAGCCCCCGCCGCCGGAACCCCACTACCTTAGCACTCCTACCTCGGGAGGACTCACCCTAAGCACGGGAATACTTTGTCTGCGACTCTTGACAGGGTGACGACACCGTGCACTCCCGGACCACTCCCGGTGGGTACACACTTAGTCCTTCACCCGTGACGGTCTATGCCTCAGAAGGTCGCGTCGGAGGTGTTGACACTCTTTACTTAAAGGTGACTAAAACTGACTTTTTTATTTTGGGGGTTTTAAGGTTGAGTTCATTTCGCGATTTCAGTCTAGATAACATTCCTAATATCAAAGACTGTCTTAGTTTCTTTTATGTGGTCTGAATGGACAGCGAGACAAAGGAGACATTTTCCCCTTCAAAGACCTCTGCCTTCACCGTCGGGAGAGGTCATAAGAACGGGCCTTTTAGAACGGACCATCCGAGGAGACAGGTACCCCAGTGTTTCTCAGCCTGTGCTGACTCGCTGGAGTGAAAGTGACATTGTGCGTGTGGACCTGCAGTCCTAAGAACATTGGTCCGGGAGTCGGTGGTAACGAGTAAGATAAAGGAGAGGCAAAGAAGGAAAAGAGAAAGAGAGGTAGGAAGAAAGGAGGTCCCGTGAACGGTAGAAAGAAAGGAGGAGGTTTACCGTCATTCACAACTGTCATCGTCGAAGAGTTAAGTTCCCCCGTTATCTAATTCGATCTGAGAATCAACTAAGATCTAAGGACTCCTTTCTATCTCACTGAGTCGAATGCAGTTCACGGGTGAGTCCAAATTAGTCACACACACACACGTACGCACATACACACACCATTCCCCTCCCCCACCAGTTCCTATGTTTCTCTAACGTGACACCATCTTGGTGTCACCAAAGGTACTGTTGGGACACTCGACTTCTCAACTTTATTCTCTGTTCTAGGCCTTTTCCCCTCCCCCCACCAGTCTCCGTCAATCTGTTTACTTCGGTTGACACCCAGTAATACAGTGACACCCAACATGTCAGTATAGAGTCGTTGTAAAAGAATCTTTGGCTTAAGGTAAATCTATATATAATTTCTCTTTTCGAGTATTGTTTCTTGTGTCCTCTTCGAAATTTGGAGAGACCCACCCGAGGACGAAGTAGAGGAGACCTAGGAAAGGACACATCGGAAAACAGTTAGTCTATCGTACTCTGTGTGGGACCTTTCTCGAGTCGGTGTAAAGTCACCGTAGTCCCCTAAAGTCGAACACAAACGTTCAACGTGTCACTCGTCAATCTAAAAATTCGAGGAACACCCCTCTACCCCCAATCGACTCAACCCCTTCGGTCTCCTACTTTTCCGGTGGACGGTAGGGCATTTGTTCTGGTTCTTTTTGGTCCAGAAAGTGCGAGATGGAGGGACCAATGAAGGCGGGGCGTCCCTTGTCGTCCACAAGTCGGACTTTATTTTCCTTAGTCCAGACGTTCACATGCGTGTGCGTGTGGCTGTGGGCGTCCTACGTTGAACACACGTCAGGAAACTCTTTCTTTTTGACAGTTCCGAGGGAGGTGGTCCTCAAGAGTTGGGACGGGATGCTCCTCCCTGAGTCCAGAGGTGAGGGGTGACGTAAGAGTCACGGACAAAGCCAGCTCAGGCCTCGAACGTAGGAAGTTAGACGTACAGGGGCTAGAGATCTGACCCCTGTCGTCTCCGGACGGGAGGACTGTTTCCGAGACACTCGACTTCTAATACGGCTCGGACGACTACCTACCACAGAACCGAGACTATTTGGTTTAGCATACGTTTCGTGAAATGTCTGTAATCGTAAAAACAGGGATGTCGTTAGTACCTCTATCCAACAATTCAAGTATATGATCTGTGCTTCTGATCAGTTCCTATTCTAGTATCGAGTCTACCATTTCTTAGACGGAGGTTTCGTCCTCTGGGGTCAAGTTAAGGACCTAACCCTTCTAGGGGACTTCTTCTCTCTCCGATGGGTGAGATCATAAGAACCCGAAGAGAACGTCGAGACGACCATTTCGTAGGCGGAAGTTACGTCCTCTCAACCCAAGTTAGGGACCCAACCTTTCTAGGGGACCTCTTCCCTTTCCGATGAGTGAGGTCATAAGACCGGACCTCTTAAGGTACCTGACATATCAGGTACTCGAGGAGTCGTTCATGCGTTCCCTTTAGTTCTTGATGTAAAAGTCAGGGTTTGGTGGACTGAGGTTTTAGGTCGACTTTGAATCGCAGTCAAATAGGTCGTTTCGTTTCAATCTTTAAGGACGGGACAGGAGTCAAGAGACTCGGGACTTGCGGTCGACACGACATCCGATTACCTTGTGACTGTCCTTTCTCCAAAGGTACCCTTTACTCGAAGCGTACGGTTTTTATATTCACTTCTGACTTAGTGTCTCAAAAGACTAGTAAGCAGTTCGCCATTACGAAACATAGACACGTGAAAAAAGACATCCAATATGAAATTACTCCCAAAAACTTTTTACTTAGTATTCTTAAGTTGGTTCAACATTCATCTCTCGAGTTAACATATGTATATTGAAGCAACTCTCGTTATTGAAGTAAAATGAGTAGAAGCTTAGGAAAAGGAACACTTTAACGACCGTGTTTCATGTACGAACTGCTTATGAATAACCTTAAACTAAGTAAGGAGACATATATCTGCGCAAAGGTATAGGTGTTTTATTATCTTACAATCTTGACCTTTCGTGGACCATATGGCCGACTACTTTGAGTCAAAAAGAAATCTAATGTTCACCGAATTTCTCCTTCCCCAGTCTTTTAACTGAGTGTCTTGATTTTAAGGAGAGAATATCTGGTTTCATACAATCTTATACGAGAAACGTGTTTATTCAAGTGAGACCCCATTTAGAGGGTAGTTGGTGTACTTTCGTACACAAAGTTTATACGAAGTTATCTAAGGTAGGTTACTAGTCTGACTTAGACTAGGTCAAAATTAAAGAGAACAGTTGACTTTAAATAAATCGTCGTGTGGATGACTGGAGTCCCGAAGGGCCCACCACGATCACCATTTCTGGGACGGACGGTTACGTCCCCCGTTCTCTGTCCTCGAGCCAGGGACCCAGCCCTTCCAGGGGACCTCGTCCGTTGCCGTGGGGTGAGGTCACGAGAACGGACCTCTTAGGGTACCTGTCTCCTCGGACCTCCCGATGTTAGGTACCCCAACGTCTCAGTCTGTGTTGACTACGTCGAATCGTGTGTGCGTTAGATGACTGTTCTTTTCCTATGATTACAAATAATTTATACACAAATATTCGTCCCGTCGAACAAGTGTTACAGAGTAAGTCAAACGGTAGAAACACAGTGGGGACTCTCAGACCCAAAACGAAGACGAAACGTCCACCTCCTCGACCCACAGGTCCATCGTGCGACGGACTCTAATGTTTGAGTCACTTTCCTAGTTCGTCCCTTTCAGCTCAGTCTGAGACCATAAGTCTTAGGGTCTGATCTTGTAAACAGGTGATTTCTGAGACGGTGTTTAGTCTTGTATTGAGAGGACTTTCCTCGGTAAGATGCAGTCCGTAAGACTTCGATCGGACTTCAAGGTCATACAATATCGTCTTCGATAGGAGTCAAAGTCTTATCGAAAGTGAAATTAGAAGAATTGGGACTACGATAATGAACAGTACAGAGTAGTTTTTGAGTTACATGGAATTATAAAGCCCTTTCTGTACAGTAATCGTTCTTGTGTTCTTTCTGTTGTCGCGATGACATCAGACCGGCAAACTGAACCCAACGGGGGACTACAAACACGAAACTTAGCGAGTACTTAGGTGGGTAAATAATTTATCGGGACACCAGTGTCGGGTCGAGACCCTCTTAAAGAAGGGTAAGTTCATATGCGTAAAGTCAGACGATATGTGCAGTAACAAGAAATAAGAAGTGAACGAGGTACAAACTCTCATTTGAACATTTTAGGAATAAGGTAGTAGTTAAGTTTATATGTTTTGTCATGAGGTCAAAGAAAGGTCTGAGTCAAAGTAGGAACATTCAACCTTCGGAAAAATAACTGACTTTATTTTAGAGAAACCATACATTTATGTAGTGTAAACAGTTGCCTATTGTGTAAGAGTCACAAAGGACGCACATGCGTGTCCGAACGTGTGTAAGTATCGTAAACCGTCTCCCTGACTCACCTCCAATTTCTTCGTTATAGAATTTAAAGACTTAAACAAATACTAATAAAAATAGTTAAAAACAACCTCATATTAAGGCAATGTTATAACACAATCAAAGACGACATATCGTTTCACCTAGTCAATATACAAATGTATTTAGGGGCTTTAAACGGACGTAAAGAGGTAGTCAGACGTTTATGAAGAGGACACCTATGCAATCCTGAAGAACTTTTGTACTGAAATGAAACCAAAACAACAATAAGTTCTTAAACCAGAGTGTCCTGAACAACCTTATTGGGACCTACAAAACAAAACAAAACAAAACAAATTAAAAATAAAAATGAAATAAAATGAAATGTTATGACATAACCAAAACGGTATGTAACTGTACTTAGGTCGTGCCCGCATATACGCAAGGGTTTGTACTTGGGGGGAGGGTGAAGGGAGGGGTATTGTATTTCCCCATCTATTTCCCATGAAGTGATGGGACCAGATGCCATGATCTTCGTTTACTGAATGTTGAGCTTTAAGCCAACTTTTTCACTCTCCTCTTTCACTTTCATCAAGAGGCTTTTTAGCTCCTCTTCACTTTCTGCCATAAGGGTGGTGTCATCTGCATATCTGAGGTGATTGATATTTCTCCTGGCAATCTTGATTCCAGCTTGTGTTTCTTCCAGTCCAGCGTTTCTCATGATGTACTCTGCATAGACGTTAAATAAGCAGGGTGACAACATCCAGCCTTGACGCACTCCTTTTCCTATTTGGAAACAGTCTGTTGTTCCATGTCCAGTTTAAGTGTTGCTTCCTGGCCTGCATACAGATTTCTCAAGAGGCAGGTCAGGTGGTCTGGTATTCCCATCTCTTCAAGAATTTTCCATAGCTTATTGTGATCCATATAGTCAAAGGCTTTGGCATAGTCAATAAAGCAGAAATAGATGTTTTTCTGGAACTCTCTTGCTTTTTCCATGATCCAGCAGATATTGGCAATTGGATCTCTGGTTCCTCTGCCTTTTATAAAACCAGATTGAACATCAGGGAGTTCACGGTTCATGTACTGTTGAAGTCTGACTTGGAGAATTTTGAGCATTACTTTACTAGAATGTGAGATGAATGCAACTGTGCGGTAGTTTGAGCACTCTTTTGCATTGCCTTTCTTTGGGATTGGAATGAAAACGGACCTTTTCCAGTCCTGTGACCACTGCTGAGTTTTCCAAATTTGCTGGCATATTGAGTGCAGCACTTTCACAGCATCATCTTTCAGGATTTGAAACAGCTCAACTGGAATGTCATCATCTCCACTAGCTTTGTTCATAGTGATGCTTTCCAAGGCCCACTTGACTTCACATTCCAGGATGTCTGGGTCTAGATGAGTGATCACACCATCATGATTATCTGGGTTGTGAAGATCTTTTTGTACAGTTCTTCTGTGTATTCTTGCCACCTCTTCTTAATATCTTCTGCTTCTGTTAGATCCATACCATTTCTGTCCTTGATCGAGCCCATCTTTGCATGAAATGTTCCCTTGGTATCTCTAATTTTCTTGAAGAGATCTCTAGTCTTTCCCATTCTGTTGTTTTCCTCTATTTCTTTGCATTGATCGCTGAAGAAGACTTTCTTATCTCTTCTTGCTATTCTTTGGAACTCTGCATTCAGATGCTTATATCTTTCCTTTTTTCCTTTGCTTTTCGCCTCTCTTCTTTTCACAGCTATTTGTAAGGCCTCCCCAGACAGCCATTTTGCTTTTTTGCATTTCTTTTCCATGGGGATGGTCTTGATCCCTGTCTCTTGTAAAATGTCATGAACCTCATTCCATAGTTCATCAGGCACTCTATCTATCAGATCTAGGCCCTTAAATCTATTTCTCACCTCCACTGTATAATCATAAGGGATTTGATTTAGGTCATACTTGAATGAGGTTTTCCCTACTTTCTTCAATTTAAGTCTGTATTTGGCAATAAGGTGTTCATGATCTGAGCCACAGTCAGCTCCTGGTCTTGTTTTTGTTGACTGTATAGAGCTTCTCCGTCTTTGGCTGCAAAGAATATAATCAATCTGATTTCAGTGTTGACCAAAGTGGATGGTATATGTTAGATGCAAAGATTATGACTCCACAAGCTCAGCAATGGAAAGTAATCAAGGGTTTATATGAGATTACCCACTATGGATGTGAAGCTCTTTGGAAATTACTATAAAGATTGTGGGTAAAGGAGTGGAAGTGGTGGTGGCCCAGATTACCAAGTCATGTGCCACATGTTTACAAAATGACCCTAGAACAGTGCCACCCCTCCTCCATGATTCAGACCCATTCAGTGCTGAGGAAATGACATGGAGAACTGGCCAGTCGGTTTTAATCAGATGCCCAAGACTAGAGGATACAAATATTTATTGGTAAAGGAAGACACATTCACTGGATGGGTGAAGACTTTCCCCATTTGGAAAGGAAAGGTGTTAGGAGTGACAAATAACGTGATTAAAAAGATAACCCCACCTTTCAGTTTACCTCGGTATATACAAAATGATAATGAACCTCTTCCAGATTTAGGAATTATTTTAGGAAAATGGTTTGGGTTCCCAAGAGCATGGCTGAAATTCAGGAACAGGAACTGAGGCCTCTGTGTGTGTGTGCTCGTATGTGTCTATATGTGTGCTATATATGTATGATATTGCCAAAAATAATTCATAGAAGAGCTCTATTTGACTTAAAGGAGATTAAATACTCATATAAATACTCAAACATATAAAATAACTAGGCCAGAATGAATTTCAGCCTCATGTTAGCTGAAAAATATGCACGGCAAACTGGTATCTGGTATTAAAAGTGGTTTAAGCTTTTTGGTGTGATTAATACAGGCAAAGGGTAACACATGATTAGGCCGAGAGGAGCTACTCCACGTTGAAGGTCAGGAGGGGCGGCGGTGAGGAGATACCCTTCATCCAGGGTAAGGAGCAGTGGTTGCGCTTTGCTGGGGCAGTCATGAAGAGATACCCCACGTCCAAGGTAAGAGAAATCCAAGTGAGATGGTAGGTGTTGCACGAGGGCATCAGAGGGCAGCCACACTGAAACCATAATCCCAGATAACTAGTCAATCTAATCACACTGACCATCGCCTTGTCTAACTCAGTGAAACTAAGCCATGCCCTGTGGGGCCCCCCAAGATGGGTGGGTCATGGTGGAGAGGTCAGACAGAATGTGGTCCACTGGAGAAGAGAATGGCAAACCACTTCAGTATTCTTGCCTTGAGAACCCCATGAACAGTATGAAAAGGCAAAAAGACAGGACACTGAAAGAGAAACTCCCCAGGTCGGTAGGTGCCCAATATGCTTCTGGAGATCAATGGAGAAATAACTCCAGAAAGAATGAAGGGATGGAGCCAAAGCAAAAACAATACCCAGTTGTGGATGTGATTGGTGATAGAAGCAAGGTCCAATGCTGTAAAGAGCAATATTGCATAGGAACCTGGAATGTCAGGTCCATGAATCAAGGCAAATTGAAAGTGGTCAAACAGGAGATGGAAAGAGTGAACGTCGACATTCTACAAATCAGCGAATTAAAATGGACTGGAATGGGTGAATTTAACTCAGATGACCATTATATCTACTACTGCGGGCAGAAATCCCTTAGGAGAAATGGAGTAGCCATCATGGTCAACAAAAGAGTCCAAAATGCAGTACTTGGAAGCAATCTCAAAAATGACAGAATGATCTCTGTTCGTCTCCAAGGCAAACCATTCAATATCACAGTAATCAAGTCTATACCTCAACCAGTAATGCTGTAGAAGCTGAAGTTGAACAATTTTATGAAGACCTACAAGACTTTTTAGAACTAACACCCCAAAAAGATGTCCTTTTCATTATAGGGGACTGGAATGCTAAAGTAGGAAGTCAAGAAACACCTGGAGTAACAGACAAATTTGGCCTTGGAATACGGAATGATGCAGGGGAAAGACTAATAGAGTTTTGCCAAGAGAACGCACTGGTCATAGCAAACACCCTCTTCCAACAACACAAGAGAAGACTCTACACATGGACATCACCAGATGGTCAACACTGAAATCAGATTGATTATATTCTTTGCAGCCAAAGATGGAAAGCTCTATACAGTCGACAAAAACGAGACCTGGAGCTGACTGTGGCTCAGATCATGAACTCCTTATTACCAGATTCAGACTTAAACTGAAGAAAGTAGGGAAAACCTCTAGACCATTCAGATACAACTTAAATCAAATCCCTTATGATTATACAGTGGAAGTGAGAAATAGATTTAAGGGCCTAGATCTGATAGATAGAGTGCCTGATGAACTACGGAATGAGGCTCATGACACTGTACAGGAGACAGGGATCAAGACCATCCCCATGGAAAAGAAATGCAAAAAAGCAAAATGGCTATCTGGGGAGGCCTTACAAATAGCTGTGAAAAGAAGAGAGGTGAAAAGCAAAGGAAAAAAGGAAAGATATAAGCATCTGAATGCAGAGTTCCAAAGAATAGCAAGAAGAGATAAGAAAGCCTTCTTCAGCGATCAATGCAAAGAAATAGAGGAAAACAACAGAATGGGAAAGACTAGAGATCTCTTCAAGAAAATTAGAGATACCAAGGGAACATTTCATGCAAAGATGGGCTCGATCAAGGACAGAAATGGTATGGACCTAAAGGAAGCAGAAGATATTAAGAAGAGGTGGCAAGAATACACAGAAGAACTCTACAAAAAAGATCTTCACAACCCAGATAATCATGATGGTGTGATCACTCATCTAGACCCAGACATCCTGGAATGTGAAGTCAAGTGGGCCTTAGAAAGCATCACTACAGACAAAGCTAGTGGAGGTGATGGCATTCTAGTTGAACTATTTCAAATCCTGAAAGATGATGCTGTGAAAGTGCTGCACTCAATATGCCAGCAAATTTGGAAAACTCAGCAGTGGTCACAGGACTGGAAAAGGTCCGTTTTCATTCCAATCCCAAAGAAAGGCAATGCCAAAGAATGCTCAAACTACCGCACAGTTGCACTCATCTCACATTCTAGTAAAGTAATGCTCAAAATTCTCCAAGCCAGGCTTCAGCAATACCTGAACCGTGAACTTTCAGATGTTCAAGCTTGTTTTAGAAAAGGCAGAGAAACCGGAGATTAAATTGCCAACATCTGCTGGATCATGGAAAAAGCAAGAGAGTTCCAGAAAAAAATCTATTTTTTCTTTATTGACTATGCCAAAGCCTTTGACTGTGTGGATCTCAATAAACTGTGGAAAATTCTGAAAGAGATGGGAATACCAGACCACCTGACCTGCCTCTTGAGAAACCTGTATGCAGGTCAGGAAGCAACAGTTAGAACTGGACATGGAACAACAGACTGTTTCCAAATAGGAAAAGGAGTACGTCAAGGCTGTATATTGTCACCCTGCTTATTTAAATTCTATGCAGAGTACATCATGAGAAACGCTGGACTGGAAGAAGCACAAGCTGGAATCAAGATTGCCGGGAGAAATATCAATAACCTCAGATATTTTTGTAGATCCCATGACAAACTTTGCCCAAGTAGGTGGGGGTTGTTACAAAATCCCTGGGGCAAAGCTGGCTGGGTGGGGTCTTCAAAGGCAAATAAAAATTGGCTTTCCTCCTCCAACAGTATAGAATAGAAAGTGAAAGGGAAGTCACTCAGTCATGTCCGACTCTTTGCGACCCCGTGGACTACAGCCCACCAGGCTTCTCTGTCCATAGGATTCTCCAGGCAAGAATACTGGAGTGATTTACCATTTCCTTCTCTAGGGGATCTTTCCTACCCAGGGATCAAACCCAGGTCTCCCACATTGGAGGCAGATGCTTTAACCTCTGAGCCAGAGGGTATCTTTTAAATCAATTGGGCTTCCTTCATAGCTCAGTTGGTAAAGAATCCACCTGCAATGCAGGAGCTCCCAGTTCAGTTCCTGGGTCAGGAAGATCCCCTGGAGAAGGGATAGGCTACCCACTCTTGTATTCTTGGGCTTCTCTTGTAGCTCAGCTGGTAAAGAATCTCCCTTCAATGCGGGAGACCTGGGTTCGATCCCTGGGTTGGGAAGATCCCCTGGAGAAGGGAAAGGCTACCCACTCCAGTATTCTGGCCTGCAGAATTCCATGGACTGTATAGGTTGCAAAGATTCGGACATCACTGAGTGACTTTCACTTTCACTTCCTTTAAATCAATTACTGAAAAATATTTGGCTTATTCAGGAATTTCAGACAATAGAGTTAGGCAACACTGGGTGTAAATGAATTACAGCCTCATTTATTATTCATAAATCTTGAACTAGTCTTAATTTATCATTTGACTTCTTTACAACCTAAATAGGAGTGTTGCCTGGACTGTTACAGGGAATTAATAGCCCCTGCTCCTTTAAATTCTCATTGATGGATTTTAACCTTTCCTCAACCTCAAGTTTCAGTGGATACTGCTTTTGATGTGGAAATAGGTGCGAGTCTTTGAGCTTGATAACTACAGGAATAGTATTTTGTGCTCAACCCACAGTTTTTCCATCAGGCCACACGCTAGGATTTATATTTTGTTAAATTAATGAGGGAGAAATGAAGGGCTCCATGTTCATGAAAACAGAGGCATGGGCCTTTCTCAGCATATCCCTCCCCAAAAGGGGTGAGGGAGACTCTGGCAGGACCAGAAACTCATGTGAAAAAGCACAGAGTCGCAGTTGCAGCTTAGAGGACGACTGAAATAATGCGGTTTGGGTTGTCCACACAGTCCCATCATGGAAGAGGACTGGGGAGAGCGTGGGCCAGGGGCTTCAGGAAGCAAAAATTAAGTTGCCCCAGTGTCCAAAAGGAAACCGGTGGGTTGGCCCACCACAGTTATTAATACCCGAGGTTCCTCAGGTGTAATTAGGACGGGAGCTTGTGTGGGGACCCCCGGGCACCTTCAGTCCTGATTGTCTTGAGAGTCAGACCCCTGGGACCTACGCCTCTGGGGACAGTCTCTCCTCTCATGTGGTCCCATGCAGACGGGACATGGAGCCGGGAGGCCTAGATGCCTGAGGGCTATTTCGCTTGAGGTGCCCCTCCTGTCCACAGTAACGGCAAGCCCGCCCCTTTCCCCTGGGTCCCTCTGGGCATTTTCCTCTGGCTGTTTAAGAACAGTTCTGGCAGCCATCACAAGGGCTTCTGCCTGTTCCTCAGTCTTCCTCTCCCTTTCTTTCTTCTCATATCCCCTGCTATAATAGACTGTCTGAGACAGCTGCAACAGATTATCTAAAGACTGACTTGGTCCATACACCTGTTTTAGTAGCTATCTGGAGCCAACTGAGTGAGAAATTGATCTTTTAAGATCACTCTCCCATCTTCAGTTGTAGGACCAATCTCAGTGAATCTGCAAAGGGCTTCCCTCAGTCTATCTAGGAATTTACCAGGAGCTTCCTTCTCCTCCTGTTCTGTGTTTGCCAGTTTGGCATAGTTTAAAGTCTTAGCAGGCACTCGCCCAGGTCCTTCCAGAACACATCTGACAAAATGACTCTGATCCCATCTTCCTTTAGCTGTGTTATAGTCCCAGTCTGGTTCTATAGTTGGCACCACCTGATTCCCAGTGGGGAGGGCTGCTCTCTCCTCCTCCCTCTTCCCTACTGATTCATCACCAAGCCATTCATCTCCATAGGCAACAGTTTTCCCCAAAACTCAAGGTTTTGATTCAGGGGTTAGTGTCTACCCCAGGATATACATCACATTCTTCCAAGTAAGGTCATAAAGCAGAGTAACACCCTTAAAGGCTCTAATATATTTTTCTGGGTCCTCCAAATAGTCTCTCAGGTCCTCCTTGATTCTTTGCATTTCTTGATAAGAAAAGGGCTCACTAACTCTCATAAATTGATCGTTTCTCCCCGTGGGCCTTCATGAAGAGGCAACAGCTTGTGTGGCTGGTCCTCAGCCTCTCTGGATGCCCTTCACATATGATCCCAGGGAGAGATTGGAGAAGCCTGTTTTCCTTTGTCTCTTTGTCTCCTGTCCTCCGTCTCATCCTGTATTTCACCCTTAGTTTTAGCTGTCTAACTAAGTGTCTCTTACTTCGATTGTCTGAGTTTCTATTGAAACCAGAGTAGTCTGAGGTCATATTGAGACAGGGGTCGTTTGGGCAGCTTGAATCTCAATTTGGATTTTTATTGAGACCAAGGCAACTTAAAGTTTGGTTTGAGTTTCTACTGAGACCAAGGTAACCCTTTCTGGAGGGGTTCCCTGACTTTCAGTTTGTTTAGTTTGGAGCCCCAGGTATGGAGGTAAAGTAGGAGGACAGGAGGCAGCGGAAGGTTTCATACCCAAATCTACACCCTTAGAAACCTATGTCATGTCTCACAGAGAAAAAGAAAAGGCAATTTGCTACTTCTGCCTATTTCCCTCGTTCTCTACAGAACCTGTCTAATTGTGAAACAGATTACACTGAAGTGACCCTCTAACCAGCACTGCTTGCTGTCCTCCAGGGGATACCGTGGCCATGCAGGACCACATAGGAAGATCAGGCGTGTCTGCTTTCAGCTCTGGGGATCAGATCTATCCCAGTTTTTCAGGATACAGTTCAAAGGAGTGAGGCTGGAATTGTTAGCTCCCATCTGTAAGAGAGAAAAGCAGCAACCAGTGCCATTTTTCTACTGAGGCATCCTTCCCTGTTCCAGATAGGGGTGGAGACATCTAGCTTCTACCTAAGCCTCCTTCCCTGGCAGGAGTTAACCTGCCTCTTACCGACACAGGCATCCCACTTCCGCCCCTCCTCATCCTACCATCAGCGTGGGGTGGAGATGCATCAGGGGCAGACCTAATGGCATCCCAAACTGATGTCCCGTTCCTCAGCATGAAAACCTCTGCCTGCCTCTGATGCCACCTGAAGTGCCATCAGAATAATCCTCCAGAGCGCCTCCCAAGTTAAGACCACTAGGGGAAACATCTGTCTCCTGGGTACCTGTGCACAACCCTGAGTATATTCCTGACCACAATAAGACTGGTAACTCATAAAGGGACAAACATAAACCAAGACGGTCCTTCCAAGCATCACCACACCAGTACGAGTGACAGCAAGAGATGGTGCAGGGCTGGCCAGTGAGCAAAAAGTTATTTTTTTCCTCGAGTTATTAGGGCCAGTTCTTCCAGTTCATTCCCACAGATTCCGCAGAAAGAATATCTAAGGAGTTTGGACAAAAGCCACTGGGGAGCCTACTCTGGTCCATTAAGACCTAGCATTACCAAAGGAAGAAGCCAGCTGTACTTCCTATCTGAGTAACATTTAACCTGAGAGATGCTCTTGAAACTAGAGCTCCACCTAGCTTCTGAATATGCTTCTGTTGTAACTTTTGACTCCTAGAAAGGTTAGGCACTTCCTGAGTACCAATCCAAGTTTGGGATCCAAGTAACAGTACACAGTAACAGCATAGAACACAAGTCTCTTGAAAGTCTATGATCCGACAGATTAGGTTCGTAGTCCTAATTTCCAGGAAGTAATGAAATGGTCAAAGAGACCAGAGAGTTTTGACAGAGAAAGGAGAGTTCAGACTGCACGCTCTGTCCACCTCTGGCCACTCCCCCAGAGGAGACTCTGGGTGCCTCTCGACATTAGCGGGTCAGTATAAGCCCCCACTGTAGGTTTCTTCCATAAGCCCTATGAGGTCACCACGGAACTGCAGATTAGGACACAGCTCTCGTTTCACACGTGCACCTCTTAGAATCAGTCACAACCACAGGCACATAGCAGAGTCAGTGAAGCACAGCAGGAAACATGTTTGCCAAGAGAGCAAAGAACTAGAGCTCCAGGTGTCCTTACCTTGTCCTGAAAAGTGCTGGACAGGCTCCGAAGATGAAAGGTTGCTGCCACCAGCCATGAACGATGCCCAGATTCTAGGTCATAAATGAAAGTTATTCAAGCAGGCCAGACCTGATGCACACTCCCTTCCAGAGCCCAGAACTGGAGCAGTTTCATCCAGGATGTACAATGCAAGGCAGGCTATGCAATAACGGCAACAGATGAGATGGTTACACAAGGGTGGTCAGCACAACAGGCTGAGCTGTGGGCACTCAACCAGGCGCTAAGGGACGCCAAAGGAAAGTGAATTAACATCTACACTGACTCAAGGTACGCCTTTGCTACTTTACATGATCACGGAGCCATTTATAAAGATAGGGGACTACTGAGAGCAGGGGGAAAGGAGAGCAAAAACAAAGCAGAAATCCTTCAGCTGCTAGTGCCAGTCTGGAAGCCTTCCAAAATGGCAGTCATCCACCACAAAGGCCATCAAAGAGAAGCCGATCCAGTCAGCAGACGCAATCAGTTTGCCAACCAGGTAGCGAAGGGGGTGGCAACCCAACTGAATCCCACAGTGGGCCCTGAGCCAATCTCTAAGGTCCTCTTGGCATCAGAATTGCCTCCATCCCGGAGATGTACCAAGGAAGAAGATCAATGGGCTTTAGATGAGGGAGGAACAAAAGGAAAAAAGGGCTGGTGGAAGCTTCCAGACCAAAGACTCTTTGTCCCCAGCAACACAGCAGTCCAACTGGTGAACAGCACCATGAGACAACACACTTAGGGAAAACTGCGCTGGAAAGCTTACCAAGCCATTACTATTTTGTTCCTAAGCTCCCAACCCTGTGCCCAGATCAATGCTAGGTGAGTGACTTGTGCACAAAACAACGCCAGCCAAGGAGCAAGACCCAGCCGAGAGGTGCAGACAGCTGGGACACTGCCCTGTGAAGATCTGGAAGACCCAGCCGAGGGGTGCAGACAGCTGGGACACTGCCTGTGAAGGTCTGGGAGTGGACTTCACTGAAGCCAAGCCCTACAGGGGCCATAAGCATTTCCTTGTGGTAGTCTGCACCTGCTCAGGAGGGGCTGAAGCCTGCCCCACGCGCACTGAACGAGAGGTGGCCAAGGCCCTGCTAAGAGACACGATCCTGAGATATGGCCTGCCTGTCTCCATAGGGTCTGACAAGGGCCAGGCATTGCGTCAGAAATAATCCAGACGTTGTCCAAGACACTGGGAGTCAAATGGAAGCTCCACACTGCTTACAGGCCACAAAGCTCTTGGCAAGTTGAGCACATGAATCGGATCCTCAAGACTACGTTAGCTAAGCTCTGTCAGGAGACCTGGGGTTGGCATGCTACTCCTAGCCTTTCTCCAAGTCTGATGCACCCCGAGGTCTCAGGCTATTCTCCCTTTGAGATCTTATACGGGAGACCAAGCTTCACCAACAACTAGCTGACCTGGAGATGCCCCAATGCCTCCAGGCCCTGGGAGAAGTATAACCCAAGAAACCTTCAAAAGGACTCTCATTCCTTCGGGCAACTGGGTTCATCCCTATCAGCCAGGAGATGAAGTATGTGTTAAAGACTGGAAAAAGGAGCCACTTCAGCCAGTTTGGACAGGCCCCCATACGGTCGTCCTTGCAACCCCTACCGCTGTTAAAGTTACAGGTGTCACCCCCTGGATTCACCACACCAGAGTCAAGATAGCAGTGGCTCCCCTCGACAAGGACATCTGGAAAGCAGTTCGAAACCCTAAGAACCCACTCAAGGTCCAGATCCAAAAGTGACAGCCCTCACCCACAAAGGATACCGAGGCCTGCTCTAGTCACTCTGGGAGCTGACCAGTCAAAGCATGGGAGAAGCTGGAGGATTCTTCAGCCCTGCTCCAGCCACATCCCGGCAGCTGGTCGGTCGACACATGGTGGAAGCTTGAGAATCCAGTTACTGGGACATAAATGGGCTTCCGTTGTCACCCCGGCCCCTTTCCCTGATTAGCATTACTGCCGTGCTCTTTGCTATAGGGCTATCTTCAGCCACTCCCCAGGACTGGAATTTGGCTCCACAGCTGCTATCAGCTGTCTGCTATCTCATCATCCTTATTAGGGACCTCTTGTAATCACTCCCCAGTCAGACACTCCCCTTTTTTCGACTAGAGACATCAGAGAGTTAAGTTATGGCCACGCCCTGCTGAATGGGGACTGATTACTCAACCGGCCTTGATGCTTTCTGTGGGTCAGACACAAGAGCATCCTGGCTACAGCCTACCTAAACGCACTGGGATTTTTCAGTAGAATCAGATGTTTTGGGCAATAGTGGTTTATGTCCTGCTGAGCTGAGGTGTATTAGAAAGTGAAACAGACCCCACATGTATTTCATGCATTCGCATGGCTAGATCAGGTCAGAGGGTTGCTTGGACCTTGCTTTACCATACTCACTACTCTTGCCAAGGAGAGGTCGAAACGTGTGTACATAACAAAACAACCTATTCTATTTGTCAACAATAATGCCAGTACATCAGTTTTGACCCCAGTTCCCCTCCCAGTAAAGACTGGTTAGAGGTTCACCACTTAGAAGGAGGGCTCTGGATGAACCAGGCACAAATTACAAATTTAGAAAGCCCATGGTTAGAGGTTCACCACTCAGACGGAGGCTCTGGGTGAGCCCGACACAGATTATGGATTTAGAAAGCCCAGTGCTGGTTCACCTTGATGAGAGTGCTCCTCATGAAAACCGCAGTAACCCCAGTACTCTGAACTGTGGAGGCTTGTCATGGGAACAGGAATAAACGTTCAATGACAAATACATGTGTGACCCAGTACCCCATAATATCGGGTGTCATGAAGGCCCCTTTCTTCACAGATTGACCTGGGCCTGTGTCAGATGAGCAACCTGGGAAAATATAGAGGTGACCTGGGAGAATAAGGACAAAGAAACACTCCTCCAAAAGGGAACTGTTGATCCCAAATGTAGGCTGGGGATGTGTAACCCAGTCAATTTCACTGTCTTCAACCCTGGGGACTCAAGATGGGAAAAGAGTCACCACATCAGCATCTGTATTAATGGGAGGGGTCCTGACTCGGGAACTGTATTGATATTCCAGAGCATTTCTGTTCCTCTCTGGGTTTCCACACACAGGCTCTTCCATTCTTTTTAGGGAAAGACTGAAGTGGTCCTCCTCCTGTTCCAGCCAAAACTAAAACTGTCTTTCGCCCTGGCAGAGACCATAGCTACTTCTTGCTATGTGTGTGGGGGAACTAACACGGGAGACCACTGGCCCTGAGAAGCTAAAGAATTAGATCACTAGAGACCCTTCAACAGCTCAGGGGAATTAAAAAAGACCAGGGTCAGAATTTGGCATTTAGAGACTTCTTTAATCTACAAAAACTGTCTGGCATGGTGGGGCCCATTATTCAATGTTTCAGTAGGAAAACTCACTTGTCTTGGCCAAAAATATTATAATATTATAATATTCATACTTCTGGTTGGTGGGGAAGCTCAAACTATACAGAACCTAATCCTCACCCTCTAGCAAGCGTCCTTCATTTACGATGGGATGACGTGTCCACTGAAGGCCATTGGCCTGCTCCAGAAGTATCATATTGGATTTGTGGGACTAACGCATATTCAATTTTGCCAGCCAACAGGTCAGGAGTATGTGTATTGGGGACTATCTGTCCTTCCTTTTTCCTACTCTCCCTAGCCTAAGGTGAATCATTGGGAGTCCCAGTTTATAAAGACAGAGGCCCTACCAAAAAGCGCAGGTCTCTACAGACTGGAGGCTGGAAAGGTGATGAGTGGTCTCCTGAATGCATAATCCAATACTACAGGCTAGCTACATGTGCAGAAGATAGGTCTTGGGGCTAACAAACCCAAATTTACATGCTCAACAGAATTATCCAGCTCCAGGCAGTGATTGAAATCATTACTAATGAAATGGCTAGGGATCTTAATTTATTGGCAGAACAACAAACCAGAATGTGTGATGCTATTTATCAAAACTGCCTGGCCCTGGATTACTTACTGGCTGTAGAAGGGGGCATCTGAGGAAAGTTCAATCTTAGCAACCATTGCCTACAGATAGATAATAATGGCAAGGTTATAGAAGAAATAACCAGAAAGATGACTAACATAGCTCATGTCCCAGTCCAGACTTGGAAGGGATGGAATCCCAGAGAGCTATTTGGGGGATGGTTTGCTTCCCTGGTGGCTCAGAGGTTAAAGCATCTGCCTGGAATGCGGGAGACCTGGGTTCGATCCCTGGGTTGAGAAGATCCCCTGGAGAAGGAAATGGCAACCCACTCCAGTACTCTTGCCTGGAGAATCCCATGGAGGGAGGAGCCTGGTAGGCTACAGTCCATGGGGTCACAAAGAGTTGGACACGACTGAGCGACTTTACTTACTTACTTCTTATCTAGGAGAATTCAAAACTGTAGTGGAAATAGTCCTACTCCTCCTTGGGACTTGCCTCCTTGCTGGGGTCCAGCCCCAGTGGATCCAGGGAATTAGAAGGGTGGACGGCGTTGGCCTGGAAAGACTTGTTTATTTATTAATATAAGATTAGATTAAGAAACAATAGTGTAGTAGGAGAATTAAGTGGAGGAAGAGGGCTGAATAGCTTGGATTACGCAGAAAACCAATAAAGTTCCAGACAAGGAGCTTGCACCATCTACGTTAGGCCACAGCGCCCATCTGAATAACGGAGAGTGCCCCGCCTTGGGCTCTCTCTCTTACAGATCTTAAAAGCCGGGACAAGTAAATAGACATAGTGAGCCTCCACATTCCAAGGGATCAGCTTGAAATTAGAGTAAAGAGGAGACATGGGGGAAACCAGTCCAGCGACTGGCTCTCCTTCTATTTTCCTTTAAGGTCTTTTATACTTTTGATTATACATAGAGATCAATGGGTAATACAAAATTATGTAGCTCAGACTCTTTCTGTATATTTTTTGTATACAAAAGGTCTCAGGTGATTTACATTATCTTCTGGCCAGGAGGCTTGTTAACACTTTTTTGGCTCTCTTTCTCAATGAATGTTAATTTCATTTCCCCTGAAGTGTTTTTCTTTAATCTGCATCTCCTTAAAGCATTAAAGTTACATCTCTATGTTAGGGACCAAATGACGGGCTCTAGGACCTGAGTCATGATTACCAGAAAGAGACAGGACACGCGCTCATCCTGCCTGGCCAATCATGTAACGCCAGCTACTCCTGTAACTGAGACAAAGAACTGCCTGTGTATAAGCTGCCATACTCCTTTGTTCAGGGCTCTTGTCAGATTCCGCTGTGCCGGATGAGACTTGGGCCCTAGTGCGCTAGAAATAAACTCCCTTCTTGCCTTTGCATTACTGTGGTGGACTTGCTCTCTCGGTCGGTTCGGAGATACGGGCTTGGTGCATAACATTTGGGGGCTCTTCCAGGATCTCTGTCCCGCTGGGGAGGACAACTCTCCTGGTAGAAGGGAGTAACCTCGTTAGGAGATAAGAGCTCTGAGCACCGGTGCTAACGTTGCAGAAGCCCAGATTAAGTCCGAGGCCCAGTATCGTACTGGGGAGGCATCTGGGTGTAAAGTGCAGAGGCAAGTCCTGCATAAGGCCGGGGCCCGGTATTGTGCCGGGGAGGCAGCTGGCTCTGTGAACATCCTGTAGTAAGATTGAGTGCATTGTCGGTGGCCACCTTGCATTTGTTATCTGTTTGTCTATTCATGGTGTCTGCGTTGCTCTTTGTGTGCTCTGTTGGCTCCCAGTGTACTTTTCTGTGATCGTGGGACAAACAACTTCTACTCCTTTATCTCATGATTAACCACTTCTCTGATTTCAAGTCTAGAGCTCAGAATCTTTTGTTACTGGTGAAGAAGAGCAAACTGGTGACTTTCTGTTCCACCGAGTGGCCCACCTTTGACGTCGGATGGCCACAAGAGGGAAGCTTCAATCCCCAAATTATCCAGGCAGTTAAAGAGAGGGTGCTTACTCCTAGTCCTGCTGGGCACCCAGATCAGACTCCCTACATTCTGGTCTGGCAGGATCTAGTGTGAAACCCGCCGGAATGGCTTAAACCCTTTGTTCTCGCTCCTCCTAAACCTCCTAAACCTCCCCATCCCTCTTCCCCAACTCCAACCTCGCCAAGCCCACAGGTGCTAGTCATGAAGGCTTCCGAAGAAAAACAAGGAAAAAAGGACGAGAATCGACCAAAGCCGGTCTTCCAGGAATCTTCTCTGTATCCTAATCTGATAGATCTGGAGACCGAATTGTTCCCACCCCCGTATGTGGATCCACATCCGCCCTTGCTTCCACAGGTTCCACAGGTTTCATCGGGAGAAGCCAGGAGGAGAACCGAGCCTTCAGCTCATCCCAGAGAAGGGGGCCCTGCCCAGGGAACTCGGGGAAGAACAAGGGAAATGGCCAGCGTAGCGGAAGAAGACCCAGAAGTCCCCTCCTCCACCGTTCACACGTTTCCGGTCTGGGCGGGGCCAGCCAGAGAGGGTGGAGAGCGGACATATCAGTATTGGCCCTTCTCCACTAGTGATCTGTACAATTGGAAAACCCAGACTCCCTCCTTCTCTGAAAAACCGCAGGGTCTTATTGATCTTTTAGAGTCTATCCTTTTTACTCAGAATCCCACTTGGAATGATTGTCAGCAACTGTTACAGGTGCTTTTCACTACAGAGGAGCACGAGCGGATCCTGTCAGAAGCTCGGAAGAATGTGCCAGGGGTGGATGGGAGGCCCACAATACAGCCTAACCTCATTGAGGAGGGGTTCCCCTTGGTGCGACCCAACTGGGAATTCGAATGCGCTGAAGGTAGGGAGCGTCTCCAAGTGTACAGTCAGACTCTTATGGCCGGCCTTAGAGCAGCCGCCAGGAAGCCAACTAATTTGGCCAAAATAAATTCAGTGAGGCAGGAACCAAATGAGAGCCCAGCAGCCTTCCTTGAAAGGATAATGGAAGCTTTTAGACAGTATACCCCTATGGACCCACAGGCAGATGAGTCACAAGCGGCAGTTATGTTAGCATTTGTAAATTAAGCAGCCCCCGATATTAGAAAAAAGTTACAAAAGATAGAGAGGTTAAATGAACAATCCTTGCAAGAGCTAGTGAGGGCAGCCGAGAGAGTTTGTAATCATAGAGAGACCCCAGAAGAGAGAGAGGACCACATTAGAAGAGAAGAAAGAGAATTTAGAGCTGAAGAAAACCGTAAAAACCAAAGAGAGCTGGCCCAGATATTTTTTGCTGGGGTTGAAAACAAAAACAGGTTCCAGAAAGGGAAAAAACTGGACTCAAAAACTGAAGAAAAAACGACAAGGCGTAAGCTTGAGAAAAACCAATGTGCGTTTTGTAAAGAGTTTGGACATTGGAAAGATAAATGCCTCAAGAAAAATCTAAAAGAGGGGCCCAAGAACCCCAAGAATGAGACTCCTCTCCAGACAGTCATATCCTCTACGCAGGTGAGGATAGCGACTAGTGGGGGTCAGGGCTCGAAGCCCCTCCCCGAGTCCTGGGTAACTATAAATGTGGAGGGGAAACCGGTTGGCTTCATGGTGGACACGGGAGCCCAATACTCAATCTTAAACCAAAAAGATGGACCCATGTCTAAGAAAAGTAACTGGGTGCAGGGAGCAACCAGGACTAAATGATATGGATGGACTACAAAACGGCATGTGGACTTGGGGGCCCACCAGGTGACCCATTCTTTTCTGGTGATACCTGAGTGTCCAGCACCCTTGTTGGGAAGGGATTTACTGTCTAAAGTGAATGTCCAAATTCATTTCGACCACGGACAAGTGTCGGTTCTAGATGGGACCGGGGATCCTCTTCAGGTCTTGTCTCTGGCATTAAAAGATGAATACAGACTCTACTTGCCAGAGGCCCCAGCGACAATAAGCCCCAAAGTACAACCATGGGTTCAAAGATACCCTCAGGCCTGGGCTGATACAGAGGAATGGGACTAGCCAAACAGAGGCCCCCTATCATTGTGGAACTGAAAGCCAGTGCTTCCCCGGTGAGGGTACGGCAGTATCCCATGAGTCAAGAGGCTCGACAAGGAATTACTCCTCACATACAATGCCTCATAGACGCTGGGGTCTTGAGAAAGTGCTTGTCCCCATGGAACACTCCCCTGTTGCCTGTGAAAAAGCCTGGGGAACTGATTTTAGACCAATTCAAGATCTACGAGAAGTCAACAAACGGGTGAGTGATATTCATCCTATGGTTCCTAACCCTTATACATTGCTAAGCAACTTGCCTCCAAACTACATTNGAGGGTACGGCAGTATCCCATGAGTCAAGAGGCTCGACAAGGAATTACTCCTCACATACAATGCCTCATAGACGCTGGGGTCTTGAGAAAGTGCCGGTCCCCATGGAACACTCCCCTGTTGCCTGTGAAAAAGCCTGGGGGAACTGATTTTAGACCAGTTCAAGATCTACGGGAAGTCAACAAACGGGTGAGTGATATTCATCCTATGGTTCCTAACCCTTATACATTGCTAAGCAACTTGCCTCCAAACTACATTTGGTATACTGTTTTAGATTTAAAAGATGCCTTTTTCAGTTTGCCTCTTGCCCCCGCAAGCCAAGAGATCTTTGCCTTCGAATGGCAGGAAGATGGTGGTCAGACCACTGTGCAGCTGACATGGACTCACTTACCACAGGGTTTCAAAAACTCGCCCACGTTATTTAATGAGGTCCTGGACGAAGACCTCCATGAGTATCGGGTTGAACACCCTACCATTGTTTTATTACAATATGTTGATGACCTTATGCTGGCAGCGGCTACAGAGAAAGAGTGCCAAGAGGCAACAGGTGACCTTCTCCAAACCTTGGGGACTTTAGGTTACAGGGCCAGTGCCAAAAAGGCCCAGATTGCCAAGCAAGAGGTTACATACCTCGGTTATAAGATAAAACAGGGCCAGAGGTGGCTAACACAGGCTATGAAAGAAACCATCCTCCAGATCCCTGAGCCGGCTAACCCTAGACAAGTGAGAGAATTTCTGGGAATGGTGGGATATTGCCGGTTATGGATCTTGGGGTTTGCAGAAAGGGCCAGGCCCCTACATGAAGGGACCAAAGAAAACAAGGACTGGAAATGGACTGAGCCAATGAAAGAGGCCTTCCAAGAGCTCAGGTGAGCCTTGCTAGAAGCTCCTGCCCTTGCCCTCCCTGATCCATCTAAGCCTTTCCAATTATTTGTAGATGAAAAGCGGGGGATAGGAAAAGGGGTACTAATACAGAGATGGGGACCATGGAAGCGACCTGTAGCTTACCTTTCCAAGAGACTGGACCCAGTGGCAGCCGGATGGCCGCCTTGCCTCCGTATCATCGCTGCCACCATGCTCTTAGTCCACGATGCTGATAAACTGACTTATGGACAGAGACTCTTGGTCTACACTCCTCATGCCATAGAGAGAGTTTTAAAGCAACCCCCAGGTAAATGGATTTCTAATGCCCGCTTGACGCACTACCAGGCCTTGCTACTTGACACCCCACAGATTCATTTCCAAACACCCTGCACTCTGAATCGGGCCACTCTTTTGCCCAATCCGTGGGAAAATAGCCCCCTCCATGATTGTGATGAGATACTGGCCAGGGTAACAGCAATACGAAAGGACTTAACCGATACTCCACTGGATAACAGTGAGCTAAAATGGTTCACAGACGGCAGCAGTTATGTAAAAGATGGACAGAGACGGGCGGGAGCCGCAGTAGTAGATGACTCTGGACAGACGATATGGGCAGAGGCCCTTCCCCCGGATACCTCAGCACAAAAGGCAGAGTTGATTGCCCTGATTCAAGCATTAGAGAGAGCCAAAGGAAAAAGAATAACTATTTTCACTGACAGTCGTTATGCTTTTGGCACGGTACACATCCAGGGCCTGATATATCGGGAACGGGGGTTTTTGACAGCTGAAGGAAAAAAAATTAAAAACTTGCCTGAAATCCGTAGACTTTTAGAGGCTGTACAGATGCCTCTGGCTGTGTCAATAGTACACGTACCTGGACATCAGAAGGGTGACAGCCCCACGGCACGAGGGAATCGTGCCGCAGACCTGGCAGCTCGAAAAGTAGCTGATGAAGATTTCATCACCCCTGTGTTGGCGATCGGACTTCCACCTCCAGGTATGGGAACTCTGCCCCCAACCCCTGAGTATTCATCCACAGACTTTACTTGGATCCAAAAACACACCAACCTTCAAAAAGATAAAGATGGATGGTACTGAGACTCAGACGGCTACTTGATACTCCCTGCTCAGTTGGGACAGCAACTATGTGAGCATTTGCACTTGTCTACTCATCTGGGAGAAAAGAAGACTCGGATGCTCTTTCAAACTGTGCGCCTGCAATTTCCCTGGCACCAGACAACTGTAAAGAACATAGTGCATGCTTGTAAGGCATGTCAACAGATGAGGCCAGGAAAAGGACAACATGCAGGACTGAGGTATCGGGGAGAAGGACCAGGGCAACACTGGGAAATAGATTTCACCGAGATAAGGCCAGGCAAGTATGGTTACTGGTACTTGTTAGTGTTGGTGGATACCTTCTCAGGGTGGGTGGAGGCTTTTCCTACAAAGGGAGAAACCGCGATGATAGTGGCAAAAAAGATTTTAGAAGAAATAGTTCCCAGGTTTGGCCTGCCAGTGACCATCGGNGTTACCGGTACTTGTTAGTGTTGGTAGACACCTTCTCAGGGTGGGTAGAAGCTTTTCCTACAAAGGGAGAAACCGCGATGATAGTGGCAAAAAAGATTTTAGAAGAAATAGTTCCCAGGTTTGGCCTGCCAGTGACCATCGGCTCTGATAAGGGACCTGCCTTTGTGAGTCAAATAGTTCAGAGCCTTGCCCTAGCCCTGGGGACTAAATGGAAGTTACATTGTGAATACAGTCCACAGAGCTCAGGGCAAGTAGAAAGAATGAATCGGACCATAAAAGAAACTTTAACTAAATTGGCTATAGAGACTGGCGGGGACTGGGTGACCCTCCTTCCCTTCGCCCTCTTCCGTGTGCGTAATACTCCTTATCAACTTAATCTGACCCCATTTGAGATTCTGTATGGGAGACCTCCCCCTGTATGTCCAATATTTGAAGGGAAGAAACTACCGCCTCCCACGTTGGGGCAACTCCAAGAGGCCTTGATGGCCTTAAGCAAGGTGCACTCTCGTGTCTGGAAACTGCTCTGGGAAATACATGTGGGTGAAAATAAGGGAACTATTCCCTCACATGACATTGGCCCAGGAGATTGGGTATGGGTCAAAAGGCACCAAACCAAGGCACTAGAACCCAAATGGAAGGGTCCTTATGTTGTTCTTCTTACCACCCCAACTGCCCTAAAGGTCGACGGTATCGGGCCTTGGGTGCATTGCAACGACGTACGCCCAGCTGCTTCAGCAGAGCAAGAAGACGCTAAGAAAGAATGAGAAGCATCTCTGCACCCGTCCAACCCCTTGAGGCTAAAGCTTCGAAGGCGCCAACAGGATCAGGACTAGCCCAACGTAAACGAGAACGTGAGGCTCAACAGGGATGGTTTGAATCTTGGTTTCAACAATCCCCTTGGCTGACTACCTTAATCTCCACCTTGCTAGGACCCCTGCTAGTACTTTTACTAATGCTTACCTTTGGCCCATGTATTATCAGTAGACTTGTAGCCTTTGTAGAGGAACGCATAAATACAGTACAGCTGTTTGTGCTTCGACAATATCAAACTGTGTCTCAGGACCGAGAGGAAGATTCCTCTATGTGATCTAAGGACAGGGGGAAATGTTAGGGACCAAACGACGGTCTCTAGGACCTGAGTCATGTTTACCAGAAAGAGACAGGATATGCGCTCATCCTGCCTGGCCAATCATGTAACGCCAGCTACTCCTGTAACTGAGACAAAGAACCGCCTGTATATAAGCCGCCATACTCCTTTGTTCTCGGCTCTTGTCAGATTCCCTTGTGTGGGATGAGACTTGGGCCCTAGCGCGCTAGGAATAAACAAACTCCCTTCTTGGGTTTGCAATACTGTGGTGGACTTGCTCTCTCGGTCGGTTCGGAGATACGGGCTCGGAGCATAACATTTAGTACGTTTTCAGGAGTCTGAGCTCTGAGGTCAGCGTCTGTGGTGTCATTCTCCCAAAGGCATCTTGGCTTCAGATACTGCTTGGGCTCGTGAGTCTGGCGGGTCTGACGGCTGAAGACAGGCTTGGCCTCTGGAGCTCTGCCCTCACCGACTCACCCAGGGTCCAGAGCCCTGGCAGCCAAGCAGAGCCGCGCGCCGGCGGGGCTGGTACAGCCGTGGGGCCGCTGCGGTCAGGGTGGAGCATGAGGCGAGGCAGCTGGCTGTCCATCCCCGCGACTGCTGCACTCCTATGTGCCCGTGCAGGGTGGTCACGGTGTCAGGTGAGGCCTGGGCACCATCGTGGCGACAGGATGGGACCTCAGACAGCTCACATCCCCACTCCCCATCCCCCAGCTCTGCTTCAGATCATTGCTTGTGGCTGCTGGCAGCTCCCTGGGCTGGGAGGCTGTGTAAAGCACCAGCCCCCTTGCTCAAGGTCAGCTGAGACCCCCAGCTCTGGGGTCACACACCATCTCTGCCGCCGTGTAGGTCGTCCCACTTCTGTGAGGGAGGGCCTGTGAGGGGCTGCGGGTGATGGGGAATTTGGGGGTGTTGTGGGCTGGCCCATGAGTCAGCTTTTTGAGGGGAGAGAGGGGAGGGAGAAGCTTTGACCTGCTCAGCCTTCCAGGGGATTCCAGGCCCAGCTCTAGTGGGAGGTACAGGTGAGGAGCCCCTGCAAGTTTCTGGGTCCCCACCGTTTTTCAGGTGAAGCCCCTCTGCCTGCACCACCCCTAACTCTCCCTCCCGTGGCCCCTGCCTCAGGCCACAGAAGATGGGGAGTTTATGTGGCTTCCCTTCCTGTAGGGAAACCAAGCCACAGACAAACGTGTTCCTTTAAGAAAGCATGAAAGAAAGGAGAAAATAACAGTGGGTGGTCATTACTGACACGGTTCATGTAGAGACGCCTCGGAAGCCTGGCACAGGAGGGAACTGAGGGCCGTTGCCCCCAGCCCTGGAGCTGGCACCCTCCGCTCCCCCCCATCCCATGGCCCACTCTCCCCTTGGTGTCTTCTGGTGAGTGGGCGGACTTCAGCCTCCTGAACCCCTTCTGGAAGGATCAGGATAGGGCAGAGGGCATCCACAGAGGGGAGGGTGTGGCCGGCTCTTACGAACGCCGCTGCCTCCGCTGGGTTGGAGCTCAGTTCTGGGTCTAAGCAAGCGTGGCTTCCTGGTGCGGTCCCCACCTTCACTCACCAGGGGAGGACTTTGTGTCCACCTTGTCCCCACGTGCAGCCTGGTCACCCCGGGACCCCTGCTGTGCTCTGCTCACAGTGCACCCCGTGGTCCATCAGACTTCACTCATAAAAGGGAAGTGTATGGATGAAGTATTCCCTAGTTAAGAATTTCAAGGTCACAGCAGCATTGAGCAGAGCACGTGGGCACAGGTATGAGGCCCGTGCATAGAGAAGCTGTGGCGTGGGCTTCGAGGACCCTCCGTGTGGGGGTGGGATGGGGGCCGGACAAGGATTTCCTGCACACACGGCTCCAGGCTCTATTCTCAGCAGGGTGGACGACTGTCGACCCTGTCTGTCTGTGGAGGGGCTCTGGGGCTGCCCAGCTCAGCAGGAACGGCAGTGGTGGGAAAGGAGGTCGCCCTCCCTTAGCACCCCTGACCTCACACCCCCTCATCAGGGCAGCCGAGTGCCTAAACGGCCCCTTCCCTGTCTAGCTCTGAAGACCTGGACGGTGTGGGGGCTGAAGGACACACAGGAAACAAGATTCTGTAAAGCAATTATCCTCCTATTAAAAAACAAAAAAAGATCGAAGAAAAAAACACAGAGACCAGCAAAGGCGGGGCTTGCATTCTCAGCCAGCCTCTGCCAAATTCTGCCTGTGCTTACGCGTCAGACCAAGATGCTGGTGCTCCCACCCTATATCACAGATGAGAGTTGAGACACAGACAGGTTGAGCATCTTGCCCCAGGTCACACAGCTGCTGAGTGCAGGGCTGAGAACTGGACCCCTGTGGTCGAATCTGGAGTTCAGATGCTGTGATGACCCTGAGGGAGTGGCAAAGACCAGATGGCCCACGCTGAGCCAGGCACGCACTCGCACACACACTCATGTGCACGAGGCCTTCACTCTGAGGCTACAGAAGTCAGAGGAAGACAGAGGGCAGCCAGGAGAGGCCAAAGGAGAGTCAAGGTCTATGAGGAGGAGAGGCCACACTTTCCAGGAGGCCGGGGGATTCTCTTCCCTGGTGAGTCTGTCTCAAACCCTAGATTCCTCTCCCTGGACCCAGGAACAGACTGTCCAGTGACCTAACTGAGTTGGCTCCAGAATTATGCCTTCCCAGGGCTTNGGCCAAAGGAGAGTCGAGGTCTATGAGGAGAAGAGGCCACACTTTCCAGGAGGCCGGGGGATTCTCTTCCCTGGTGAGTCTGTCTCAAACCCTAGATTCCTCTCCCTGGACCCAGGAACAGACTGTCCAGTGACCTAACTGAGTTGGCTCCAGAATTATGCCTTCCCAGGGCTTCAGCTACCACTGGACCCCACTGCTGTCAGTAATAAGGGGGAAATGAGTACATAGTTTGGGCTTCAGATTTGTTTGGAGACAAAGTTTATTAGGAGTACAAAAAACCACGAGGGCAGTTGGCAAGAATATCTCCAGAACACTTAAGAAACCCTCTGCTGTTTTCCTACCTCCTCTCCTGTCATGAAAGTAGAAGGTCTATCTAATCAAGTAATTCTGTGCTGATAACACTCTTTCTTTAAAATATTTATTTATGTATTTATTTATTCAGCTGCACTGTGTCTTAGTTGCAGCATGTGGGAGCTAGTTCCCCAATCAGGTATTGAACATGGGTCTCTGCATTTGAGTCTTGGACCCTGGACCACCTGGGAAGTCTCTCCTCATACTCTTGGGGACTGTAACGGGTCACAGGCCTCCTCTGAAGCCCCCTTAGAGCTGAGGCATGGGGTGGCTGCAGTAATCCTCCTGTGGCTAAAATGTGGTTTGTTGATCATGATTCACTCACACTCCCTGCACACATAGGGCTTCTCCCGTGTGTGTCCTCTGGTGTCTGATGAGATGTGACTTAACACTGAAGCTTCGCCCACACTCCCTGCAAACATAGGGCTTCTCCCCTGTGTGTGTCCTCTGGTGTGTGATGAGATTTGACTTAACACTGAAGCGTCGCCCACACTCCCTGCAAACATAGGGCTTCTCCCCTGTGTGTGTCCTCTGGTGTCTGATGAGGACTGACTTCTGACTGAAGCTTTGCCCACACTCCCTGCAAACATAGGGCTTCTCCCCTGTGTGTGTCCTCTGGTGTGTGATGAGGACTGACTTCCGACTGAAGCTTTGCCCACACTCCCTGCAAACATAGGGCTTCTCCCCTGTGTGTGTCCTCTGGTGTGTGATGAGATGGGACTTCTGACTGAAGCTTTGCCCACACTCCCTGCAAACATAGGGCTTCTCCCCTGTGTGTGTCCTCTGGTTTGTGATGAGACTTGACCTATCCTTGGATCCTTGCCCACACTCTCCGTACTTGACTTTTATAATCCCTGAGACCCCTGCCCCCATGAGTAATTTGCCCGTGTCCTCTGGATTCAGTTTCTGGCTTGTGCTGGGCTCTTCTGTGATTCTCTCATGCACCCGAGAAGCCCTCATTTGTCCTCTGGGTGAGTAGGAGGAGGCCCTTGAAATCCTCTTCAGCCTTATGCTTTTCAGCAAAGGTTGGGGCCTGTCCTTGGCCTCGCGACCCTCAGGTTTGTCACTTGGGCTGTGTGGATTGGAATATCGCTGCTGCTGATTTTGATTGCCTGGGCAGGGATCCTCTGGTTGGAGGTGGTCTCTTGCAGATGGTCTCAGGAGGGTCTGAGAGGGGTGATTGCGTTGGACGTGTTGGCTGAGGAATTTCTGACTGGAGAAGGCCAGAGAGCAGGAGGCACATGGGTGGATCTCGGGCTTTGGTTCTGCTGAGAGAGGAAGCTTTTGGTCAGGTGGCTGGTTTGCCGTGGTGAGGCCCGCCCCAATAATCATCTTAGTGTGGGCAGTGCATGGTTTGTCTCCCATCAGGTGCGTCTATACAGTCCACTTTCCATTCCATTCTTATTCTCTGCATCTACAGAAATCCAGGAGGCTTGTGTCAAGGGCTTTTTCTACATATCACCCAGACTAGGGACCTTCCAGCAGCCGCAGAGGCAGCATCTCTCCTGATAGAGGTGGATCTGCAGGAGCCTTTCCCTGTGTGTAAGCATCTGAAAAGTCATGTCACAGTGGCCACAGGAATTTTACCCTACTGAGAGATAAGACTTGATGACTCAGGGGGAATCCTCCTGAGCGGCTCCCTGGGAGGGAGAGGGTCTATTAAGTCAGGGGCACCTGGCCCGGAGCTCTCTGCATGTGGGCGGCAGCACAGGGGGTGGTTAGAGCAGGTGCGAGTGAAGCTGACTCTGCGGCTCCTGGCTCACAGAGCGGGCTCCGTGCCGGTCTCTGCGGGAGGTGGGCTCAGGCTGGACGAGGCCGGGCGGCCCCGGGCCCACCGACTGCCGGCCTCTGGCTCCTGCTGCCCCCACTGGCTCACAGATTGCTCCTCTCTGTTTCCCATGAATCATAAATAGAGGCATGTCCTTTCTCAAGCCTCACCAGTATTCATACCTCACTTATTTCACTCAGTCTTAGTCCATTTAACATGCACTAGGAAGCCCTGTTTAAAAATACATCTCCAGCCAGACTCCTCACACCCTCACTCCCGAGCATCTTCAGCCAGCCCACTCTCCCCTCATGTCTGGCAGTGAACTGACCTCTGAGGGGACTCCCCACTGCTGTCTCTTCCCAAAAATGAACCAAATCATCGTCTTAGCACAGAGAACATGCCGCTTGCAGCTGAAAGCCGCATGGTTGTTCTGTGTCATCCAGGAAGAGCCCTGGGGCCTGCACATGGACACAGGCCCTGAGGCATCCCTGTCCCGTCCAGCCTCCTTCCTCTCCCTCTGTGCGTCCTCCTGTGACCACGGGCATGACCTCTCTTCCCGGGCCTGGGACTGCGGCACTGGCTGCTCCCCTGCCTGGAATCCTTTCCCACAGGTGTTATCTCTGCAGAGACCCTGCCCACCACCCTGCGCCGCACCCCACCCTCTGCTCACGCTGATTGGAGGTGCTTTCCCTGCACTGGTTTTCCTCAGAGCACCAGCCCCCGTCTGGTGTGAAGCCCATGCTGCCCCGGGGCCGTGGGTCTGTCTGTTTCGGTGCATGGAGCCCTGTCTGGCACAGAGTGTGAACTCACATGACAACAAACTGAAACAGTAACTGAATGCAAATTGCTGCACATGTATCGCTTAGAAATGGGAGGAAATGAGGAAGAAACAGGTAAGGGGAGAGAGCTGGTAGGCACTAGAAAACTTGCTTTCTGCTTCTAAGCCTTTCAGCAGAAGGTGATGTTACATATTTTTTGCATGAAATATTAAAAATTAGAACTAACATTTTTAATATAAAAAACTTTTCCTAACAGTCATATGAAATGAATCAAAGTCTGAGGCATTTTAATTGCCACCCGACTGACTTTGGACTGGATTGTATTCTGCTTCGGAGTCGGACCAGGGAGGCTCCCCAGGATGGGGTGGGGTGCTGGAAGAGGGGTGGCGCTTACCTCTCCCGGCCGCGAGCTCGCTCTTCCCGCTGCTGTCCCACTTGATGCCGAGGTCCTGGCCATACTCGTCCCCGTACCAGACCAGCAGCTCACAGCCTGGCCTGACCACCCGGCAGGTTCGGTAGAAGATCTGCCCTTGATACTGCAAGGCCAC
Organism: Capra ibex; assembly: GCA_006410555.1. Classification (NCBI taxonomy): domain Eukaryota; kingdom Metazoa; phylum Chordata; class Mammalia; order Artiodactyla; family Bovidae; genus Capra; species Capra ibex. The sequence goes on from SJYO01020080.1 coordinate 134,191,338, forward strand.
CAGGTTCTGCTCCTCGTCGTCCCGGGCACAGTTCACATACCTGGGGTCGAGGCCGGGAAAGGGAAAGAAACCTCAGGCGATGAGTCCCCTCCACTGTCGGGCCACGACCAGCTCCTTGCCGTCAGGCCCTGAGGCCGCCATGGCTTCCACCGCCCCTCATGGGGACCTTCTGTTCACACCTTCGGCCAGACCATGTGAAGTCCCATTTCCAGGTCCTGTTTCCAGCCCTCTTCCTGGCTGGAATGCGTTTCTCTGCTTTCCTAATTAGCCACTTTACAGAGCCCAGTTCCAGACTCGTCTCCACCTGGACTGTCCATGGGGCTGGTGGCCTCCGGCTCCCCTAAGCTCTGAGTTAAGTTCTCTTTCATTCCACAGGACAGGGTGCTCCTCTGCTAGCATGCAGCCCTCAGCACTCACCCCAGCCTGCCTTCTCTCCTGAGGCTTTCCTCCAATCTCCCCACATGTATCCAGGGTCATATTCACTTGCCCTTCCCCTCGCATGGAAACTTGGAGAGTGCTCTGACATAACTTAAGACCCAGAAGAGTGATAGTTTATTCACTTTCTTCCTGCCCTGATGAAAGGCGCAGCCCTCAGAGAACGGCCCTGCTCTCGGCCATCCTGCCCCCTATTCCTCCCGAGGCCTCATGGCCCACTTCTCACTGGAACCGAGCCTGGGGAGGTTGTTGCCCACATGGACTCAAGGTCTCCTGTGTTAGGTTATCCTTGCGCTGTGCAGTTTCTCAAAGATAGAGAAATTATGGTTACTGTTCCTAAAATCAATTGGCTAGTGTCTGTCTGCAGCTGTTCTCCAAAAGGACATGGGATGCGTGGCCTGCTTCAGTAATGAAGTTCACTGTCTACACTGGTAAAATGCTTGGCAAGTGTCAGTTAAGTGAGTTAGAGTGTCCCTGGTGAATCTAGACTCCTCAAGTTGTTTTCAAGTCCCCCAGTTTTGTTCAGCATCTAGACTTGTATTTTGAGGCACTATATATGCTATATTTTTATTTCCTTCAAATGTCTTTTGAAATGAAAGACCATGATATGCAGGGAAAAGAGGAAAGAAGATGTGAAAGCTATTGAGGGAGACAGGTTGAGAAGGAAAGGGGTGGGGGCTTGAGGGAAGAGTGGCATCTACAAACTGCAGACTCACTGCGCGCACCTCATCCAGTTGGCCAAGGACGTGTCCTTTCCATCCACATACTCGTAGCAGTTTCTCCCTTTGGTGATCTGAGTGTCAGAAAAGAGATACAAGCTTTCCTCTCTTTTATTTTTTTTGGTAGGAAGTAATAGAAGAACTATTTCCCTCTGCAGTCATTGGCGCTCTTCAGCCTGCATGGAGTCAACGGCCAGTCGGACCAAGTGGTGAGCTGCTTAATCAGCATTCCAAGTCTGAGTCTCCTGGTTCACTGAAGGCAAGGGCTCCACAAAGGAGGAGTCACCTCTGTGTCTGTACACTGTGGTCCCACCTCTCCTCTGACCTTTAGACAGAGGTCCTGTGTGCCTGGACCACTGTCTCCCACCTCTCCTCTGACCTTTAGATGGAAGTCCTGTGTTCATGCCCAGTTCACGCAGTACACAGGACTGTCCGTGTCATTGCCGACCGTGTCATCACCATCTGCATCCTTGCATGTAGACATGAAGTACCCCCCACCACACACAAGCAATTTGAGGCCAGAGAACAGGGAAACAGGGGTGTTTCTCACCAGCCAGGAGTATCCACTGTTGGCGGCCTCTTCATCGTCTGTGATCTGGCCCTCATAGGGGCCAAAGTGCAGGCCCAGCGGCAGATCAGACGCCTCATTCCACACTCCAAGCCCAGCCTCAGGGATGCCCGACAGTCTGATACTTAACCCAGGGGGCAGAGTGAGGGCTGAGCGGTTGGCATGCCCCTTCTCCACTGCACAGTCCTTTACGAAGGTTGGGGGCCCGTGGGCAGCACAGCTGTCGATGAAGAAGTTCTCACACTCCTCACAATCTGGAGGTGAGAGCAACAGGGATGAGGGGAGGTATAGTGATGCTGCTGGTCGTAAAGACCTTCAGAAAGAACTGGGGCACTCACGGCATGTGGCCTCGATCCTGCACCCCAAGTCCTAGAGGAAGGGGATGATTGGGGGACCAAATGGTGAGGTGAGGTTATTGGACCATGGCCTCGTAGCCCCTTCTCCGTGAGTGGGCCAGCGGGGGCACTCACAGAGGTACTCGTCATCCTGGGGCTCGCTGACCTCTTGGTACACATGGCCCTTTCTTTCTCGTAGACTGTACCTCTTCACTCCAGTCTCCGTTCTTTTGCATTCTAAGATGGAGAACAGAAGCTAAGCAAGGCTGGTGGGGTTTGGAGAGTTAGTCCCTGTTTTATCGGAAAGTGTGAGATCTCCTACCTGTTCATTTATACACTTTGTTAAAAGTTGTTTACATGTATTTTTTAAACTTTTACTTTTGTAATTTTATGTTTTAATGTTACATATTTATGCATCTTAGTTCCCCGACCAGGAATGGAACCTGCACCCCCGCAGTGGAAGCGGGAGCCTTAACCACTCAGCCGCTGGAAGTCCCTTTTCTACGCTTTGTTTCTCCCCCTTAACTCCTGGTTCAGGAGACTGAGGCTCCTCACTGACCACAGATGCCCAGTCCAGTGTTAGCTTCCTGCGCTTCCTGTTAGTAGGTTTAACTTCCCACCTTCTTACTTAGGAAATAGTTCACTGACACATGTACTCAGAAAACATACGTTGAGGGCACATGACATGTAAGGCATTGAGCAGAGGTCTGGGCATAAACACTAACAAGGCATGGTCCCTGTCATCACAGCTGGATTTACTGAACTACTTTTAGCTCAAAACAGTGTCAGCACTTTTGCATTTAATGTAAAGCTTTCAAACACTGCATGAGTTATGTATCCTTATCTTCACTTTACAGATGAGCAATCAAGACCTCAGAAAATGTGTAAGATTTTCCCAAGGCCCCATTGCTAACTTCATGTCTCAGATCGGTCCAGCTTAAACCCACGCCTACCCAAAATTCACGCCACACACCTAATCCATACTTACTAGCTTTTCTACAAGGATTAGAGGAACTAATTAGAGGAACTCCCCAAATTTTCTCTTACCGACTTTTTGTCTGGGGTGCTGTCCAGGGATCCTTGCTTTTCTGGGAGGGGGCACCGGTTTCTGAGCCTGCTTGGAGCCACTTGTCTTCAGCAATTTTGCTGCTCCTGGCAATTCCTTCAAACTAGATTCCTTACTTAATGGTGCCCTGGACATTGCCTTCCACACGAGTAAAAGACAAGATGCATTTCTTTAGTTCTTTATGAAGTGTTTTCACATACACGACTTTAGCTAATACTTTGACAATCGGAAACATCTGGTGGAGGAGGCGTCTGAACACTGGAGTGTAAAATAAGGACCTAAGTGGGTAGTGAATCAAAACTAGAATTCATATCTTAAGATTCTTTCCCTTCAACTTTCTGCATAAAAGGGAGAGCAAGGCAAGAAGAATAGCTGGAGGTCAGGGAAAGAAGAGGGTAAGGGCTCATAGAAAAATCCGGGAGGTTTTCTATTAATTAGTGGCCCTTTGATGGATGAGGAAGTATGGAAAATTACAGAGGGGACAAAACACATCTGGAAGATAAGGTGACAAAGCAATGAGATCGAGAAGAGAAAAGATGATCAGAGAAACACATTTAGACGATAAAGAAAATGAGCTGAAAGTTGCAGGTTGCCATGTCCTCTTAGAGACAATGTTTGGAATTAAAGTAGCTGGCCTCATCAATTCTGCTTGAACAAGGCTGTATGACTAGCTGGTTCTCCTCAGTTTCCTGATCCATAAATTGGTATACATGCTCATTCTTAATGTTACAGTGGACATGAAATTTAATAACATTTCAACAAATCGTGGTGTGAGCTATTTAATACAGTATGAACGTGAGTATATATCCCTGCCATCAATTCATCTCTTCAACTGTCTCTATATTTGAAGTCTAGCTCACAGATACTGTCTTCAGCATTCTTTGACCTTCTTACTCTTGGATGAATGTTTAAATGTGGAGTCACTCATTCACAAAACATTCAGGGGGCCCTCAGGGGCTTTAAGCTGGGCCTGGACTTCTGAGAATTAATGGGTATGGGCTAGGCTCTCAAAGCTCACAACACAGGGCAGGCTAAACAAATGATTCCAAACATGAGAGTTGCCTAATCAGAGCTCAGGGGAAGGACTTGTTACTTCCTCCTGCAAGAATGAGCATTTGAAATGACGCCCAGATGAGTTTCTACTCAAAAGCGGGTAACCTATGTGAAGCCCTTCAGTTATTTTCTCATTTGTTGCTTTTCAGTCATAAACCCGAGGCTTGTCAGGGTTGCGAGTTGCTTCCTCTTATTGGACTGGGAGGCTCTGAAGCAGGGATCCTGTCACCTTCATCATCCTGGACCGTCCACTCTACAAAGTGTCCAACGTGTCCTTAAGCTTCTTCATCCTGGACTGTCCACTCTACAAACTGCCCAGCATGTCCTTAAGCTTCCCTTAGTCAGATAACTTAGCATATCCCTCCCTAGCACAGCACAAAAGAACTGAGGTTGAAAACATGTCTCAGATGAATGATATAAAGATGTATGAATAAACTTCATAGAACTATGGGAATTTTAGTCATTTTGTAAGGAGTTTAGAAAAAGTGCTTTGGGTTAGATTGCACTACCAGTGACACTGTGATCTCAGGCATATAGTTAATCATTTTTTAACCTCAGTTTTGTGATCTATAATGGTGATAGCTATATACCTACTTATAGGTACGGTAGGATTGTTTTAAGGTTTAAGTAAGTTTATTCATATAAAATGCTTAAAGTCTGAGATATTGTGAAAATAATGTAACAACAGAACAGCCTACTGTTGTTGCTGTTCTTCCTGAGTATAAAGACGGTGATGATATCAGACATTGTGCTACAGACTCAGGACAGGCAGGCAGCAGTCTCCAGGACCTCTGTGTTTTCTCCTATTCTCACCTGTGACTGGATCCATGAGAAGGATATTTTGGCAACAGGATTTGGGAAATACTCACCTTTTGGTGTTTATTGTGCTCCACTCTGAAGGCCATCGAGGAAGGTTTACCTAAAAAATGATGGGAATCAGTGTTTTGGTTGGTAAGTGTTTCCAAACTCTGGGCATTCCAATTAAGGACACATAATTCTGAGCCAGAGAGTGACAAGGACAAGGATTACCAAAGGAGGAATGGAAAATGATTTCTGTATCATCAACTCCTATGCTTCCACTGGGAGCATTACATAATTTTCTTAAAATTAAAAAAAAAATGAAACTTCATCTGTGCCTCATCTGATGTCCATAAAGTATCTAATAAATTTACTAGCCTTTCATGGAAAAAATACTCAAAAAAGTAGAAATAGAAGGAAGTGACTGCAATATAATAAAGGTCATATATGAAAAGTCTACCTCTAACATCATAGTCATCAGTGAAAAGCTGAAAACTTCTCTAAGATCTAGAAAAAAAGGCAAAGATACCCATTTTCAACATTTCTATTCACCATGTTAGAAGTCCTAGCCAGGGCATTAGGTTAGAAAAGGAAACATAAGGCTTCTATTTGGAAAGAAAGAAGTAAAATTATGTCTGTTCACAGAGGACATTATTTTATGTACAGAAAACTCTTTAAAATTACACACACACACACAAACCTACACAGAAAGTTGCATGGTACAAAATCAACATTCACATATCTTTCCATGCATGAACGATGACCATTCCAAAAAAAAAAATAAGAAAACAATCCTATTTATTTTTCATTTTTAAAAAACTATAGTCAAGATCTAAATTTAAGTTAAAAAAATATTTATTTTTATTTATTTATTTGTGCCAGGTCTTTGTTGCAGCATGTGGGATCTAGTTCCCTGACCAGGGACTGAACCCAAATTGTCTGCATTGGGAGTGTGGAGGCTTAGCCTCTGGACCACCAGAGAAGTCCCAATAATGTTATTTGTAATAGCATCAAAAAGAATGAAATAATTGGGAGTAAACTTAAAGAGATGAAAGACTTATACATTGAAAACTACAAAGTATTGCTGAAAGGACTCTGATAAAAGTAAATAGAAAGGTGTCTCATGTCTATGGATTTGGAGACTTAATATTATTAAGCTGTTCATACTACCCAAAGCAATTTAAAGATTCAATGCAATTCCTATTAAAATCCCAATGGAATTTTTTTCTGATATAGAAAATCCATCCTACAGTTAATACCGAATCTCAGAGGACCCCAAATAGGCAAAACAATCTTAGAAAGAACAGCAAAGCTGGAGGCCTCTGATTTCAGAACATATTACAAAGGTACAGGAACCAAAAGAGTATAGTTTTGGCATAAAGTGTATGCTTAGTTGCTCAGTCGTACCGACTCTTTGTGACCGTTTGGACTGTAGCCCACCAGGCTCCTCTGTCCAGGGGATTTCTCAGGCAAGAATACTGGATGGGGTTGCCATTTTCTTCTCCAGGGGCTCTTCTTAACCCGTGGATTGAACCTGCATCTCCTGTGTCTCCTGCACTGAAGGCAGATTCTTCACTTGCTGAGCCACCGAGGAAGCCCGTTGGCATAAAGACAGACATGTCAATCAATGGAACAGAACAGACAACCAGAAATTAACAGAAATACATTCTTGGATACACGGTCTAATGATCTCCATCAAGGGTGTCAAGACAATGGGGAAAGTTTAATCCCTATAACGAATGATGCTGGGGAAACAAGATATCCATATGCAAAATAACGAAGATCTTACATCGTGAAGAAAAACCAACTCAGAATGGATTCAAGACCTAAATGCAAGAGTTAACAAGACTCTCAGAGGAAAACAAGGGTGAAGCTTCATGACACTGAATCAGCAATGATTTCTTAGATCTGGTACCAAGTGCACAAGTATTAGTAACAAAGTGAAAATACACAAATGAGATTACATTAATCTTAAAGTCTCTGTGCAGCAAAGGACACAGTGAATGGAGTGAAAAGGCCACCTATGGGACTGTAGAAAACATTTGTAAACTATGTATCTGATAAGGGGTTAATAAGCATGCACCAATATGAAGCCTATGTATAAGCCAGGAAGAGAACCTGATTGACCATGATGGCACCCTGCTATCAAACTTCCATGCTTCAGCATTGTAAGAAAACAAATTTCTGTGGTTTAAGGCATGCGCTCTGTTTTGTTACGGCAGTCTGAGCTGACTAACACAGCGGGAGAAGGAATTCAATAGACATTTCTCCAAAGACACACAAATGGCCAACAAATATATGAAAAGATGCTCAACATTACTAATCAATAAGGAAATACAAACTGAAACCTTCTGTGATGGGCAATATGAATAAGAAGACAACAGCAGGTTTGGTAAGGATACGGAGAAATTGGAACCCTTATACACGATTGTTGGAAATGTAAAATGTCGCAACCTTCATAGAAAACAGTATGGGGTTTCTTCAGAAAACTAGAACTGCTGTATGATCTAGCAATCGAACCCAAGAGTCTATTTCCATAAAAAACTGAAAGGAAGATCTTGAATAAATAGTGTGCACATCTATGGCCATTGCAGCATTATCCCCAGTTGGCGAGATGTGGGAGCAATCTAAATGTTCATTGGTGGATAAACAGATAAAGATTATATATAAGAAATATCTTCTATCTGTTATGTACACAGGCACACACTGGAATGTTTTACGCCTTAAAAAAGAATTCTGTCATATGCTACACCAGGGATGGGCCTTGATGATATGCTGAGTGAAATGAACCAATCCAAAAAAGACAAATATTGCTTGATTCCACTTCTATGAGTTATCTAAATTAATCAAACCCATGGAAACAGAAAATATAATCGTGGTTGCCAAGGGCTATGAGGAGGAAGGATTGGAGAATCGTTCCTCAGTGGGTTAGGGCTTCAATCACGCAAGATGGAAAAGTTCTACAGATTTGTTGTACAGCAATGTGTATATATATCCCTGGTGGCTCAGCAGTAAAGATTCCGCCTGCAATGCAGGAGATGCAACAGACACAGGTTTGATCCCTGGGTTGGGAAGATCACCTGAAGCAGGAAATGGCAACCCACTCCAGTATTCTTGCCTGGAGAATCCCCTGGACAGAGGAGCCTGGTGGGCTACAGTCCATGGGGTCGCCAAGAGTCAGACACGATGGAGCAATTAACACTATGGCCACTAACACTAATGTGTACATAGTTAGCAAGAGAGTTCCACACACTCAGAAATTCTTAAGGTAAGTAAAGATGCGCAGAGGCATGGTGGACCGTGGCGGATGTATTCCCTATGAAGAAGCTCTCTTCATGTCAAAACCTTTCCAGACAACCAAATGTTTGATTTTCATGTCCCTTTCACTAGTTTTAATAACCTAAGGGAACAGAGGGACTTCCCTGGTGGCACAGTGGATGAGAATCTGCCTGCTGATGCAGAGGACACAGGTTCGATCGCTGTTCCAGGAAGATCCCACTTTCTGTGGGGCCACTAAGCCTGTGTGTCACAAACTACTGAGCCTGCATGTGCTCTGCAATGAGAAGCCACTCACTGCAACCAGAGAACGCCCACGCGCAGCCACGAAGACCCAGTGCAGCCAAAACTAAATAAATAATTTTAAAAAATCTCAGAGAACAGAAATCCATAGATGGAGAATCATAGAACTATCTAAATTGTTTGCTCCAGTCTAGGAAGATTAACTCTTCTAAACTATCTGAGCAGCAGAAGAGGAAGTGAGCTGCTCACTTCTATTTTATAATGAGTGTACTTCATTTTATTTACCTGATGCTGTCTCTGGTCAGTGAAATGTGGGAAAGATCAGGGAGAATAAATAGTTCTCTCAAACCCTTTCCCAGAATTAAAACAAAGAATTAATTTCACCTTAGGGTAAGAAGATCATGTATAGTTGTTTTATATACCTACATAAATAATGTATCTTGACATAATATGTTAATCATTTCCTCTTCTAAGAGATTTAATCCAACAACCAATTATGAGATTAGTATTAAATCTCTTTGGTGAATTTATTTCTAAGGTTTCTTTAACTGCCTTTCATTAAGAATGTTTAGCAAAAATAATTCTTTTTAAAAAGAATGATAAATTTTAAACATAAAACTTTTGAGAATTACACTGGAAAACCTATACATTCATCTTCATTCAGGCTTATGTCAATATTCAGCCGCAACCACTTTAGAATGCTGAAAATTATGTTTTATTTGCTAATGGCTGAGATATAGTTGAGACCTAAGCCCAGACTGGTTTCGGGAAGACACCTCTAAATCCTGCTGGCCCCTCACCTTGCTGCCTTGGTGTCCATTCTTCATCAGAATCCTCAGTGTCATCTACCTGGAGTTTGATGACCTGCCTGCGGTGATGCATGAAAGCTGGTCGAGTGGCTCTGAAACCTGGAAAGAAGCTAAATATTTGTTCTAAGAAGGAGGAACAAAGCACAGAAGCAATGGAAAGTGTCACAAAGTCAGGGAAATCAGTAGGATGGGCTGGGAGAATCTAAACAAGGCAAGAGGTGAGCTCTGCACTGCAGGGTCAGCCTCCCTTTGGTACAAAACAATAAACATTTCCTCCAGGTTAGTCTCCACACAAAAGGGAACTGTAAGCAAATGAAGCCACCTATGAGAGGGCTAAGCGAACACTGAGGGTGAAGACCTGTTTCATGTTTCCCAGGCTCACAGGCACCCAGCACTTCCTGTTACCTATAGCAATCAGCGCTTCGTAGTTCCTTTTCACATTCCTATATCGAATTTTTTCCCATTCTCCCATCTCTTCCCATTCTTCCTTGGAGAAGTATACAGAGATGTCTTTGAAAGCATCTTTCGCCTAAGGAAAATAATAGATTTCATCAGCGATTTACTAATATAAGTCAGACCTTAGAGCTGGGTCTTCTCCTCCACCTTTTGTGCAGGGAGTAGCCTGAAGCTACTGGATGGTCTCTGTGAGACAGGGATGAAGACTTTCCTTCCCGACTGTGTCCTGCTTAACTAAACAAACACTGAGCATTTTCCTAACTCTCCCTGGACACAAAGCAGTTGACAATGCTAGTGTCCCGTTTTGTCCCACTCCACCCCACCATCTCAGACAGGACCAGGCATTCCCATCCTGTGTATGGTCACAGAGAAGTTCACTCAGCTAACCAGGCAAGTAGTCTGTGGTCCTTCGGGGACCAGCGCCATGTCCTTCCTATATAGCTGGTTTAGAGCCCAGCTTTGCTGCCTCTGCCTCTCACCGGGGGCTTCCACTCTGTTCTCCCAGCATCTCCCTCAGTGCTCTCCTCTGGAGACCTGTTCGGCCTCATGGCCATTGGAGCGCTCAAGGCCAAGGTCCCTGTGGAAGAAGAAGGTACTGAGATGGCCCAGACCACTGTCCAGAGCCTGGTCTGTCTTCCTTGGGTGGAGTGTCCAGGGCAGGAAGGTGAGGGGAAAGTCGGGGTGAGGGTATTGGTGGGATGGACAGATCCAAACTAGCTATGACAGACAAGCCTAATGTGAACTAGATTTGGTTTCTTTGGTTCCCCTACAATTCAGCCCCTGTGAGGAAAGGCACTGGGAGGGACATGTCTGTGGGTGACGGAGGGATTCCTGAGGAGACCTGGAAGCCCCTAACTGCTGGACTGGGGTCAGGCTGAAATCAGGACTCTGTTCCAGCACAGGAGAGGGAATATTTCTCCAGGAAGGATTTTGAAGATCTCTGCCTGGGGACTCAGAAAAATCTGGGCATAACGTGGTTCTACGTCTAAAGGATAGGCCACTTGGCTTGAGGAGATCTGGGTCACACGGGCTGAAGGAACTGGGGTCTTCAGACAAAGGGGACTGGGGATCTTTTGGCTGATGTAGAATGTGCAGGGTGAGAGAACTTGGGATCTTTGAGGCTGAGGAAATTAGGGGTTTCTTATTAAGGCGCTTTAGGTCTGAGACAGGCAGGACAGTTGGGGTCTTGAGGATGAAGAGTTTTAAGAGTTCCCAGGCTGAGGTATTCAGGGTCTCTGAGGTTAAGGAAACTTGGTCTCCCTGCGGGTGCTATTTTTAGGGTGCCTCAGGCTGAGGGGAACTGGGGTTACTCTAGGTATTTGAAGATCGCAGCACTAGGGGATTCGGTGTTTCTGCGGTTGAAGGGACTTGTAGTCCCTGAAGCTGACGAGACGCAAGCTTCCTTCAGATTAGGACTCGGGTTCCTCAAGGCTGACGGGATTTCGGGCCTCCCACCCTGGAATTTGAAGCCGTCAGGCTAAGGGTTTATGAGGGTTGCGCAGGGTGCGTTCCCATCTGTCTCCCCGCTGTCCTGCGGCGCTGCCCAACCCGGCCTGGGGCCCGCTAGCACCACAGCGAAGTCCAGTCCTCTTGCGCTGAGGTGAAGTGAAGGGCGAGCAGCCGGCCTGTACCCTGTCAGGCACGAGCGACCAATCGGTGTTGTGACTGAGGCAGTCTGGCCAATAGGCGCCGGGAGGGTGCGGAGCTCGATGGAGGCCCCGCCCCACTGCTCAGGGATTGGCTGCTCTGGGGGCGTGTCTCTCAGGAAGCCTCCAGCGCGCAGGTGCATCTTGGCCGTTTTCTTTGCTTGTTTTCAGGCATGGCCTCTTAGGCCTGGATCCTCAAGTGGGAAGGTTGTCCTCAGGCTCGATGTTTCCTTCCAGTGCCCTCAACTGGAATCTCGGCTCCACCAGACTAGTCGTGCTCCTGGACTTTCTCCTAGGCCCACCTGTGCCCTACCTTGTCAAATCCAGTTTTGGCAAGAACTCTATATGATGAGTACTGCATTATTCAGGGGAAAACGGTGTCATTAAATTCTGATGAGACACAGGATAAACAACATATGGTCAAAGATTTAAACGCAAGGCATGGACTAAGTATGTTAGAAAAAACTTGGAGGACTTTAAACCTCAAAGTAGCAGTGGCACTGATGAGTCATCTGTATATTTAATGTAGGGATTAAAAGCCTTCAGAAATGAGGCATGAATGAAACCTGAAAGCCTTGCAACTATTTTCTGTAAAATGAGGCATCGAACTGGAGGACAAAGGAGCCACAGAGCTGAGTTTACTTGACACCTACTGGCTTCACAAGATAAAACAGGGACACTGTTTCTGGCCCTTAGCTAGATGTGTTCACAGAAAAATAACGTGATTTCCATGTACTGGAAGCAAGACAACTGACTGCAGAATTAGTATCAAGTGGTGGTTGGGAGTCTGGGTGGAGAAATGGTACCAGGAAAGCGAGTTTACCTCTTGGTGGATGTTGAGCCAGAAGATACAACCCAGCCAAAGCTCATGGGAAGAAAAAGCGTATTACTTGCAGAACTATGGAGAACACCATGGAGCTTTCCAGAGCAGTAGCTCTCTAAACCACAAAGTTGGGGAAGCTTTAATCTCTGGGTGCAGACATGTTCAGGCTCTCATGGAGGCTCAGATGGTAAACAATCTGCCCATAGCAGAAGACATGGGTTCAATCCCTAAGTGAGGAAGATCCTCAGAGGAGGGCATGGAAGCCCACTCCAGTTTTCTTGCCTGGAGAATCCCATGGACAGAGGAGCCTGGTGGTCCATGGGGTTGCAAAGAGTCAGACATCAGACATGAGTGAGTGACTAACAGATTAACTTTACAGGCATGTTCATTAAGAGTCTTGGGCTGTGGCAGACTCCAAGCTTCCATTGATTGAAGTGTTTAGAGTCAGAACCAGTCACCATCAGCATCCCTGACATTCCAGCTGGTCACATTCTTTCCGCTCATCAGTTCAGTTCAGTCGCTCAGTCGTGTCTGACTCAGTGATCCCATGGACTGCAATATGCCAGCCTTCTCTGTCCATCACTAACTCCCAGAGCTTGCTCAACTCATGTCCATTGAATCAGTGATGCCATCAACCATCTCATCCTCTGTCATCCCCTTCGTCTCCCGCCTTCAGTCTTTCCCAGCATCAGGGTCTTTTCAAATGAGTCAGTTCTTCACATCAGGTGGCCAAAATATTGGAACTTCAGCTTCAGAATCAGTCCTTCCAATGAATATTCAGGACTGATTTCCTCTAGGACTGACTGGTTGGATCTCCTTGCAGTCCAAGGGACTCTCAAGAGTCTTCTCCAACACCACAGTCCAAATGCATCAGTTCTTCAGTGCTCAGCTTCTTTCATGGCCCAACTCTCACAACCATACATGACTACTGGAAAAACCACAGCTTTGACTAGATGGACCTTTGTTGGCAAAGTAACATCTCTGCTTTTTAAATATGCTGTCTAGGTTGGTCATAACTTTCCTTCCAAGGAGCAAGCGTCTTTGAATTTCATGGCTGCAGTCACCATCTGCAGTGATTTTGGAGCCCAAGAAAATAAAGTCTGTTACTGTTTCAATTGTTTCCCCATCCATGAAGTGATGGAACCGAATGCCATGATCTTTGTTTTCTGAATGTTGAGCTTTAAGTCAGCTTTTTAACTCTCCTCTTTCATTTTCATCGAGAGTCTCTTAGGTCTGCTTCACTTTCTGCCATAAGGGTGGTGTCATCTCCATATCTGAGGTTATTGATATTTCTCCTGGCAATCTTGATTCCAGCTTGTGCTTCATTCAGCCTGGCATTTCCCATGATGTACTCTGCACATAAGTTATGTAAACACGGTGACAATATACAGCCTTGATGTACTCCTTTCTCAATTTAGAACCAGTCTGTTGTTCCATGTCTAGTTATAACTGTTGCTTCTTGACCTTCATACAGATTTCTCAGGAGGCAGGTTAGGTCGTCTGTTATTCCCATCTTTTGGGAATTTTCCAACAGTTCATTGTGATTCACACAGTCAAAGGCTTTGGTGTGGTCAATAAAGCAGAAGTAGATGTTTTTCTGTGCTTTCTTGCTTATTCTATGACCCAGTCGATGTTGGCAATTTGATCTCTGGTTCCTCTGCCTTTTCTAAATCCAGCTTGAACATCTGGAAGTTCTTGGTTCATGTATGTTGAAACCTCACTTGGAGAATTTTGAGCATTACTTTGCTAGCATGTGAGATGAGCACAATTGTGCAATAGTTTGAACATTCTTTGGCAGTGCTTTTCTTTGGGATTGGAATGAAAACTGACCTTTTCCAGCCCTGTAGCCACTGCTGAGTTTTCCAAATTTGGTGGCATATTGAGTGCAGCATTTTAAGAGCATCATCTTTTAGGACTTGAAATAGCTCAGTTGGAATTCCATCACCTCCACTTGCTTTGTTCGTAGTAATGCTTCCTAAGGCCCATTTGACATCACATTCCAGGATGTCTGGCTCTAGGTGAGTGAAAACACCATCGTGGTTATCTGGGTCATTAAGATCTCTTTTGTATAGTTCTGTGTATTCTTGCCACCTCTTAATATCTATTGCTTCTGAAATGGTCCATACCTTTTCTGTCCTTTACTCTGCCCATCTTTGCATGAAATGTTCCATTGGTATCTCTAATTTTCTTAAAGAGATCTCTATTCTTTCTCATTCTTTTTTTCCCTCTATTTTTTTTTCTCATTGTTCACTTAAGAGGTTTTTCTTATATCTCCTTGCTATTTTTTTGGAACCCTGCATGCAGATGGGTATATCTTTTTCCTTTTCTCATTTGCATTTAGCTTCTCTTCTTTTCTCAGCTGTTTGTAAGGCCTCCTCAGACAACCCTTTTGCCTTTCTGTATTTCATTTTGGTGGATGGTTTTGATCACGGCCTCCTGTACAATGTTAGGAACCTCCATCCATAGTTCTTCAGGCACTTTGTTTATCAGAACTAATCCCTTGAATCTATTTGTCATTTCCACTGTATAATCATAAGGGATTTGATTTATGTCATACCTGAATGGCAGGTATGACATACTTTCTTCAATTGAAGTCTGAATTTTGCAATAAGGACGTCATGATATGAGCCACAGTCAGCTCCTGGTCTTGTTTCTGCTGACTGTATACAGCTTCTCCATCTTTGGCTACAAAGAACATAATCATCTGATTTTGGTATTGACCTTCTTGTGATATCCTTGTGTAGAGTTTTCTTTTGGGTTGTTGGGAGAGTGTGTTTGCTATGACTAGTGCATTTTCTTTGCAAAACGCTGTTAACCTTTGCCTTGCTTCATTTTGTACTCCAAGGCCAAACTTGCCAGTTACTCCAGGTATCTCTTGACTTCCTACTTAAAAAAAAAAATAATTTATTTTAACTGGAGGTGGATTACTTTACAATATTGTGGTGGTTTTTGCCATACTTTGACATGAGTCAGCCATGGGTGTACATGTGTCCCCCTGTCCCAAAGCCCCCTCCCACTTCCCTCCCCATCCCATCCCTCTGGGTTGTCCCAGTACATCAGCTTTGAGTGCCCTGTTTCATGTGTCTAACTTGGACTGCTCATCTGTTTCACATATGGTAATATACATGTTTCAATGCTATTCTGTCATGTCATCCCACCCTCGTCTTCTCCCACAGAGTCCAAAAGTCTGTTCTTTACATCTGTGTCTCTTTCGCTCTTGTCTATAGGGTTGTCGTTACTATGTTTCTAAATTCCATATATATGTGTTAATGTGTATTGGTGTTTTTCTTTCTGACTTACTTCACTCTGAATGACAGGCTCCAGTTTCATCCACCTCATTGGAACTGACTCAAATGTGTTCTTTTTCATAGCTGAATAATATTCCATTGTGTATATGTATTACAACTTTCTTATCTATTCGTCTGCCTATGGACATCTAGGTTGCTTCCATGTCCTATGTATTGTAAACAGTGTTGTAATGAACATTGGGGTATGGGTGTCTCTTTCAATTCTGGTTTCCTTGGTGTGTATGCCCAGCAGTGAGATTGCTGGGTCATATGGCAGTTCTATTTCCAGTTTTTTAAGGAATTTCCACGCTGTTCTCCATAGTGGCTGTACTAGTTTACATTCCCACCAACAGTATAAGAGAGTTCCCTTTACTCCACACCATCTCCAGCATTTATTGTTTGCAGACTTTTAGAAGGCAGCCATTCTGACTGGCATGAGATAGTACGTCATGGTGGTTTTGATTTGCATTTCTCTGATAATGAGTCATGTTGAGCATCTTTTCATGTGTTTGTTAGCTATCTGTATGTTTTCTTTGGGAAAATGTCTGTTTAGTTCTTTGGCCCATTTTTTGATTGGATCATTTATTTTTCTGGTATTGAGCTGCATGAGCTGCTTGTATATTTTAGAGATTGATTCTTTGTCAGTTGTTTCATTTGCTATTATTTTCTCCCATTCTGTCTTTTCACCTTGCTTATAGTTTCCTTTGTTGTGCAAAAGCTTTTAAGTTTCATTAGGTCCTGTTTGTTTATTTTTGCTTTTATTTCCATTACTCTGGGAGGTGGGTCATAGAGGACCTTGCTGTGATTTATATCAGAGAGTGTTCTGCCTGTTTTCCTCTAGGAGTTTTATAATTTCTGGTCTTAAATTTAGATCTTTAATCCATTTTGAGTTTACTTTTTGTATGGTCTTAGAAAGTGTTCTAGTTTCATTCTTTTACAGGTAGTTGACCAGTTTTCCCAGCACCACTTGTTAAAGAGATTGTCTTTTCTCTATTGTATATTTTTGCCTCCTTTGCCAAAGATAAGGTGTCCATAGGTGTGTGGATTCATTTCTGGGCTTTTTACTTTGTTCTGTTGATCTATATTTGTCTTTGTGCCAGTACCATACTGTCCTGATGCCTGTAGCTTTGTAGTATAGTCTGATTGACTTCCTGCTTTTGCATTTCAGTTCCCAATGATGAAAAGCACATCTTTTTTTTTGGTATTAGTTCTAGAAGGTCTTGTATGTCCTCATAGAACCATTCAACTTCAGCTTCTTTGGGATTAGTGGTTGGGGCATAGACTTGGATTACTGTGATATTGAATGGTTTGCTTTGGAGACAAAGAGAGATCATTCTGTCATTTTTGACACTGCACCCAAATATTGCATTTTGGACTGTTGTTGACTATGAAGGCTACTCCATTTTTTCTAAGGGATTCTTGCCCATAGCAGTAGATGTAATGATCATCTGAATTAAATTCTCCCACTCCAGTCCATTTTAGTTCACTGATTCCTAAAATGTCAATGTTCACTCTTGCCATGTCCTATTGGACCACATCCAATATCCCTAACATTCCAGGTTCCTATGCAATATTATTCTTTATTGCAACAGACTTTACTTCCATCACCAGTCACATCCACAACTGGGTACTATTTTCACTTTTGCTCTGTCTCTTCATTCTTTCTGGAGTTATTTCTCCACTCTTCTCCAGTAGCATAATTGGTCACTGACTGACCTGGGGAGTTCATCTCTCAGTGTCATATCTTTTTGGCTTTTCATACTGTTCATGGGGTTCTCAAGGCAAGAATACTGAAGTGGTTTTCCAGTACTGAAGTGGTCCCTTCTCCAGTGGATCATGTGTTGTCAGAATTCTCCACCATGAGCCGTTCATCTTAGGAGGCCCTACACAGCATGGCTCATTGTTTCATTGAGTTCAACAAGGCTGTAGTCCTGTGATCAGTTTGGCTAGTTTTCTGTGATTGTGGTTTTCATTCTGTCTGCCCTCTTATGAATAAGGATAAGAGAGTTATGGAAGCTTCTTGATGGGAGACAATGACTGTGGGGAAAACTGGGTCTTGTTCTGATGGGTGGGGCCATGCTCAGTAATCTTTAATTTTCTACTGATGAGGGAGGCTGTGTTCCCTCCCTGTTGTTTTGCCTGAGGCCAAAGTGTTGACCTACACTCTCACCAGAGACTCCTGGACTCTCACAGGGAAGTCTAACTCAGCTGCTTGCGGGGAGACTGCTCCTTTTTCCTGGCTCCTGGTGCACACAGGTTTTGTGTGTGCACAAAAGCCAAGAGCCAACAGCCAAGAGCCTGTTTCTCAAGTCCTGTGGAAGTTTTGTAATGAAATACCACTGGCCTCCAACATCTAATTTCCTGGAGGTTCTCAGTCCCTTTGTCAGATCCCTAGGTTGGGAAATCTATTATGGGTGCTAGAACTTTCTTAACAGTGCGAGAATTTCTTTGGTATAATTGTTCTGCAGTTTGTGGATCATCTGCTCGGTGTCTCTGTGATGGGTCTAATGGCAACTTCCTCCAAGAGGGCTTATGCCACATGCTGTGTGACCCAGGTCTGCTGCAGCCAGAGCTCTTGTCCATGTGGCAGCCCACTGCTGACCCTTGCCTCCGCAGGAGACACTCAAACACTTAAAGGCAAGTCTGGTCAGTCTCTGTGGGGCCTCTGTGTCCTGGTGCACACAAGGTTTATTTGAGCCCTCCAAGGGTCTCTGGCGGGCATGGGGTTTGATTCTAAATGCAATTTTGCCCCTCCTACCATCTTATTTGTGCATCTCCTTTGCCCTTGGACGTGGGGTATCTTTTTTTGGTGGGATCCCACATTCTCCTGTAGATGGTTGTTTCACAGAGAGTTGCAATTTTGGAGTTCTTGCAGGAGAAGATGACCGCATGTCCTTCTACTCAGCCGTCTTTCCCCTTATAAGTCATCACAGAATGCTGAGTGTAGTTGCCTGTGCTATACAGTGGGTCCTTGTTGATTATCTACTGTACCCTAATTTTTAAAAATGTTGATTTTCCTTGTTTATTTTATGTATCTGGTTTTGGCTGAACTGTCTTGCTGTGCGTGGGTTTCCTCTGGTTGCAGTGAGTGGGGCTACTCTTCCTTGTGCTGGGGGGGGCTTCTCCTTGCAGTGTCTTCTCTTGTTGTGGAGCACAGGCCTCAGGGCGCACGGGCTTCTGTGGTTGCAGCACATGGGCTCAGCAGTGGTGGCTCCCAGGCTCTCAAGCACAGGCTCAATAGTTGACCGACAAGCCCTCACACTGCAACCAGGAGAAGCCCACACTCTCCTCAGCTAAAGGAAAGTCCACGCAGCAGCAAAGACCCAGTGCAGCCAAAAATAGACAACAAATAAATAAATAAAATTATAAAATAACAACAGCAATACACCCCACAAAAATCAGAGCTGGTATCAGGTAGCGGGTAATTAGGTCTGTTCATCTCTGGTTCATTGCAATGCTGCTTTCTTTCTGAAATGCAAAAAGAAGGAAAACTGCAAGGGGTGGTCTGTGGGAAAGGCAAGCACCAGGGTGTGAGTAGCATGGGGTTAGCGGAGAATGGGTGCAGGATGCAGCTCGAGCAGAGTTAGGGGCAGAAAAGCAGACTTAGTTGCCGGGTACAGATTAGGGGCAGTGAAGGGAAACCTAGGAGGGAGCCGGCCTGCTCGCCGTTCTCTTTGACTTCTTTGTTTTCAGGAAAGAAAAGAAAACCATTTCTCTCTTTTCTTTTTCACTGCAACACTGATAGAAGCAACTTAGATGAGAAGGGGTGGCCTTCAGGAGCCCAGCCTCATTCTCCAGTTCCTGTATAAAAGCAGTGAGTTTGAGACATCACCAGGAGAAAAGCAGACATTTAATAACTTGTATACCTCCTCTATGGAGAAGGCGATGGCACCCCACTCCAGCACTCTTGCCTGGAAAATCCCATGAGTGGAGGAGCCTGGTAGGCTGCAGTCCACGGGGTCGCACAGAGTCGGACACGACTGAGCGAATTCACTTTCCCTTTTCACTTTCATGCATTGGAGAAGGAAATGGCAACCCACTCCAGTGTTCTTGCCTGGAGAATCCCAAGGACGGGGGAGCCTAATGGGCTGCCGTCTATGGGGTCGCACAGAGTTGGACACGACTGAAGCACCTTAGCAGCAGCAGCAGCAGCAGCAGCAGCAGCAGCAGCAGCATACCTCCTGTATATAGGGGTACTGTCCAGGAAACCTGAGTCACTCCCTGAAATGTCCAAAGCCATCACCTCAAGTACGATCTTTAGAGAAAAATAAAAGAAAGACCTTGGGGAAAGGGGGAAGCCTGTTGTGACAGGTTATCATGCAAACATAGTAAAGAAATGTATGATTGTTGCAGATTTAAGTCAGGACCTCTCCACTGATGAGAATTACTTAAGAGTTACTCATCATCTACTTCTAGTGCAGAGAGGGATAGCCCTTAAATATGTAGAGTTCTCTGTTGTAAATGTCCTTCACAAAAAGGCAATTGCTACTTAGTTTTATGAGATTTCTTTTTAAAAAGTTAGACTGAAATAATCCTTATGCCAGAGAGGCATATTTTGGGGTGGCATATTCTACTCATCTTATCATGGGTGTACCCCACTTTGCTTATGCTTCCATGTATTGAAGGATATCCTGATTTTCTTTTCAATTTTTTAGCTATTATGAATAGTGCTGCTGTGCATAATTGCATCCTTGTTTGAATTTGGGATAAATTTTCAAAGCAGTTGACAACATTGAACACATGATTGTTGGGTCCGGTGTTTTGGCTTTGGAAAACGCTGCCCAGCTGTGTTATAAAGTGGCCGTCCATACACCCCACCAGCAGTGAGGGAGATTTCTTGTTCCTCATCCCCCAGCAGTGGATATTGTCATGTATATAGAGTTTAGTAGTCCTAAGAAGTGTGGTGTGATACTTCATGATTTTCACTCAATGTTCCCTAGTTCAGTTCAGTTTAGTTCAGTTGCTCAGTCATGTCTGACTCTTTGTGACCCCATGCACTGCAGCAGGCCAGGCTTCCCTTTCCATCACCAACTCCCAGAGCATGCTCAACTCATGTCCATCGAATTACTGATGCCATCCAACCATCTCATCCTCTGTCATCCCCTTATCCTCCCACCTTCAATCTTTTCCAACATCAGGGTCTTTTCAAATGAGTCAGCTCTTCACATCAGGAGGCCAAAGATTTGGAGCTTCAGCTTCAGCATCAACCCTTCCAATGACTATTTAGGACTGATTTCCTTTAGGAATGACTGGTTGGATCTCCTCGCAGTCCAAGGGACTCTCAAGAGTCATCTCCAACACCACAGTTCAAAAGCATCAATTCTTTGGCAGTCAGCTTTCTTTAAGGCCCAGCTCTCACATCCATATATGACTACTGGAAAAACTATAGCTTTGACTACATGGAGCTTTGTTGGCAAAGTAATGTCTCTGCTTTTTAATATACTGTCTATGTTGGTCATAGCTTTTCTCCCAAGGAACAAACGTCTTTTAATTTCATGGCTGCAGTCACCATCTGCAGTGATTTTGGAGCCCAAGAAAATAAAGTCTCTCACTGTTTCCATTGTTTCCCCATCTATTTGCCATGAAGTGATGGGACTGGATGCCATGATCTTAGTTTTTTGAATGTTGACTTTTAAGCCTACTTTTTCACTCTCCTTTTTCACTTTCATCAAGAGGCTCTTCAGTTCCTCTTCACTTTCTGCTATAAGGGTGGTGTCATCTGCCTCTCTGTTTATTGATATTTCTCCTGGCAATCTTGACTCCAGCTTGTGCTTCATCCAGCCCAGCATTTCTTGCAATGTACTCTGAATGTAAGGTAGATAAGCAGGGTGGCACTAAACAGTCTTGATATACTTCTTTCCAAATTTGGAATCAGTCCAGTGATGCATGTCTGGTTCTAACTGTTGCTTCTTGAGCGGGATAAAGTTTTGCAGGAGGCAGATAAGATGGTCTCATATTCCCATCTGCTTAAGAATTTTCCACAGTTTGTTGTGATTCACACAGTCAAAGGCTTTAGCATAGTCAATGAAGCAGAAGTAGACGTTTTTCTGGAATTCTTTTGCTTTTTTATAATCCAGTGGATGTTGGCAATTTGATCTCTGGTACTTCTGCCTTTTCTAAATCCAGCTTGAACATCTGGAAGTTCTTGGTTCATGGACTGTTGAAGCCTCGCTTGGAGAATTTCGAGCATTACTTTGCTAGCATGTGAAATCAGTGCAGCTATGTGGTAGTTTGAACATCCTTTGGCATTGCCCTTTTTTGGGATTGGAATGAAAACTGACCTTTTCCAGTCCTGTGGCCACTGCTGAGTTTTCCAAATTTCCTGGAATATTGAGTGCAGCACTTTAACAGCATCATCTTTCAGGATTTCCAATAGCTCAACTGGAATTCCATCACCTTCACTAGCTTTGTTCATAGAGATGCTTCCTAAGGCCCAGTTGACTTCACACTCTAGGCTGTCTGGCTCTAGGCAAGTGATCAAATCATCATGGTTATCTGGGTCATTAAGATCTTTTTTGTATAGTTCTGTGTATTCTTGCCACCTCTTCTTAATATCTTGTGCTTCCGTTAGGTCCATACCATTTCTTTCCTTTATTGAGCCCATCTTTGCGTGAAATGTTCCCTTGGTATCTCTAATTCTTTACACATATTCGAGTATTTTAACTGGGATAGGTGGAGAATGTTCAGGAGCAGCTAGCCTAGGGATCAGGCAGCATTTACTTCAAGATGCCTCTGTGTGGTCCCCCAGCTTCCCACTGAGGACCCTTCTTGTGGGAGTGGGGGTGGGGGGTTAGGAGGGTAGAGGAGGGGGTTGGAAGTGTGGAGGAGGCGTGGGAAAGTGGAAGGGCTGCTGTCTGCACTTAAGTCCCCACCCCCGACCATCTTCAAAATTGCTCATTGGTGTAGCAAGCATCCTAATTGGGTTTTCACCTGTGTAACTGGTGGGTTATTAATGAGCAATGTGAACAGTGACATTAAATGTCCTCAGTCAGGACTAGATACTTACTACACCAAGTGAACAGGTGTAAGAACCTGGGGAGGCATGTGTAGCCAGTACCCCTAGGGACAGGGTTCAGACTTGACCCCTCAACATTTAAGGGTCCAGCCACTGCTTTAGCATTTCTGAGGGCCCAGTGCTAACTCTAAGGGTTCTGTAATCCAGCCTCCAGCCTCCTTTAGTGAGACCCACACTTCTAGGACCCTACAGAGTAGGGCCTGTGTGAGTTCTCTGTGGCTTCTCTAACAAACTACCACATGTTGGGTGATTTAAAACAACAGGAGTTCATCCTCCCCCAGTCCTGGAGACCAGACACCTAAGACCAAGGTGGCACAGGGCTGAAGTCCCTCCAGAGGTTCCCACAAAAGAAAATCAGATCAGACAGGCTTGAAACTTTCTTAT
This sequence comes from Capra ibex, assembly GCA_006410555.1. Lineage (NCBI taxonomy): Eukaryota > Metazoa > Chordata > Mammalia > Artiodactyla > Bovidae > Capra > Capra ibex. The sequence continues at coordinate 134,214,251 of SJYO01020080.1, forward strand.
AGAGGCCAAGACTTACCCAGGACCTCCTGTTGTACCCAGACGAAGTTCAAGGGGAATTGTGATGCTCATTGCCCAGCTCCTTGCTGGCGGGCACTGAGGCAACCGCGCTCCTCTCAGCCTGGACGCAGCCCCGTTATCCAGGAGCCCGAGCCCTGAGGGCCGTGAGGAGACAAAGCTCCCGCCAGCTGAGTCTGAAGGCAAAGCGTCCTGCGCCCGCGGGTCAGAGGTGGGGTTGGCGCCCCCTGCGGGCCGCCAGAGAAGAGCAGGCAGCCCCGCGCTCACAGACCCCAGAGGGCTCACCCAGAAGCAGCTCTGCGGTGAGCGCTCAGACTGGAAGCCCAAACTGAAACCGAGCCAAAAACCTCCATGACACTGCTCAACACACGGCCAGGGAACAACTGATTAAAAACCATACGGAATGAAAAGAACATAAACACAAACTTTGCAACTGACACCACATTTCAATTAAAAACTATAAACATTTTAGAAAACAACTAAAGATCTACATGGCCTTGAGTGTGGTGATGAGTTCTAAAACACAACAAAAAAGCCAATATACAAAATTTTTTAAATTATATTAAAACACGGACTTTTAAAAATGTATACATTCACTCCCTTGCTCAAGAAAACCAAAGGACAAAGTGTTAGGGGAACTACTAACCAAAATCACCCACCCATCCTTGCCAGGCACCAGAGAAACCACTTGCAGGAGTCATCTTACAACAGGAGGTCCTGGGTAAGGAACAAGGAACTAACAAGCTACCACCAACCAGAAGAATTCAGGAAAAGTCAAAGGAGATAAGAGACTCCAATCCGTAGGTCTTACCAACCTCCCAGGATCCTCCTTGCTAGAATCCACCTTGCATGAGTGATGCATATGCCACCAGGAAGGACCCCAATTCAGAAAGACTGGCCAGAGACAAACCAGAAACTAATCCAATGCCCATAAAACCTGAGACTGTGAGCCATGTGGCAGAGCAGTTCTCTCTGCTTCCCTCACCCTTCTGCCCTCCACCCAGGCAGCCCTTCCCAATAAAATCTCTTGCTCTGACAGAACACATCTCCTCGGACAATTCATTTCCAAGTGTCAGACAAGAGCCTGCTCTCAGGCCATGGAAGGGGTCCCCCGTTCCTGCATCAAAACCACAAACCAGGAGAAAATATCTTCCAAATGTGTAATCTGTGCAGAAGGAAATGGCACCCACTCCAGTATTCTTGTCTGGGCAATCACATGGACAGAGGAGCCTGGCGGGCTACAGTCCAACAGCAGGGCATTTTTGAAGAGAGGCAACAGTCCCAGGAAAGTTGAGGTGCTCACCAGAGGCCCCAAAGCTTTCGACTGCGCAGCCAGAACTGTGGCTGAGCACCCCCAGCTCCCAGGCCTCTTGATACTGGCCTCTCTCACCAGAGAGGGGTATGGCAAACTAGAATCTAAAACATGGCTGAGGGCTTCCCTGGTGGCTGAGTATTAAAGAATCTTCATGTCAATGCAGGAGACGCAGGTTGGATCCCTGTCCATGCTGTGGGGCAGCTAAGCCCACACACTGCAACTACTGAGCCTGTGTTCTAGATCCCGGAAGTTGCAACTACTGAGCCCATGAGCCCCAGAGCCTGTGACCCACAACAGCAGCCACCCGTGAGAAGCCCACACCACAACTAGCGCAGCCCCTGCTCGGCACAACTAGACAAAAGCCACACAACAAGGACCCACAACAACAGGCGCCACCACAGTGAGAAGCCCAAGCACCACAACTAGCATAGTCCCTGCTCACCACAACTAGACAAAAGCCACACAACAAGGACCCACAACAACAGGCGCCACCAGTGAGAAGCCCACACCACAACTAGCGTGGCCCCTGCTCAACACAATTAGACAAAAGCCACACAACAAAGACCCACAACAACAGGCGCCACCAGTGAGAAGCCCAAGCACCACAACTAGCGCAGCCCCTGCTCACAACTAGACAAAAGCCACACAATGAAGACCCAGCACAGCCAAACATTAATAATTTTTATAACAACGCATATCTGATAAAGAATTTGTATTCAAATTATACCAAGGACTCTAGAGCAAACAAACCTGTTAATAGTTAGTAAAGACTGAAACAGACACCTGGCCACAGAGGGTACACTAAGAGTAAACAACCATGAGAAATATACTCAAGATCCTGGTGGGATACGTGCACGGCCACCTTTGGAAGACAGTCTAACAGTTTTTTCCAAAGCTAAACAGACTCATCTAGGATGCAATACTACACTTCTTGTATTTAGACAACAGCTTTGAAAAACTGTGTTCAAACAAAAACTAGCATAAAATAATGCACAGTAGCTTTATTCTGGGTTAAAAATTGGTTAAAAAGTGAAAGACATCAGAATGTTCTTCTGTAAATGAATTAATAAGCTAATTATGGCACATATACATCAAGGGGAGCAGAATATGCCACCCCAAGTTGTGTCTTTTTGACATCAGCATAATTCTGGACTGACATTTAAAAAAAAGCAGATCCCGAAGAATGTTTGAAAGTGCCCTTTTAGGAATTAAATTTACATTTACTAGGGAAATCTCCACTTGTAAGGCTGTCTCCACCTGTGTACCAGGAATGCAAGGATAACTAAGTCTTCAGAGGAGCTAGTCCATAGAGATGGCCTGGATGTAATTCCACATAATATCCAGACCCTTGTTTACTGTGCTTTGCCTCCAAACCTCCCAAATCATTCCACCACCACCCCGCCCCCCCCACCATATCTTTCTTTTGTTCTTAGCTAAAGATAGCACATAAGTTACAGGCTTGGGCCATTTCAGGTTTTCCTAGGTACCTTACAAGCATATAGGAGGTATGAATGGTAATAAGCTTCTGTTTTCCTCCAGTTCATCTGCCTTTCATTGCAGGGGAAAGTCTCAATGAGGAAAACAGAAATATAAAGGGAACATTGTTTTTCCTCCAATACACATGCAATGGAATAGTATTCAGAAATATAACGGAATGAACCATCAAGCCAAGCAAAAACCATGGATGAATCTTACATGTATATTGCTAAGTGAAAGAATCCAGTCTACACACTAGTGACCCCATTTATACAACATTCTGAAAAAGGCAAAACAGACTTAGAAAAAGATTATGAGGTAGGAGGTTCAATATTCCATCTGATACATTACAGATGAAATGGTTGGATGGCATCACCAACTCGATGGACGTGAGTTTGAGTAAGCTCCGGCAGTTGGTGATGGACAGGGAAGCTTGGCGGGCTGCAGTCCATGGGGTCACACAGAGTCAGACACAACTGAGCGATTGAACTGACATTACAGATGAATATCTACCACTGTGCATTTGTATAAACCCATAGATCTTTAGACCTCACTTAGTAAATCATAATCTATTCAAATGTAGTTATTTAGGACATGAGAGTGTTACAGAATGAAACACAGAATGCAGCAGAGTCTAAATGACTTAGAAATGCATGGAAAAAAACTCACTCTTTGTTGGTGGCAGGGACGGCATAGGCTGACGAGAGCTGAAGCGCCAGCAGGTCCTGAGGATCTTAGCGCAAAGAAAGCCAGAACTGGGAAGATAAAGGGCGCAGCAGGGTCCCCACCCCGTCCCAGCCCTTTTGCTTCTCAGCCCGCTCTCTGGGCCTGGAGGAGGGTCCTCTCCGACTGGTCTGGTGTGGACACATGGGCAGCGTCACTGCACGGTGACAGCCGGGCACACGGGGCCCCTGAGCCACATGCAGCCGCCCGGGACTTCCAGGAGCCTATGTACAAACACCAAGACAAACATCTGACAGACTCACCACCTAAAATGGAAACACCTGGTTTCTGGGAATCTGGAACTTAGCTTTTTAAAGGCCCTTTCCTTGGCCCTCGCCCTTCTGGGCTGCTGTGTCTCCTGACTCCTCCCCCTGAGACGTGTGGCTCACAGGAGCCTCCCCAGGACCTGAGCTGCTCAGCAGCTCCCACTGTGGTCCAGCCTCTCAGAGGGGCTGCTCCACCGCCCGTTGTAAACAGGGGAACTCGCCATGGAAAGGTCCCCTGCGCGACGGTCAGGAGATAGCTGCGCGGGGACGGCCACGGACTCTGGTCTCCTAGTAAGGGCCTCGGAGATCCCCTCGGTCCTTCTGGAAGTGTTCTGGAACGCGAGTGCAGGAAGCTAGCACACACTTTCCGTATTCCGGTCCTGCAGTGCGGCTCAAGCCTTTACCCTTCACGACCGCACTGTCAATGTCGGGAGTCACTTAGATCGTTTTTCCGTTTAGTTGCTCTGATTAACTCCAAGGGCCACATGCCTACACGCATCTCTAACTGGAGCGTGCATGGCCCCAGTTCCAGGCACGGGGGACGCAAAACAGAGTGTCTGTGATACAGCTTCCTGGGGCATCATGTTTATTCCGGGTGCTTTAGAAGGACACCCATTCAGCCTGAACTAACCCCACAAAGCCGAAACACCAATGGGTCCTGAGGAGGTCCATCTCCTGTCAGCCTGAAGTGAACCCCACAACGTCCCAAGGCCAAAACCTGAGCAGGTCCTGAGGAGACCAGACTCCCTGTCTTCCTGAACTGAGTCCCACAACGTCCCAAAGCTGAAGCCCCAACGGGTCCTGAGGAGACCAGACTCCTGTCAGCCTGAACTGAACCTCACAGCGTCCGAGAGCTGAAAACCCAATGGGCCCTGAGGAGACCAGGCTCCCGGCAGCAGCCGCAGGCAGCCGGGCGCTCCGGCGGAGCGGGAATTCCGCTTGGGGTGAGGGTGGGTCGGGGAGGCGGGCTCTCGCTCCCTGCCAGCCAATGGGAACTGCAGCTCAAGCGTCCCTCACTGGCGCAGGAACAGCTCGGTGGAGACTCCGCCCCTCAGGGCAGTTCTGCTAGGTCCATTAAACTACGGAAATTCAAACTGAAATATCGCCAAAATCCAAAACTTCTCCAAAATAGTTAAGGAATAATTAACTTGAAACTGTATAGAATGAAATGTAGTCACCCAATACACTCAAATTTATTAACAGACATTTAAATTTTGAAACTACCAAAATTGTGGACATAAACATAGGAAATCTACATGACCCTGGGTTTGGCCTGTATATCATGAGCTTTGAGTGTCAGTCCACAAAAGAAAAATGCTGTGGACTTTATATAAAGATGTCTATTCTGAAAGACCTCATTCAGAAAATAAAAATACAAGCCACAAACTGGGAGAAAATATTTGCAAAATTCATATTTGATACAGGATTTGGACACAAAATAGACAAAGACCACTTGAACAACCCTATAAACAATAAGTAAAGATCTGAACAGACACCCAGCCAAAAAAAGTTACACAGATAATACAAAACAGAAACACGGTCAACAACATATACCATTAGAGAATTACACATTAAAGTCACAAGCTACCACACTACACATGTTAGGGCTGCTAAGCCCTAAATATACGACAATAGCAACTGCTGGAGGCTGAAGAATAGCAGGGACGCTCCCTCACTGCTGGTGGGACGCACGCACAGCCACCTTGTAACACAGTTGGGCAGTTTTCTCCAAAGCTAAACACACCTCACCTTGGAATCCAACAATCATACTTCCAGTATTTAGGAAACTGCTTTGAAAAATCCATGCCCAAAGGCAAACAAAGATGAACGTAGGCACAGCAGCACTATCCACAATAGTTAAAAGCTCGAAGTAATCAGGGTATCCTTCAATGGTAAGTCGCTTCAGTCGTGTCCGACTCTGTGCGACCCCATAGACGGCAGCCCAACAGGCTCCCCAGTCCCTGGATTCTCCAGGCAAGAATACTGGAGTGGGTTGCCATTTCCCTCAATAGATGAATGCATAATCAAATTGGGGTATATCCATGTCAAAGCAAGTAGAACATGCCCCCCCAAAATATGCCTCTCTGCTGTGAGGGTTGCTTAAGTCCACTTCCATGAAAAAAAAAAAAGGACTCTCAGTAAACTAAGTAGCAATTGCCATTTTGTGATGGACATTTACAACAGAGAAATCTCTGCATTTAAGGGTTGTCCCTGTTTGCACCAGAAATAAAAGGATAATTAAAACTCAAGTAACTTATCAATGGAGAGGTCCCGACTTAAATCTATAAACAATCATACCCTTCTTTACCCTGTTTTGTG